>ONZH01019023.1:0-385180 GCA_900303285.1 Rhinella marina | reverse complement strand
ACCTCTTGGGCCTCCACATTTTTAAAATTTTTAAGTCTCAGGTCTCATCACCTCTAATTTTTGGGTCCTGCACAAAATGTTTAAGAGGTCTCACCTCTTGGGCCTCCACATAATTTTTAAACAAGACGTCTCACCTCTTGGGTCTCACCTCTTGGGCCTCCACATAATTTTTAACACGTCTCACCTCTTGGGCCTCCACATAATTTTTAGTCTCACCTCTTTCCACATAATTTTTAAACACCTCTTGGGCCTCCACATAATTTTTAAGAGGTCTCACCTCTTGGGCCTCCACATAATTTTAAGTCTCAGGTCTCACCTCTTGGGCCTCCACAAAATGTTTAAGAGGTGTCACCTCTTGGGCCTCCACATAATTTTTAACACGTCTCACCTCTTGGGCCTCCACATAATTTTTAAGAGGTCTCACCTCTTGGGCCTCCACAAAATGTTTAACAGGTCTCACTTCTTGGGGCCTCCACAAAATGTTTAACAGGTCTCACCTCTTGGGCCTCCACAAAAATGTTTAACAGGTCTCACCTCTTGGCCCTCCACATAATTTTTAACAGGTCCACCTCTTGGGCCTCCACATAATTTTAACACGTCTCACCTCTTGGGCTCCACATAATTTTTAACAGGTCTCAACCTCTTGGGCCTCCACATTAATTTTAAGAGGTATCACCTCTTGCGTCCTGCACAAAATGTTTAAGAGGTCTCACCTCTTGGGCCTCCACATAATTTTTAACACGTTCTCACCTCTTGGGCGTCCACATAATTTTTAACACGTCTCACCTCTTGGGCCTCCACATAATTTTTAACAGGTCTCACCTCTTGGGCCTCCACATAATTTTTAAGAGGTCTCACCTCTTGGGCCTGCACAAATGTTTAAGAGGTGTCACCTCTTGGGCCTCCACATAATTTTTAATACGTCTCACCTCTTGGGCCTCCACAAAATGTTTAACAGGTCTCACCTCTTGGGCCTCCACATAATTTTTAAGAGGTGTCACCTGCTTGGGCTCCCACAAAATGTTTAAGAGGTCTCACCTCTTGGGCCTCCACATAATTTTTAAGAGGTCTCACCTCTTGGGCCTCCACAAAATGTTTAACAGTCTCACCTCTTGGGCCTCCACATAATTTTTAAGAGGTGTCACCTCTTGGGCCTCCACAAAATGTTTAAGAGGTCTCACCTCTTGGGCCTCCACATAATTTTAAGAGGCTCACCTCTGGGCCCCACAAAATGTTTAGAGGGTCACTCTTGGCTCCACATATTTTTAATACGTCTCACTCTGGGCCTCCACAAAATGCTCACCTCTTTGGGCCTCCACATAATTTTTAACAGGTCACACCTCTTGGGCCTCCACATAATTTTTTAAGAGGTCTCACCTCTTGGGCCTGCACAAAATGTTTAAGAGGTGTCACCTCTTGGGCCTCCACATAATTTTTAAGAGGTGTCACCTCTTGGGCCTCCACAAAATCTTTAAGAGGTCTCACCTCTTGGGCCTCCACATAATTTTTAAGAGGTGTCACCTCTTGGGCCTCCACAAAATCTTTAAGAGGTGTCACCTCTTGGGCCTCCACAAAATTTTCCATGAGCCTCTGGCCAGCCCATGGCCTCTTCCTGCCTTTTGCGGTCCTACGCATCCCTCAACATCCCCACTGCTTTACCTGCTAGACATGACACTGGGCCAGGTCGGGTGACTGACATCTCAAGCGCCAACAATTTGGGCATTTTAAGGCTTCTGCATGTGTTTGAGTTGTTTTTACATTTTAAAGAAGACATGTCTGACCACATCTCACACACACAATGACAATTAGGGGTGGGGTCTATTTGCTTTTCCCTTTGCTTATGCCATCTGTGGTTGTCATAGGCAACGTGATTTTAAGGGGTGCAGAATTTTATCTTCTTTTTTGTCTAGTTTGGCTTGGGGTCCATGGCAATGTAGAGGAAAGAAGGTTTCCTTGTATGGTCTCACTTTACAGAGAGGTTAGATTGTGTTTGGAGTGTATTGTTGAGAGGCTGTGATAGTGGCGTAATAGTGCGACTTGGGCACGTTATATGCACCCAGACATGCTTCCCCTGCTGTCCCAGTTGCATTCCAGCAGTGTTGGCATCCTTTTCTGAGGTTTCAGGGTGGACTTGGTGACCTCCAAGTGGTCGAATTGAGATTTCCAAGTGGCGAGCATTTTTTTCCCATAGACTTTAATGGGATTCGATATTCGGTCGAATAGTCGAATTTCGCGGTCTATTCGAATCGAATTTCGAACTTTCGAATATTTCACTACTCGCTCATCTCTACTTATAAAGTGTGTTCAAAGTGCTGCCCATTGTGTTGGATTGTCAATGCAGCCCTCTTCTCCCACTCTTCACACACTGATAGCAACACCGCAGAAGAAATGCTAGCACAGGCTTCCACTATCTGTAGTTTCAGGTGCTGCACATCTCGTATCTTCACAGCATAGACAATCCCAAATCCCCCTCCCATATACTAATGTGCCACAAACAGGAAGTTAATATCACCAACCATTCCCATTTTATTTAGGTGTATCCTTATAAATGGCCCACCCTGTACTTCGCCTTCCTGCTGGATTCACGTCTGGCTTTGTCTCAAATAACTGCATCAAAAAATGCTACAAAAAGCTGTATTTGACACCACCTTTATACAATAAAAAAAAAAATGCAACAAATTTGACTACTCTGCCCATTTTCTAAAATTATTTGTTTATTAATTTGCTTAGTGAGGACAAAAATTACATAAAGGAAGGACACATGAAGGAAAGTATTCTGTTTAGGATTTTGTACATAATTTTACATGTAGATGAAGATGAAGATCTGGTACGTGTCCCATATGCGGTGGTATAGCAACAAGGCAAACAACAGTTGTGAACCAAGAGTATAATCCTAAGGTCTCATGCCCACAACCATATTTTTGGTCCCACTGGACCCATTCATTTTTATGGGGCCGCAAAATATTTGGACGGACAGGACACGTATTTCATCTGTGTGATGTCCGCATCTCTGCGGCCTCTCCACAAAGGATAGAACATGTCCTATTCTTATCTATTTTGCGGATAAGAATAGGCATTTCTACAATGAGGGCCTAGAAAATCGCGGGATGCACATGGACCGAAAAAATAAATCTGGTCATGTGCAGGAGGCCTAAAGGTGACAAAAGCAAGCAGCAAAAATTTACCACTTATATGATCTTAATCGGCTTGGCCACTGTATAAGAATATTACCTAAATGGCCATACAGAGCATTGTGTGGCACAATAAACTCACAGTATGATTTTTGTTTCTGTTGCTCAGAACCCCCCCAGCTGACCGCCTATGGGTTGTGTAATAAACGCAGAGCGGTTGCTGCCTCAACCATGGGAATCAATATACCACTGATTTCCTCATATGACCACTTTCTACTTTCTTAGCCGTCCATGGCTGCATCCTCTTCTGCGCAGGTGCTGGACAGTAGCTGAAGCAGTCAAGTGCGTGCACAGCAGAGGATACACCTTGGACAGCTAAGAAAGTGGTCACATACAGTGTCGGACTGGGATGCCTAGGGCCCACCAGTAAAATTTATTTTTGGGCTATTTTAACAGGAGGTCAGGTGAGTTAAAAGTATGCTGTACGTGCCACAGCATGCACTGTATGGTAATTTGGGTGAGTATTCTCATTTTGTAGGATAATCTACCACTTTGTGATTGGTGGAGTTTTGACCACTGTGCCCCCCTCCCCCACACATTATGAGAATGAGGTGTAGTGGTGTTACCTTCCACTTGCTGTGCAGGGAACTGCAACATCTCTGTGTACTGCTGTATGCAAGAGGACACATTATTAAATCAGTGCTGCTGCCCCTTCATCAGGCTGTAATTGAATAAACAACATGACCACAGGGCCTGGACCAGCTTGAAGTCATTTGAGATCTCTATTTGTAGATGATCTCCCAGACGGTGGAATGATTGACACTACTTTGGCAATCTATTGAACCGCTTGCTGACTGCACATTGACTATATACGACAGTCATATATACGTAGTCAGAGATCGCAGCTGCATGTTAATTGTCCCTGCTTCCCTCAGCACTATATACACAGCACTGAACGAGCACTTTGTATAGAGGTCAGGAAGCAGCAATGCCAATTCCTGCTCAGATCCCAGCAGTCATGTGTTTGCCAGGAGTCTGCAAGACCTGCAGGGTCTTAGCACACCCAGATCAATTTGGTAGTGACGTTGTACAGCAATGTATAACCTCTCTAGGCACTGTATTTTGCCTGTAACTGGGGCTACTATGTCAGTCCCAGTTACAGGAGAAATCTGCAACAAATTTGACCTTATGGAGGGCACAAATTGTAAAATAAAAGAAATAACAAAATAAAGATAAATTCAAATAAAATATATAATAAAACCCGACACCACAGCTTCTAGCCCTGCCACCATAACCTGTACATCTCATAAATAAAAATGAACATTATGAAAAGGGGACATTAAAAAAAAATTGGTTGCACAATGTACTATTACGGTTCACAGACTGAATAAATAAATCAATGGGGGTATACACCACTAAGTATAATAAGTCACAGAAAAGTTTGTGGTGCTAAAAGAAAACAAAAAACCTTTATTTGTTTTAATTATTTAAAAGAAAGCGGGGAAATATTCTAAATTTAAACCTGAATATGGAAAATATATATAGTACTACCCTAATCAGCCTCCAATACATACATCAAGGCCATACTGGTAAGGTGTTGGGGATGCCAGTGAAAGACCACCAAAACCAGTAGGATGGCTGATGGGGATTATGACAAATATGAGTGCATACACCCAATCAAAAAAGTTGGTGCTTCTCATCAATAAGCACCAAGCTGGGTTGTGCACTCAACTGGAGTAGAGCAATTACAATATTTTAGCGTTTGGGCACATCCCCCTCATCTGGGTCAGTGTCAAGATGCTCACTCCAGGACGGGAGCCTTGTTGTGCAATAAACATGAATGCCTGCCTAAAGAAGTGGGAATATTAAATGGCTCAACGCGTTTCTTGATAATCATCAGGAGCCCATAGATAATACCCTAAAGCAAGCAAGACAGTACAGACATGACGCTGTGCACGATTGAGTCCACGTGCACACAGCGTCTCCGGCACTTGGGCGGCCGTGAGGCGCCCGCCGACTGCTCCGCTATTAATAGGCTTCAAACACCCCACCTGAGGGGAGAGGAGCCAATGGAATCGGAGCGCCGGGTAACGGGCGTGCCATTAGGCCACGCCCCCCGTGCGCATAGACCGATCCTCATCCACAAGCGCTGGCACCTCATCCGAGGTGATACTAAGTCACCGGAGTACAGGGAATATAATACAGGCGGATAATATATCTTATAAAAGGGAGGCTTGATTAAAGGCATGAAAAAGGAAAACAAGGTACCAGATGTATGGAGTGTACCCCAGTAATAAAGGAGGCAATATAGATGAGCGGAGTCGCAACAATGTATCATGAAGATGATACCTATCCAGCTGATAAATGATGTAAAATGGATACACTAACAGGCAAATGCATATCAATGATACGGCTTTATTTAAACGAATATTATAAATGTTGTCAGCCACAGGGACATATGAAGCACATGAATCCACAGAAATATCAGTTACATCCAAGAGTACACTATATGTAATGTAAACAGCCAATTACTAAAACGCAGTGTGTGAATTACACTGCATTGAAAGGATGCTACATAATCATATGAATCTGTGATGTCTATCCTGTAACAATATGCCAGACTGCTACATGCATATGAGATGGTAAATGATTGAACCTACAGGAAAGATACATATGATATGTGATCATTAAGGCCGTGGGGTCGCATAGTACACAGACGGAAGGTCCACTGCGCTTCTTTTTGGAGAAGACGTTTATCAAGGTCACCGCCACGAATGGAGGGCTTGATGACCTCGACGCCTTGGAATTTGACATGGCCTTCTGCACCATTATGTTGATCCGTGACATGCCGGGCAATGGACGTATCCGCACCATTACGTATATCGTTCAGGTGCTCACTGATCCGTCTGCGAAATTCTCGCAGGGTCTTGCCCACATATTGAACCCCGCAGTCACAGGTTGCCAGGTATACCAGGCCAGTGGACTTGCAGTTGATAAAGGTCCTAATGCTGTAACTGCGTGACGTACGTGTACTTCTAAAACTATTCCCTGTCATAATAGAATTGCAGGCGATGCATCTCCCACATCGAAATGTCCCTTTTAGGGGATGATTTAACCAGTGGGAGGTTTGGGCAGATGGCGCATACAAGCTGTGAACCAGACGGTCCCTGATGTTCCTACCCCTGCGATAGGTGATCGCAGGGTGGTCCCCCACTAGATGTCCAACATCTGGATCTGCTTGTAGTATACCCCAGTATGTGGATAAAATCTCCCTGACCGGACCTGATGCGTCATCAAAGTTTGCAATAATACGGACAATATCAGAATCACTCTGTTTAATTTTAGGGGTAAGAAGAGATTTTCTTTCTATACCCATGGCATATTGATATGATTGTTGCAGAACTGGGAGGGGGTAGCCACGTTGCTGAAAACGATGTTTCAGATCAGTCGCGGCATGGCGGAAATCTCCCAGATTACTGCAATTGCGCCGTACCCGGAGATACTGTCCCCTGGGTATCCCCCATTTCAGGGACAGTGGGTGATGGCTCTGCCAGCCCAAAAGACTATTAGTCGCTGTTTTCTTGCGAAAAAGGCGAGTGCCTATGCTACCGTTCCCATTTTTATAGATGGTCAGATCCAAGAAATTAATCATGGTGGGGTGAATTTCAAAGGTAAAAAATAGACCCCAGTCATTCACATTCAAGGTCTGGACAAAGGCCGAGAAGGACTCTGGGCTACCCTTCCAGAAGATGAAAATGTCGTCGATGTATCTGAGCCAGTATACAATCGACGACGACCATTCTTGCATGCTGTCCCCAAACACCACTTCTCTTTCCCATCCACCTAGATATAAATTGGCGTAAGTGGGGGCACAGGGGCTCCCCATGGCCACACCCCACTTCTGATGGTATAACTTTCTATTAAATAGAAAGATATTGTGCTACAAAATAAATCTTAATAATTGGAGCACAAAATCATTGTGTGGCCATAAATGGGTGCCCCTTTCCTGCAGAAAGGAAGCCACAGTCTCACATCCCTTCTCATGCGGGATCGAACTATACAAGGCCTCCACGTCGAGGCTGGCGAGGATAACATCCTGCTCAACATGGAGGCCATCCAATTTTTTGAGAACCTCCATGGAGTCCCTTGTATACGACGGAAGAGAGGTGACAAATGGCCTTAAGATCCGATCCACATACATGCTAATATTTTGGGTGAGACTGTCATTGCCGGATACAATGGGCCGCCCCTTCAACGGGACAAGGCCCTTGTGAATTTTCGGCAGCCCATAAAAACAGGCTAGAAGGGGGTGTTTAGGCATGAGAAACTCGAATTCAGATTTACTGATAAGTTTGTGGTCAACAGCATCTTTGAGAATTTTTTTGAGCTCAATCGTATGAGTTGGAAGTGTATTCGGGGATATTACCTCATAACACTCCTGATCATTAAGGATTCGGTAATCAGGAGTGTTATGAGGTAATATCCCCGAATACACTTCCAACTCATACGATTGAGCTCAAAAAAATTCTCAAAGATGCTGTTGACCACAAACTTATCAGTAAATCTGAATTCGAGTTTCTCATGCCTAAACACTCCCTTCTAGCCTGTTTTTATGGGCTGCCGAAAATTCACAAGGGCCTTGTCCCGTTGAAGGGGCGGCCCATTGTATCCGGCAATGACAGTCTCACCCAAAATATTAGCATGTATGTGGATCGGATCTTAAGGCCATTTGTCACCTCTCTTCCGTCGTATACAAGGGACTCCATGGAGGTTCTCAAAAAAATGGATGGCCTCCATGTTGAGCAGGATGTTATCCTCGCCAGCCTCGACGTGGAGGCCTTGTATAGTTCGATCCCGCATGAGAAGGGATGTGAGACTGTGGCTTCCTTTCTGCAGGAAAGGGGCACCCATTTATGGCCACACAATGATTTTGTGCTCCAATTATTAAGATTTATTTTGGAGCACAATATCTTTCTATTTAATAGAAAGTTATACCATCAGAAGTGGGGTGTGGCCATGGGGAGCCCCTGTGCCCCCACTTACGCCAATTTATATCTAGGTGGATGGGAAAGAGAAGTGGTGTTTGGGGACAGCATGCAAGAATGGTCGTCGTCGATTGTATACTGGCTCAGATACATCGACGACATTTTCATCTTCTGGAAGGGTAGCCCAGAGTCCTTCTCGGCCTTTGTCCAGACCTTGAATGTGAATGACTGGGGTCTATTTTTTACCTTTGAAATTCACCCCACCATGATTAATTTCTTGGATCTGACCATCTATAAAAATGGGAACGGTAGCATAGGCACTCGCCTTTTTCGCAAGAAGACAGCGACTAATAGTCTTTTGGGCTGGCAGAGCCATCACCCACTGTCCCTGAAACGGGGGATACCCAGGGGACAGTATCTCCGGGTACGGCGCAATTGCAGTAATCTGGGAGATTTCCGCCATGCCGCGATTGATCTGAAACATCGTTTTCAGCAACGTGGCTACCCCCTCCCAGTTCTGCAACAATCATATCAACATGCCATGGGTATAGAAAGAAAATCTCTTCTTACCCCTAAAATTAAACAGAGTGATTCTGATATTGTCCGTATTATTGCAAACTTTGATGACGCATCAGGTCCGGTCAGGGAGATTTTATCCACATACTGGGGTATACTACAAGCAGATCCAGATGTTGGACATCTAGTGGGGGACCACCCTGCGATCACCTATCGCAGGGGTAGGAACATCAGGGACCGTCTGGTTCACAGCTTGTATGCGCCATCTGCCCAAACCTCCCACTGGTTAAATCATCCCCTAAAAGGGACATTTCGATGTGGGAGATGCATCGCCTGCAATTCTATTATGACAGGGAATAGTTTTAGAAGTACACGTACGTCACGCAGTTACAGCATTAGGACCTTTATCAACTGCAAGTCCACTGGCCTGGTATACCTGGCAACCTGTGACTGCGGGGTTCAATATGTGGGCAAGAATTTCGCAGACGGATCGGTGAGCACCTGAACGATATACGTAATGGTGTGGATACGTCCATTGCCCGGCATGTCACGGATCAACATAATGGTGCAGAAGGCCATGTCAAATTCCAAGGCGTCGAGGTCATCAAGCCCTCCATTCGTGGCGGTGACCTTGATAAACGTCTTCTCCAAAAAGAAGCGCAGTGGACCTTCCGTCTGTGTACTATGCGACCCCACGGCCTTAATGATCACATATCATATGTATCTTTCCTGTAGGTTCAATCATTTACCATCTCATATGCATGTAGCAGTCTGGCATATTGCTACAGGATAGACATCACAGATTCATATGATTATGTAGCATCCTTTCAATGCAGTGTAATTCACACACTGCGTTTTAGTAATTGGCTGTTTACATTACATATAGTGTACTCTTGGATGTAACTGATATTTCTGTGGATTCATGTGCTTCATATGTCCCTGTGGCTGACAACATTTATAATATTCGTTTAAATACAGCCGTATCATTGATATGCATTTGCCTGTTAGTGTATCCATTTTACATCATTTATCAGCTGGATAGGTATCATCTTCATGATACATTGTTGCGACTCCGCTCATCTATATTGCCTCCTTTATTACTGGGGTACACTCCATACATCTGGTACCTTGTTTTCCTTTTTCATGCCTTTAATCAAGCCTCCCTTTTATAAGATATATTATCCGCCTGTATTATATTCCCTGTACTCCGGTGACTTAGTATCACCTCGAATGAGGTGCCAGCGCTTGTGGATGAGGATCGGTCTATGCGCACGGGGGCGTGGCCTAATGGCACGCCCGTTACCCGGCGCTCCGATTCCATTGGCTCCTCTCCCCTCAGGTGGGGTGTTTGAAGCCTATTAATAGCGGAGCAGTCGGCGGGCGCCTCACGGCCGCCCAAGTGCTGGAGACGCTGTGTGCACGTGGACTCAATCGTGCACAGCGTCATGTCTGTACTGTCTTGCTTGCTTTAGGGTATTATCTATGGGCTCCTGATGATTATCAAGAAACGCGTCGAGCCATTTAATATTCCCACTTCTTTAGGCAGGCATTCATGTTTATTGCACAACAAGGCTCCCATCCTGGAGTGAGCATCTTGACACTGACCCAGATGAGGGGGATGTGCCCAAACGCTAAAATATTGTAATTGCTCTACTCCAGTTGAGTGCACAACCCAGCTTGGTGCTTATTGATGAGAAGCACCAACTTTTTTGATTGGGTGTATGCACTCATATTTGTCATAATCCCCATCAGCCATCCTACTGGTTTTGGTGGTCTTTCACTGGCATCCCCAACACCTTACCAGTATGGCCTTGATGTATGTATTGGAGGCTGATTAGGGTAGTACTATATATATTTTCCATATTCAGGTTTAAATTTTGCACAATGTACTATTAGCAAAATATAAAGATTAAAACATCTGAAAAACAGATTTTTTTCCCTCTTTTTTATATTTTTCTTTACAATAACAAATAGCAAACCAAATCAAATGCCTTAGGTTTACAGCTCATGCCCACTGGCATGGGGCCTGTGCACCAGTGGGTAGTGCCCTGCTCCATGTGCTTAAACTATTATATAAAGTGGATGGGCACCACAAAACCATGAATGAGTGCCAGTCACCATGAGAAGTTAAACTAACCAAAATAAAGAGACGTGCATGAATCCCACTGGTGGTATTTCTAGGTACTTTTTCATTGTTCATGTATGACTACCTTTGAACTTTCTTTAATCCTGCATTATTTACAATATTATATTGATTATTACACTATTTTATATTGTGTCAGGTTTGGATCAATAATTTGTTTTTGTAAACGTCAATTCTTTTCCTTGTTGTGTCCCTACTTTGGGGTTCTCCGAACTGGTAGCACATATTCAGAGCAGATTTTCATTAAAATTATAATTTTACCTTCACATTGAGTCTACCACTATAGATCCTGAAGGTAGATATATTATAGTAGTGGGCACTCTGTATAGTACCACTATATGTCTGATTAACTCATAGTCAGCCTGCCTCTTTTTTTCGCACCCTGGGGAGACTGTTGGAACAACACCATCCCTTATCTTTTATTTGGTGTGGGGATTTCAACATGATGTTTAATGCCTGACTAGATAGGTCTTTCCCATGGTGGATAAATCGTCCTCCAAA
Organism: Rhinella marina; assembly: GCA_900303285.1. NCBI lineage: Eukaryota > Metazoa > Chordata > Amphibia > Anura > Bufonidae > Rhinella > Rhinella marina. The sequence goes on along the minus strand of ONZH01019023.1, from coordinate 373,904 downwards.
TCAAAGAGCGCTATTCGGGTGGTTATGTGGGAGCTGGGTATAGCTGACTGTTGGAGAGAACATAATGGATCCCAAAGAGGATATACTTACTTCTCCCCTGTACACAGGGGCGTAGCTATAGGGGGTGCAGAGGTAGCAGTCGCTACCGGGCCCAGAAGCCTGAGGGGCCCAAAGACCCTTGTGCCACATAAGAAGACACACAGAGCACTGAGGAAAGGGGGGGCCCAAGCTGAATTCTTGCACCAGGGCCCATGAGCCTTTAGCTACGCTGCTGCCTGTACATCATCACTACACTAGGATTGACTGGATTCTAGCTTCTACGCAGCTTCTCCCACATCTCTTATATGCCAGACATGTACCTTGCGCTTGGTCAGACCATGACTTGGTGCTGGCAGAATTCAATTTGGACTCCCCATCTAGATGCCCCTTTACCTGGAGACTAAATGAGTCATTACTTACTGATCCCTCTATTGTTAGCCATATAACTAAGGCTCTTAGAGATTTCTTTACTGTTAATATATCATCAGACACTACGCCTGCAGTAAACTGGGCCGCACATATCTGTTATCAGAGGGGTAATCATGGCGGAGGCGTCTAGGCTGAAGAAAGAGTGCTCTAAAGTCCAGTCAGACCTGGAATCAAAACTGTTCCGTCTGGAATTGGCTAATCAGAGACAACCCTCCCTCTACCTCATTAAACTCATTAAAGACACAAAACTCCAGCTTGATGCACTCTTATTACACCGTACCGAAAAGGCTGTGAGATGGACACAAGCTAAATTCTACAAGCTAGCAAATAAACCTGATAAAATGCTAGCAGCTAAACTTAGGGCAAGGCAACACTTTAATAATATCTATCAGCTTAAAGATGCTGGAGGGCAGGTTACCTCTAATCCAGATACAATATATCGGCAATTTCACGCTTTTTATCAAAAACTATACTCACCGCCATCTGATCCCCCACAGAGGACACTACCCCTTTTCTTTCCTCCCTACCTATCCCTACTCTGCCCTCGTCTGCTAGGGAAACTCTTAATCATGATGTTACGGATGAGGAATTAGATCTCGCAATAGCGTCTCTTAAATTGGGAAAGTCACCAGGCCCAGATGGGTTTTCCGCTTCATATTATAAGAAATTTAAAGATATTTTGATCCCCCACCTTAAAAGCCTTTGTAATTATATCCTTCATAACGGTACACTACCATCCGACATGCTTACTGCGCTGATCACAGTCATCCCTAAGCCTAATAAAGACCCTCTATGTCCCACAAGTTATCGCCCCATCTCCCTACTTAATGTAGACATTAAGATATTTACCTCTATCTTAGCCAAACGCCTTAACCATTACCTTCCTACCCTGATTCATTATGACCAGGTAGGATTCATCCCAGGTAGACAGGCACCAGACAATGTTAGAAAGGTCTGTAATATTATCCAATGGGCCAATACGAAATCGAGACCTTTCTCCCTATTAGCCCTAGATATTGAAAAGGCCTTCGATAGCCTCTCTTGGACTTATCTATATCAGGTGATGTCTGCAATGGGCATATCGGGAGCTTTTTTATATGCTGTCCAAACTCTTTATGCGACTCCCACAGCTTTTCTTAAATTACCTACTAATAGCCCCGTCCCCGTCCATATTAACCGAGGCACTCGACAAGGTTGTCCTCTTTCTCCCGCCCTGTTTGCTTTAGCCGTTGAGCCATTGGCCATTATGATCCGCACCAACCCAAATATAGGGGTTCAGATTGGCACACGCGAGTATAAGGTGAGCCTGTTTGCGGATGATATGCTCCTCACTATCACGCGTCCCCTGACTACTTTGCCCAATTTAATGGATTGTTTAAGTATTTTTGGTTGCTTCTCTGGCCTTCGGATCAATGCTAAAAAATCAGAGGTACTCCACTATAATATATCACAGCAGGTTAGAGAGTTAATTTCTCTTAATTTTGGATTTGCACATAGGGATCATTACCTTCCGTATTTAGGGGTCAATTCACCCAAAACTTTAGACACCACTTTCAAATGGAATTACGCCCGCCTTATTCCTACGCTTCTCCAAGATTTACTTCACTGGAACTACCCCACCCTATCGTGGTTGGGCAGAATACATACAGTCAAAACGGTCACACCGCCAAGAATACTGTATCTATTTCTATCTCTTCCCACGCCAATAACGGGTTCTGCTCTGAGGACCCTACAAACAGAAATTTTACGCTTTATATGGGCCTATAAGAGACCACGGATAGCCAGACATATAATGCACCTACATAAGAGTGTAGGTGGCCTTTCAGTCCCACACCTCTATAAATACTATGTTGCAGCTAGACTATCACAGTTGGTTTAGTTTAATGCTCTTTCTCATCTCCCACAATGGGTTATCTTGGAGTCCGATTTACTACAACCTTCATCTCCATTAGCATTAATATGGTCTCCTGACATCCCTTTGGGGAAGATTGACCCAGCTGCAAAAATCCCCTACCTTATGTTACAACTTTGGAGGAAGGTTAGGTTCAAATATAAACTACAAAGTCCCATCTCTCCCTTACTCCCATTATTCGGAAACCCCCTATTTCCACCTGGCTTATCACCAACTGCATTCACCTGGTGGAAACATACTAGATTGCGCTGTGTTGGTGATTTTCTGCTCCACTCTCAGCTCATGTCCAGGGCATACTTTCTATCTAATTTCCCCCCCCCCACCTTCTGAACTCTTCAGAACCTCCCAGATCTTCCACTTCTTAACGTCCCAGATCCCAGCCACTCATGCGATTGTATACACACCATTTGAGAGACTCTGTGAGTACAGAGCTTTAGAGAAGGGCTCGCTCTCCTATATCTACTCTATCCTGAACGCATCACCCCCTGACGCCAAATTATCATTCATGCATGGCTGGGAGGTCGATTTGGGAGAGACTCTTACTATGGAACAATGGGTTCAATGTTGCACTATGATTAGTAAGGGAAGCTGGCAGGTTACCTTAATGGAGACCTCCTTGAAGATTCTACATAGAACCTATTTTGTTCCCTCCAGACTACATGTTATTTACCCAACAGTCTCTCCCTTGTGCTATAGAGGTTGCCAGTCCATAGGAAACACTCTCCATATATGGTGGACTTGCCCGGTGGTTCATGGGTTCTGGACTAATATTAAAAGAGGATTATATGAAGTATTTGGGAAAGACATTTCCCTATCAGTGCCTTTATATCTCTTGGGCCTAAAACCACCGACACTCAATTATACAGAATATAAACTTCTCCAATTTATTCTGATGTCAGCCAGGATTCACATAGCTTCCAGATGGCGTACACCCTCTCTTTCAATATCAGCTGTTATTCATAGGGTTAATACTATTACATTGTATGAAAAACTAAATGCTACACTACAGGATACCAGGGAACATTATCTGTAGGTTTGGAACCCCTGGCTGAAATGCTCCAATTCCCCTAATTTTCAATATTACTTATCCCTATAATCAGACATCCCAAGTTGTGGGGGACAAATTATTATCTCCCTATCCCCTTTCTTTCCCTTCATACCCCTGACCGGGGGAGTCCCAAAGACCGTTTTCTCTATCTTTGTTTCTCTTTTAGACATAGTTTTGACAGAATTAGACGACTCATGTTTATTGACATAATTTTTTATTGTTGTATACCTGTTCTGTTCATATCATAGATTTCCATATTCACTGTACTACATATGCAAATGTACCCATAGGAGAAATGTATTTGCCTATTTTATATTTGTGATTTCTCCTTGTATGCAATCAACTCAATAAATACTTTTTGGAATTAAAATTATAATTTTACCTGTGTTGGTCTTTGATATATGAAATCTTGTAATTAGGTTTTGCATCTTTTTCCAAATGAGGTCAATCTTATACATATGTTCTTTATTTTGGTTATCTGCTCCATGTAGCGGCATAGAGGCTGCAATAAGTACCATGTCTTCCATGGCTGATCAACCAGAGCTATAGTATGCATCAGGTTAAGGCCTCATGCACAGGGGCGTAGTTTCAGTCCACATCCCATCCGCATACTTTACTGATCAGATGCTGACCCATTTATGTCAATGGGGCCGCAAAAGTGTGCTTTCTGCATCTGTATGTCCGTTCCGCAACCCCGCAAAAAAAGAGAACATGTTATTCTTGTCCGTTTTGCAGTCAAGAATAGGCATTTGATACATACTGCGGGACCTGAGGAAGGGGAAAATGTGGGATGCACATGGCAGGTATCCATGTTTTGCAGATTCGCAATTTACAGACCACAAAAACTGATAAAGCCATGTGCATAAGGCATATCCTTGTGATATGCTGCAAAAACATTGCCGATTCTCATTAAAGGGAGTCTGTCACCTAATTTTCACCTATATAACTAACAGCACTGCCCCACAGAAGATTGCATACACATCCCAGACATACCTGTGTGCACTGTGTGTCTGTATTACATGTTCAGGAAAAGCACTTTTATTCTGCAGGAAAACAGCTCTGATGTGCCGGATGCCCAGCTCTGCTGCTGCAAGTGCTCAATGCAAACCAGACTGAAGAGGGGAGGGCTGCTTTAGCTGCTCATATCTTGGGATTATTAGCAGATAGAAAAAAAATGGCTCTGACCTTCTTTGAAAGCTGACATTCCAAGCTTTAAAACGATAGCAAAATCACAGCATTATGTCCAGTATATCAGAAGATATAGCTGTTAGAAATCGAGTCGGGAGAGAAAGCTGTTTTTAGTTTTACTTTCAGCCGGGCACTTGGGAGCTGTTTTCCTGCAGAAAAAAGTGCTTTTCCTGGACATGTAATACAGACACACAGTGCACACAGATATATGTCTGGGATGTGTATGCAATCTACTGTGGGGCACTGCTGTTAGTTATATAGGTGAAAATGAGGTGACAGGCTCCCTTTAAAGATTTTATTCATTACAATGCACTCATTTTGAGCTGAAAATAATTTTTCCAATTGGTCTTTATTAAAAATAGTGAGCCATATTCCTTGCACAGCATTGAGTTTCTCTAGTAGCCAGTTCTGAATTTTCTCTCTGCTCCGTCAGGCAGGGAGCCGATGGGCTCCTTATCTCTGATCTTATAAAAACTCATTATAGCCCAGTTCTTATCTTAGGCTACTTTCACAGTTGCGTTTTGCAGTATGCAAAATGCTTCAGTTTTCTCCCCATTCATTTTCAATGGGGACAAAACTGAACAAACTTGAATGGAGTACATCAGAATGCACTCCGTTCCGTTTCCATGCCACACACAAAAGTGCTGCAAGCAGCGTTTTTGTGTGCGTCATGGCATACTGTGCAAGATGGATCCAGCGTGAAACACAATGTATGTCAATGGTGCCGGATCTGTTTTGTGGTGTTAGTGCTAAATTCGTATTGTTCATTTTGGAGATAATACAACCGAATCTGTTCTGAACGGATGCAGATGGTTGTATTATTGAACGGATGCGTTTATGCTGATCCATGACGAAAATAAGAATGTTGGTTATTCAAATAAGTGTTTATGACCTTTTAGTAATTTACAGATAAAGATTATTAGATGACCAGCACAAAGTGAAAGTGAATGTAGATAAACAGTTAACCCTTTGTGACAGATAATCGGTCTATCTAAAGGTGCCACAGATCACCCGATGGACCAGCAAAATGCTCAATCGAGCGAAACACCTCAATCAGCAGATCAGGGTGTCTAAATAGCAATCTGCTGCCCAGGTGCAATAAATATGTATGAGGACAAGCGATAACAGTGGCGATTGCTCTTCCTCATACTGTGGAGATGATCACTGTATTTAAATGCAACACTTCACCTTCATTTAGCTAGCAGACGACTGTCGGGAAGTATAGACCTGTGACTCAACTGCACCCTCTGAATAAACCCTTAGGGCTCTTTCACATGAGCGGATCCTGTGCGTGGAATCCGCTGTGTGAAAGAGTGTCAAGCCCCATTCCAGACAGCAGAGACACGCAGGGGCGGACTGGAAACTTTAAGTGGCCCTGGAAAAAATACTAAAAGTTGCCCCGGTTTTGTAGTCGGGTCGAAATTGATGGAAGGCAGGGCCAGCAATACCATATTTTGGCACATTATACCGCCCCAACAGAGCCAAATACCACAGTCCATCACAAAATACTGCCAACAGCGCAAAATACATCCCCAGAAACTTCCACTGGCCGGCTGTGAGGAGGGCCCAGGTGGCCCCCAGGGCATCGGCCCACAGGGAAATTTCCCTGTAAGGTCTATGGCCAATCCGCCCCTGGAGACACGAAGCATTAACATGATGATCTTTTTACTACAAAATCACAGTGAGATAAAGTTGTCACTGTGATTTTGTAGTAAAAAGATCACAGAAAGGTTCCGTGTCTCTATTGTTCGGAACGGGGCTTGGCTCTCCTACACGCTGCGGATTCCACACACGGCATCCGCTTGTGTGAAAGAGCCATTAGGGTTGCGGATTTTCTGCGACTTAATATCAGTTCCATTCAAATGAATGACACTGATTTTCAGTCACGGAAAATTTTGAAAAAAAATCAGCAGCGTGTGAGTGCAACCTATAATTTTTTGCTACAGAGAAATCCTCCACAAAATCTGATGTGGATTCAGGGCGAAATTTGAAGCGATTCCAAGGCAAATCTTCATCTAAATCAGCATAAAAATCTCCATTTAAAGAGGATCTGTAACCTCTCCTGACATCTCTATTTTAGGCCTCATGTGCTGGCCGTGCCCATGCTGCTGACCTTAAATTGTGGTCCGCAATGCAAGGTCACCAACCGTGGGGCTGCCGCATGCGGATCGCGGACCCCTTCAATGGGGTCTGCGATCCGTATCCGACTCTCCGCACCGTAAAAAAATAGAACATGTTCTATTTTATGGCAGTGCAGGGGCACGGACAGAAACACTATAGAAGCGCTTGTTAGTGTTTCCATGGGCTTCCGACCTGGGCTTCTGTTCCGCACCGCCTCTCCCGGATTGTGGACCTATTCAATTGATTCATTTGTGATGTGGGTTGCACATGGCCGGTGCCCGTGTATTGTGGACCCGCTGTATGCGGGCAGCAATATGGCTACAGCCGGGCAACGGTTGTGTGCATGAGCCCTAAGACTGATGCACATGACAGTATCCTTTTTTGCACCACCTATGTAGATGCCGCAATTTCCTTATAGATATGACTATTCGTATCCGCAGAACAGACCCACATCCATGTGCTGTCCATATTTTTTGTGGACCTATTGAAATGAATGGGTCCATGTGCGATCTGCAAAAAATTTGGATCAGACGTGGACCCAAAATTCAGTGGTGTGCATGAGGCCTTAGTAAGTACTTGCATTCCCATGTAATAACAATGCTGGGCCATCTATATAATGCTAAGGTGTATAAAAGTTAATGAATGAATTGCCAACAGTCTGCATTAAAGGTCCAACTGGGTATTACTAGTTGGGGGCATGTCCCTGTCAGGGGTGCACCACCAATGAGGCCAGGTGAAGAGATCGCCTCAGGCAGCACCCAGTAGAGGCAAGAGGAGGGCAGCGGAAGGGCCATGGGCAATGAGTGCTTTCATTGTGGTAAAGGGGTTAGGTTAAGAAATTGGCATGGGGGGGGGGGGGACCATATTAGTTTTTGCCTTAGGCAGCAGAAAGGCAAGGTGAACCCTTGGTCCCTGCACAGTCTGCTACATTCAAATCATGCTGCCAATGGCAGATGCATGTACATAAGCATTTATGGGAACTGTTGAAGAATGAGAAAGCCTAGCATTCACTATAATCAGTACTCATTTTCATTTTCAGTAGTTTTGGACTCCACAGTACCAAGAAGGTTAATTGGTTTACTATGAAATTAGTCCTACACTGTCTGTGTGATAGAGGGAAATTAGATTGTGAGTCCACCGATACAGGTGCACTTTGTGTAGCGCATTGCACTAAATATATTGCTTTAGGATCACATTCTAAACAGAAAGATGCAAATGTACGTACTAGAATCTGAAAAAGGCCACATTCAGATGGCTCTAATCTGCCTGAGAGCAGCCTAACGCTCCTTTGCAGCAGTGCATGCTTAAATGATGTCATTACTACGACAGATATAACTGTGCTATGTGTGGTGTTATTTAACATAGGTCACCAGCAGCCACGGGGTTAATCACCGAAGGGGGATGGGGACAGTCAGAATGTTCTGGAGGATATGTTATCATTGTCTAGAGTTCCAGGCTTGTTCTCTAGAGTCTCTGAGATGAATAATTCAGGCCTGTGCTAAGGATAAGATGGCACTCAGTATATACATGGCAGGGCATTGTGGCTCTAACATGTCCTATCTGTAATCAAGAATCCCACTCTGTCCACGTGGTTTAATAACACCCCTCAAAATCACACTGTATGGGTGTCTAGCTGTAAGGAAAGATACAGGACAGATACATGCAATAACATAGGGTATATAAAAGAAAATGTATCTAATAGAAAGAATATGCGTTTTATGATATAATCATCGATAAATTAAACAGCATAAAAGAGTAAATGTAGCTATATAAACGCTATAAAAAGTAAATGAATTTCAACGGACAGTTGGATGCCGCAATGTTAACCGTTTCCTCCTCAAATGTCCTGAGCAGGTCATGAATCGTGTCTTGATAGTCAGAATATAATCCGCTATCAGCTCCAAATCCCAATCAATTATAATGCTAGGTTCAATAACCCAATTTCGGATACTTAGTCAAGCTTGGTCACAATTTTCAAGCTGTACTTATAATAAAAATGATTCTAATATAAAGATGAGGATGATAATAAAGTTATATAATAAAAAGGCAGAATATGAGTATTATTTGCTACTGTGATACATGTTGAATGGCTGCTTAGGCTCCACCGGCTCCAAGTCACATGGTGTCTAATTTGGACAACTCCACTGCATAACTGCAGTTTCCAAGGGGTTGAACTGATAATGAGAAACACAACTGTATCCATCCGAGAAACAACATCTGAAACTATGATTTATTTATTTGTATTACTGCTGAGACAATGGGAAATCATGTATAAACACTGTTGAAGAATTTAAATAGACCAACTTTGAGAACAATTTGCGTGTGCACTGAATTTATCTGGCAGTGAGGGACACAACTGTCGGTACCCCCAGGAGGATTGGTACACGGAAGTTTTCTTTTTTCTGGACAACTGATCCCAAAATCAAACATTGAAATTGGAAAACCACAATGAATCGTAAATATTATAAAGTAATGCATGTCTATACCTCAACTGGGTGATAACACCTCATTACCAGCATTTACTGTGAGCTGTAAAATGATAAAAAATTACCACCAAAATAATCTAGTCAGGTACCACCAGCCTCCAAAAAATCATGGACATAGGAAAAAAAGACAACTATTTTTACAGACATTTCTGGACAGTTGATAACCCTGACATCCAGTGATCAGCAGCCAGTAAAGCTATTATGTAAATCTTCATTGCATTTTAAAGTATTAATATCAATGAGCAGCCATAGATTTCAATAGATGCTGGCAGTCCTTTGGAGCAAAGAGATGCAGGAAATCTCTGCTCTGGCTGGTGGAGGCCATTCCTGATTTGGGACAAGACCAGATACACAATCAATCAGCTCAAGATGCCCTAATAGGACAATTAAAAGGGGCTGTTCATGGAATAGTTTTTAATTAAAGTGAACCATTATATTAATTATCCCTAATCAGTGCTTAATAATTAACATGTCACATTTCTCAGACAAATGTCTCAATCTTCTTAACCATTCCCTGGTATCTGCAGGCTCCACACAAGTCCTGTCATTCAAACTTTATCCACACTGCTGGTATAACCCAGTCTACAACCTCACACCTTGAGAAGGTCTTTTTTTCAGCTTGCAATCACAGGTTATACTTACCTCTCTCTCCGGCACCCGCATTGCTTCTTATGCCCACACGGCTGCCACTGCATCTCCCCGTTGCGTGGATGAAAACATCCGGCGACTGGGAGATGCAGCGGCGGCCTTGTGGGCGTCAGAAGCGATGCAGGTGCCGGGGAGTGGGGTAAGTATAAGGAGTGGGGTAAGTATAACCTTTATTAGGAGCCTGAGCATTTTGGGGGCATTATAGGGGTTGGATAACCCCTTTAACACTACAGACTAAACAGTGCCTCATTAGTTTAGTTTGAGTCCAGTGTGGCTAGTTTGGCCATGCGGTACTCTCATGCAGGGCAGCAGTGTCGCAAGTGCCACATAACCGTGCTGTGTGGCCACGCTCTAAGGGCCTTTCACACAGAGTTTGTTGGTGCAGATTTTGGTCCGTTTTCAACGTCAGAATCAGTGGCAAAAAAATGACTCCAAGCAGCCTCCCATTCATTTCAAAGGGAAGCAGCACTTGATTTTTTCCCTTGCGGTTCATAAAAGAAGATGCATGCCCTATCTGGCACGGAATCTGCGCTGAATTTTCCGCTCCATACATGTCCTCGTGTTTTGTTTTTTTTGAGTGGAGTTTTGCATTGAAGTGCACACCTCCTAAAATGCATCAAAATGTGCCATGCTTTTAAAATCAGCACAGATTCTGCGCTAATTATTGGAAGCTGATCTTCATAATCCATCGTGTGAATGTAGCCTAATGATGTCCTACCCTCACCGTGGCCTTCCTACACTGTTACTGATGCCATTCTGCCATCTCCTAAGTGATCATTCTATGTGAGTCACACAACAGTAAGATATCATTTCCTGTCTGTCTGCTCATCACAACATCTTAATGAAGTTTGGACATAGTTCATACAAAATATGAACGCTTACCACACTATTTACACATAAAAAATGATGACATATTGAAGGTAAAATGATGTATACAATAAACAGAACACATATACACGTATACTATAATACAATAATCAAATTATATATATATATATATATATATATATATACACACACACACACAAACATACATTTAGATAAAAGGAGATGCTCTATGAGCAAAGCTACAGCTGATCTTATCTGTGAGATGTTATATAAGATGCATCATCCTTACCTGGTAGGCATCTAACTGTTCATCAGTAAATATAGTTTGCTTATTTCCCATGATAGATGAGGGATCCTTGGTCTCCTGAAATGCATCACACAGGGAGGAGTAGGAGGGCTACCTAGTGTAGGCATTGGCATTTACACTGAGGCAGAAGGGGCAATAAGGGGCATTGGCTGCATAAGGCAGTTTCTTCTAAGCAGCAATGTCCAGCAGGGTCTCAGGAACCATCATGTCCTCAGTCTGCTGTGGAAGGGTTAAAGTGGTTTCATTGAAGGCTTTGCAGCTCCTCTCCTCCTGATCTCCCGTGCCTGTTCCATCAGCTTCTTCTCTGAGCATCAATAAGAACAAGACACTCCCTCTGAACTGACACATCTCTGCAGACCTACAGTGGGCCACAAGGGGGCGCTGAGAAAGCAGATTACAAATAGGGAATTGCAGTCTAATCCAGTGTTTGGGATGTAAATGTAATTGGTAACATTAATATAGCTATAAAGGGGCAGATAAAGAAATTTATTGCAGTATATTAGGGCCATAGTGTACATTGTGTTAAGTATTTCATGTTAAAATCAATAACCGGAGCAGAAATGGCTGATACACAATATTTCTGCTTAATTAACCAACACATTTGAGGAATGACAGGCCATGAGTTTCATTGACTTCAAAATCAATAATCTTACATAGAGGGGCAATTGTTCTGTACACAGAGGTAATCTGCATGTGTCCCCTCTAATAGCAATACATAGGAAAAAGAGGGTGACTGCACTAAATAACTGTATAATCAAGCATATTGTGAGTTGTTGAAGGATGAGAGTTAGGGCCTGTGCACACGATCTGCAAAATACGAATGCGGTCCGTGTTGCAGTGAAATTTTTTGTGGACCCATTGACTTCAATAGGTTTGGGGTCCATATTTTGCGGACAAGTATGATACATGTTCTATCTTATTGCAGAACAGACATACAGATGTTTGCTTTCCCCATCCGTTTTCCCGTTCTGCAAAAAGGAAGAATATATCTGCAAAACAGGGACCACGGACGCATTTAAGACAATGGGTCAGCAAATAAAATGCGGACAACACATGGACCGCATCTGTATTTTACAGATCGAAAAAGGGATTTGGTCGAGTGCATAAGGTCTAAGGGCACGGTCAAATGGTCAGGGTTCTGCATGCAGTTTTGGAAGCCAAAATCAGGAGTGGATAAAGGAGAGAAAGTGTACAGGACAGATATCATTTCTTTTTTTTTTAAATTCACTCCTGGTTTTGGCTTCTGAAATTCCATCCGGAAACCTGATCATGTGGCCGTACCCTTATTTTATTTAGCACTATGCAGTACCCATAGGACCAAGATCTCCACCAGAAATGACTGGTATATGATCACTACAGTTTAGTAATAAAAATGTACATTGCGTCAATAAAAATGTATTGGGTGGTCTATATACAGAGTGTAAGATAAAGGGGTTGTCCCATAAAAACAACCTCTGTTCAAATACAGTGATCCCTCAAGATACAACGGCCTCAGGACACAATATTTTCAACATACAGTGGTCTTTTCTCATCCATCATAAGGTGAAACCAGACTCAACATACAATGTCTCAGACTCAGATCCAACCAATCAAGGCCACTTCTCTGTTAAAATATCTGGATTAGATGCTAGTTATCAGCTATTGTAATTATATGTAAGGACTTGCTTTAGCTGTTTTAGGCTACTTTCACACTAGCGTTTTATAATTCCGGTATTGAGTTCCGTCATAGGGGCTCAATACCGGAATAAAACGCTTCAGTTTTGTCCCCATTCATTGTCAATGGGGACAAAACTGAACTGAAGACAACGGAATGCTCCTAAAAGCATTCCGTTCCGTCTTCAGACTGGAGAGCAAACCGTAGCATGCTGTGGTTTGCTCTCCGGTCCAGGCATCCACACCAAGATGGATCCGTCATGACCCCCAATGAAAGTCAATGGGGACGGATCCGTTTGGTGTGACACAATGGTGAACGGATCCGTCCTCTATTGACTTTCAATGGAGTTCATGACGGATCCGTCACCTGCACACATACATACATACAGACATAGACATACACAGACATATACACGTACAAATACACATGCATACTTACATGCTCCCGGCAGGTCTCCACAGCACAGGAGGAGCAGGACGGCGCACACATAGGGCGATTCCACCCGACGCCCAGCAGAGGGCGCTGTGGGGAATCGTCCTATGTGCGCGCAGTCCTGCTCCTGTACTGTGCTGTGGAAACCTGCCGGGAGCATGTAAGTATGTATGTGTATTTGTATGTGTATATGTCTGTGCCTGTACTGTGTTCTGGCCCCACACGTCCCTGCGGCAGCACGGATCCGGCGGCATCCTTCACCTGCCGGATCCGTGCTGCTGCTACTGTGAAAGAGGCCTTAGTTATCTGCTTATTTTTCTTAAATCTTAATTTTCTCTTATCTTGGATGCAAATTTGGGGCTTTGGAACCAAATACTCAAGTTACAATGGTTTCAACATACAATGGTTGTCCTAGAACCTATTAATAATGTAACTTGAGCGACCACTGTATATATCTGCCTTATTCACACCATGTCAGTTTTCAGTACTGAACAAAACGATTCTTTTTTTTAATCTGTGACGATGTCTGTGTTGTATCCGTTTTTATTATGATGTCTGTCTGTCCTCCGTGTGTCATCCGTTTTTCATGTGCATGATCTTCTATGCATCTTGCTATGTACTGCTGCAATTGGCCAGCCCCTTCACGGCTGTTTCTTCCTCCCTGTACCGATGGTATCAGGGTTGCCAACCTTCCTTTCAAATTTTTCTGGACAACTGAACCAAAATTTACGGACGGCCCAAAATTTTTACGGACATACGCCACACCCCCTTTTTTTAGAGGACACGCCCCCCCTTACATGCCCCCAGAATAAAGAGGATTGTTCAGTAGTTAAAAATAAAATATGGCATATGGAAAAGAAATCAACAGTTTTCAGCTGTTACATCCCTGCCATTGAGTGCTTTGTTTATATGCCTGCAGTGATGATGCCTGTGACATGCTGGACTTTCTGGCATCATTGCTGCTGCCATGTAAGCAAAGACTGACAGGGACATAACGGGCAAGTGTCACAATGTTGGTGTTCTGCACGCTGATGTGCAGGTGTATGGCATGTGTCCACTGCAGCCAGTTCTCAGCATTAGCTCACTGATTGGTGATTGGCTGCAGCAGTAACATACCATATACTGGCAAGTCCTTGCTGAAGAAATAGGCTACACATATTTGATGGACATTACATTCACCAACACCAAACATACAAGATGATACAGCAGCACATACCTCTTAAACCCAGTGACGTCTCCCTGATGTAGATGTTCTCTTTTCTCATCTTCTCTATTTGGCCCACACCACCATGACACTTCTTTCAGCCCCATCTTCTCTCTGCAGAGTTTGCCACAAAGACACCTTAGATTACCCACTTTTCTGTTACCCTGCTGCTGCCCAAAATACTGTGCCCACTGTTCTCCCCAATGTCCCCAAATACTATACTGTAGATATAACAGTGCCATATAGGTAGGACCCCATATAGTTACAGTGCTCCCCACAGTCCCACATAGTAATAATTCTCTCCCAGAGTGTCCCATTAGTAATAGTGCCCAAATAGTGATAATGCTCCACAAGTAGCCCTTTTAGCAGTAGTGCCCTCCATATTGTACTAATAATAGTAACACCCCCAATAGTACCCCTGGTAGTAGTAATAATTCCCCATAATAGAAATCATTTTTCCCATAGCGCCTCCAGTAGTGCCCCAGAAATAATAAGGACCCGCTGTAATGGTCCTCAGATCAGCCCACTGTGCCCCTATCAGACCTCAAATCAGCCCACTGTGCCCCCATCAGACCTCAGATCAGCCCACTGTGCCCCATCAGACCTCAGATCAGCCCACTGTGCCCTCAACAGACCTCAGATCATCTTATTGTGCCCCCATCAGACCTAAGAGCAGCCCACTGTGCCCCCATCAGACCTCATATCAGCCCACTGTGCCCCCATCAGACCTCACAGCAGCCCACTGTGCCCCCATCAGACCTCAGAGCAGCCCACTGTGCCCCCATCACACCTCAGATCAGCCCAGTGTGCCCCCATCAGACCTCAGAGCAGCCAACTGTGCCCCCATCAGACCTCAGATTAGCCCATTGTGCCCCCATCAGACCTCAGATCAGCCCATTGTGCCCCCATCAGACCTCATATCAGCCCACTGTGCCCCCATCAGACCTCACAGCAGCCCACTGTGCCCCCATCAGACCTCAGAGCAGCCCACTGTGCCCCCATCAGACCTCAGAGCAGCCCACTGTGCCCCCATCAGACCTCCGATCAGCCCACTGTGCCCCCATCACACCTCAGATCAGCCCAGTGTGCCCCCATCAGACCTCATATCAGCCCATTGTGCCCCCATTAGACCTCAGATCAGCCCATTGTGCCCCCATCAGACCTCATATCAGCCCACTGTGCCCCCATCAGACCTCACAGCAGCCCACTGTGCCCCCATCAGACCTCAGAGCAGCCCACTGTGCCCCCATCAGACCTAAGAGCAGCCCACTGTGCCCCCATCAGACCTCACAGCAGCCCACTGTGCCCCCATCAGACCTCACAGCAGCCCACTGTGCCCCCATCAGACCTCAGATCAGCCCATTGTGCCCCCATCAGACCTCAGAGCAGCCCACTGTGCCCCCATCAGACCTCAGATCAGCCCACTGTGCCCCTATCAGACCTCAGAGCAGCCCACTGTGCCCCCATCAGACCTCAGAGCAGCCCACTGTGCCCCATAAGACCTCAGAGCAGCCCACTGTGCCCCCATCAGACCTCAGATCAGCCCACTGTGCTCCCATCAGACCTCAGATCAGCCCACTGTGCCCCCATCAGACCTCAGAGCAGCCCACTGTGCCCCCATCAGACCTCAGAGCAGCCCACTGTGCCCCCATCAGACCTCAGAGCAGCCCACTGTGCCCCCATCAGACCTCAGAGCAGCCCACTGTGCCCCATCAGACCTAAGAGCAGCCCACTGTGCCCCCATCAGACCTCATAGCAGCCCACTGTGCCCCCATCAGACCTCAGATCAGCCCATTGTGCCCCCATCAGACCTCAGAGCAGCCCACTGTGCCCCCATCAGACCTCAGATCAGCCCACTGTGCCCCTATCAGACCTCAGAGCAGCCCACTGTGCCCCCATCAGACCTCAGAGCAGCCCACTGTGCCCCCATAAGACCTCAGAGCAGCCCACTGTGCCCCCATCAGACCTCAGATCAGCCCACTGTGCTCCCATCAGACCTCAGATCAGCCCACTGTGCCCCCATCAGACCTCAGAGCAGCCCACTGTGCCCCCATCAGACCTCAGAGAAGCCCACTGTGCCCCCATCAGACCTCAGAGCAGCCCACTGTGCCCCCATCAGACCTCAGAGCAGCCCACTGTGCCCCCATCAGACCTCAGATCAGCCCATTGTGCCCCCATCAGACCTCAGAGCAGCCCACTGTGCCCCCATCACACCTCAGATCAGCCCACTGTGCCCCCATCAGACCTCAGAGCAGCCCACTGTGCCCCCATCACACCTCAGATCAGCCCAGTGTGCCCCCATCAGACCTCAGATCAGCCCATTGTGCCCCCATCAGACCTCAGATCAGCCCATTGTGCCCCCATCAGACCTCATATCAGCCCATTGTGCCCCATGAGACCTCATATCAGCCCATTGTGCCCCATGAGACCTCATATCAGCCCACTGTGCCCCATCAGACCTCATATCAGCCCACTGTGCCCCCATCAGACCTCACAGCAGCCCACTGTGCCCCCATCAGACCTCACAGCAGCCCACTGTGCCCCCATCAGACCTCACAGCAGCCCACTGTGCCCCCATCAGACCTAAGAGCAGCCCATTGTGCCCCTATCAGACCTCAGAGCAGCCCACTGTGCCCCTTGGCCTTGTGTTGTCTGCGGCTGGGCTGGGCTGGCTGGCTCAGGCTCAGGGGGCTTAGCTGCTCATCCATTCATCGGATCCCCCCTCCCCCTAACAGGCAACCCCCTCACCCCACCCCCCGCTCACCACTTGCCTTGCCTTGGCTTGGTTTTCCACTCCGCACGGCGCGCCGGCATCAGCACAGCAGTGGCGCTGACAGCCCGCCCGGTCCGGCCCCTTTCTCCACGACTCCACCTCCGGTGATTATTACTAGAATGAATGCTTGCGTGCTTACATCGCCGGCCCGCCCTCTCAGAGCGCCAGTGTGGCCGGGGAAAGCTGCCGGAACTTTTAACTATGCCCATAATTGTATGCCCGCAGTCTGTATGCGTAATTGCGTACGCAGTACAGACTTCGGGTTTTTACAACTAAAATTCACGGACGCTGTTTTTTTCTGCCGGACGCTACGGACGGCAGAGAAAAACAACGATTTTTTGCGGACTGTCCGTAAATTAACGGACGGTTGGCAACCCTGGATGGTATGGATTAGCATACAGGGCCGGGAAACCATAATGGAACAGAGCAACCCATAAAAATTATAAAATAAACACAAGGACATGCCCTACAGTGCCAGGTACTTATATTGTAATGTCAAGACTGGTGAAAGGTCCTCTTTAATAAACGTCTTTTTATAAAAAACAAAACAAAAATGTGGGTGCATTATAGAAATATATGTTATGATACATATATTGGATGAATAATCTGATCATATGCTTTGTGTTTGTAGAGAAGGCTCTGGAACAATATCTTATATCGTGTTATATAGCATTAGCTACAATGCTGCTGTGTGTCTCATCTGTCCTGTAACACTACTCTTCTATATCCTATGTGAAGCTGTCTGTTATATCATACAATCCTAAGGCTGATTACATTGGGCAGGACTCATGAATAAATGATACCCCTAAAGGACAATGCCTAGAAGTGAAACAGTAGAGCTGACTTCACGACATCCATATGTCCTAACAAACCGTATAGAAAAGGGGTTATGCTGGTGAAGGGGTTTTCTTATCTGATGAACTGATGGCATATGGCTAGGATACACCAGCACCGCATCTCTTTCATTCTTACCACCGGTTGGGACCAAGTGATGGCATAGCGCTAGGATAAACCAGTGCTGAATCCCCTCATTCTTAGGATTGGTAGGGATCGAACGTCTGGGACTATAAAGTGATGACAGATCCCTAGGAAAGGATGGGTGGGGATCTGACCTCTGGGACCATAAAGCGATAGACTGCTAAATAGGCCTCTAGAATGCACTAGAAGACATTTTGCCCAGCTGACAGACTTTGAGAGGGGCCACATCATTGGACTTAGAGAAGCACTAGTTTAGATGAATTCCCCACCATCAGAGGTTACATGAGGACATGGGCACACGACAAACAGGCTCTAGACAGCCCAGTGAGACCACCACTAGAGAAAATCATTCATTCTGTGGATAAGTATGAGCCGCTCCAACAGTTTTGTTGTCCACAATACAGAACCAGTTGTACCTACATTATACACCCCTGTCTCTGCCCAGACCATTTCCAGCAGTTTAGCAGAAGGAAGTTTGGTGTCATTGAAAGCCAGTCACTGCTGCCTTTGTTTGCAGTGGTGTTGTGAACGAGAAACCTAGACTGCTACAATCTGTATGGTCTTTAGCAGTGAATCCAGCTTCTGTTTGGGATCCTACAACCGTCAGGTTTTATTATCTAGGCCTCATGGTGAGCACTTCATTCCTGCATTTGCTGTGGAGTGCCACACTGCCCCAACTGCTGGTGATGATCTGGAGAGCCATCACATATGAGAGTGGGTCACCACCAGGGATGGGATTCAAATTTTTAACAATAGGTTCCCTACTCAATGGTGGACATGCGGCGTCATGACACATTTACATATACCACATATATGCAACACACATAAATACACCATATACATGGTACACACACATATATACACCATATATCGTACAGACCAAAAGTTCTCATTCAAACACCTTCTCATTCAAAGATTTTTCTGTATTTTCATGACTATGAAAATTGTAGATTCACACTGAAGACATCAAAACTATGAATTAACACATGTGGAATTATATACTTAACAAAAAAGTCTGAAACAACTGAAAATATGTCTTATATTCTAGGTTCTTCGAAGTAGCCACCTTTTGCTTCGATTACTGCTTTGCACACTCTTGGCATTCTCTTGATGAGCTTCAAGAGGTAGTCACCTGAAATGGTTTTCATTTCACAGTTGTGCCCTGTCAGGTTTAATAAGTGGAATTTCTTGCCTTATAAAAGGGGTTGGGACCATGAGTTGTGTTGGGCAGAAGTCAGGTGGATACACAGCTGATAGTCCTACTGAATAGACTGTTAGAATTTGTATTATGGCAAGAAAAAAGCAGCTAAGTAAAGAAAAACGAGTGGCCATCATTACTTTAAGAAATGAAGGTCAGTCAGTCCGAAAAATTGGGAAAACTTTGAAAGTGTCCCCAAACCATCAAGCGCTACAAAGAAACTGGCTCACATGAGGACCACCCCAGGGAAGGAAGACCAAGAATCACCTCTGCTGCGGAGGATAAGTTCATCAGAGTCACCAGCCTCAGAAATGGCAGGTTAACAGCAGCTCAGATTAGAGACCAGGTCAATGCCACACAGATTTCTAGCTGGAGACACATCTCTACAACAACTGTTAAGAGGAGACTGTGTGCAGCAGGCCTTCATGGTAAAATAGCTGCTAGGAAACCACTGCTAAGGACAGGCAACAAGCAGAAGAGACTTGTTTGGGCTAAAGAACACAAGGAATGGACTTTAGACCAGTGGAAATCTTTGTTTTGGTCTGATGAGTCCAAATTTGAGATCTTTGGTTCCAACCACAGTGTCTTTGTGCGACGCAGAAAAGGTGAACGGATGGACTCTACATGCCTGGCTCCCACCGTGAAGCATGGAGGAGGAGGTGTGATGGTGTGGGAGTGCTTTGCTGGTGACACTGATGGGGATTTATTCAAAATTGAAGGCATACTGAACCAGCATGGCTACCACAGCATCTTGCAGCGGAATGCTATTCAATCCGGTTTGCGTTTAGTTGGACCATCATTTATTTATCAAAAGGACAATGACCCCAAACACACCTCCAGGCTGTGTAAGGGCTATTTGACCAAGAAGGAAAGTGATGGGGTGCTACGCCAGATGACCTGGCCTCCACAGTCACCAGACCTGAACCCAATCGAGATGGTTTGGGGTGAGCTGGACCGCAGAGTGAAGGCAAAAGGGCCAACAAGTGCTGAGCATCTCTGGTAACTCCTTCAAGACTGTTGGAATACCATTTCAGGTGACTACCTCTTGAAGCTCATCAAAAGAATGCCAAGAGTGTGCAAAGCAGTAATCAAAGCAAAAGGTGGCTACTTTGAAGAACCTAGAATATAAGACATATTTTCAGTTGTTTCACACGTTTTTGTTAAGTATATAATTCCACATGTGTTAATTCATAGTTTTGATGTCTTCAGTGTGAATCTACAATTTTCATATTCATGAAAATACAGAAAACTCTTTGAATGAGAAGGTGTGTCCAAACTTTTGGTCTGTACTGTACATGGTACACACACATAAATACACCATATACATGGTACACATACATAAATACACCATATACATGGTACACACACATAAATACACCATATACATGGTACACACACATAAATACACCATATACATGGTACACACACATACATACACCATATACATGGTACACACACATACACACACCATATACATGGTACACACACATAAATACACCATATACATGGTACACACACATAAATACACCATATACATGGTACACACACACATACACACACCATATACATGGTACACACGCATAAATACACCATATACATGGTACACACGCATAAATACACCATATACATGGTACACACACATAAATACACCATATACATGGTACACACGCATAAATACACCATATACATGGTACACACACATAAATACACCATATACATGGTACACACACATAAATACACCATATACATGGTACACACACATACACACACCATATACATGGTACACACACATACCACCTAACTTTTAAAAAGCCTAAGGAGCTAAACTATGGAATGGAAGCGCTCATCTCCAGCTGCTGCTGTAATTTTAACAATCGGATCTGGAGAACCTGAAGGAACTGGCTGAATCCCATGCCTGGTCACCACTAGTGGTGATATGAGGGACACTAACAGCTCAGCGATATGTGCAGGACATCCTGCGCCCACATGTGTTGCCACTCATGGCAGGGCTTCCATTTGGCATTTTTCAGCAGGATAATGATCGCCCACACACAGCAAGGGTTTCCCAGGAATGTCTCCATTATATTGAAAAACTTGTTTGGCTTGCCCATTCACCAGATTTATCACCAATCATTTATGGGACCAACTGGGACACCAGCTTCAGCAATCTACAAGTGTGCATGATCTACAGGTCCAGCTGTAACATCTATGGGCAGATGTGCTGCAGGATACCATACAGAACCTGTATCCCTCCATGTCCAACCGTTTCTCATCTTCTATCCAGACCATAGATGGCCCAACAGAGCCATACAGCCTCCTTTTAATTGTACAGTTTTCCCCGATAAACTCATCCTTTCACATACATAATCATTAGATTCACGCATTTCATTCCAATAACTCCTTCTGGGTAAGTTTTTTTTTTTTTTTTCAGTGAGTGTATAATGAAATTCCACTATCTGTAATTGTTTGCCACACTCTTTAGAAGTTGCCCTCAAATCTATAAATTGCATATATATGCATCCATTTTCTTGCAATATTTTTATTAAATTATAAATGTGTGTGATGTGAATGGACTGTTCTGAGATTCCCAGGTCATGCAGTCAGCTGTGCTGTGTTGGGACTTTGAGACCTTCCTTATCATAGAGGTCAGCACAACTCCACTGCAATGTAACATACATCCAGGTGCCAATCTTCACAGTGTGCCAGTTCCTTTCTTTCTTTGTAGACACAGGGACAATCATTAATTTACTATGCCCGTTTTCAGTTTTGGAAACCACCCAGTGTTAATACTAATTTGGAAATGCGTATCCCGCTCCAACCTCTGAGGAGCAAGTGGAGGGGTGGATCAAGAAAACTAAAGTCACACTTTAGTTATGTTTTTTTTTTTTTTTTAAAGACGAAGTGTAAGACTTCAGAATATTTATTCAGAAAATCTGATAATCCAGCACCAGGCGAAATGCTGCAGATGTAAGGACTTGTTCACATCTGTGTCAGAGGCTCCATTTGGGAAACTACGCAGAGAAAAGCTGGACATACAGGACTGTTTTCTCGGCTAATACAGTCGAATGCACCCCATTATCGTCAATGGGGCCTGTTGGCGCTGTTCGGGTCAGTTATGTGACACCTCCAGAACTTTCTCTATTTTCATTGTATAACAGAGCAGAACACTGGAACTTAATGGGTGTCATTCATCAAACCATTATCAAGGCACAGGGTGAAATTCATGGCAAAGCCGTTAATGTATTCTTATATAGATCTACCCTAAAAATTCACACCGCAGGTCAATTTGTACAGAAAGCAATTCTATAAAGTCATTTGGCTGTTACTGTAATACACAATGGATAATACGCTTCACATCTGCCATGTGTGAACACACCCTTACCAGGATACTGATGCACACTTCATAAATATGGTGCACAACTTGTGGAGACACAAACACCTTGGTGCAAATCATAGTATCTCCTAACCAAGGAACCTTGATAGCAAGGGCAACGCCATGCAGCGTCCATAGAGATGGGGGCAGCTCATTCTGCTGTAAGGTTATAGCGCCTGCCCTCCAGGAGTGGCCCTCCCCGTGTGTATAATGAAGCACAAAGAAACCATCGCATCCTGGTAATAGGACATTATAGAAATGACAGCTCCACAAACATCCCCTCTAGTAACCAAGCAACAGGAGCTTCCGGCGCGCTGAAGCCTCTTCCGGTGAGGTATGGGTGTGTCTTAGGAACGTCACTTTCTCGCTCCTCCCCTTCACAGTCCCGCATGAACATGGCTGGCAGCGCCTGGAGGTCACTGGTAAGTAGTCGTAGAGGCGCCAGGTAGAGGTAGTGGAGACCGTCAGCGGTACAGGCAGGACTGTGGTAGCGGTGCCTGCCCAGAGAGGCTCCGGGTATGAGGGGAAGACCTGCCGGGGGTAGTGGAAGGGCTGTGCGGGTCCACAGAGCAGAGGACAAGGTTACTGGAGGTCCGCAGGTAGTCAGTACTCTGTGGGCGGGCAGTGGTGGGCACAGCGCCTGCCACATGCACGCTGCAGCTGTACTAACAGTCTGGAGCGTGCCTGGTGGTGCTGTGCCAGTCTGCGTGCCCTTGAGGAGCAGTACATGCACTGCTGCCATTAGATTGTGAAACCGCAGCTTTCCTCAGGGGATCTCCAGCCTCCCCATCCGTATGCCATGCTGCAGACAGTGCAGTCCTAGTGGAAGGAAAGTCTGCGCCCTGCTGGTGTCAGAAAGTAGATATCTGCAGAGAGACGGTCCATACAGGCATAGGGTGACAGTGGCAGATCTTCACTGTCTGTGCCATTGTCAGACACATGCCAGATCAGTTCCTGCCCCCTGTGGATAATGTATAGGCATTGATAATGATGCCACTTCCTCCCCCTGTGGATAATGTATAGGCATTGATAATGATGCCACTTCCTCCCCCTGTGGATAATGTATAGGCATTGATAATGATGCCACTTCCTCCCCCTGTAGATAATGTAAAGGCATTGGTAATGATGCCACTTCCTCCCCCTGTGGATAATGTATAGGCATTGATAATGATGCCACTTCCTCCCCCTGTGGATAATGTATAGGCATTGATAATGATGCCACTTCCTCCCCTGTATATAATGTATAGGCACTGGTAATGATGCCACTTCCTTTCTCTGTAGATAATGGATAGGCTCTAGTAATGATGCCACTTCCTCCCCTGTATATAATGTGTAGGCACTGGTAATGATGCCACTTCCTGCCCACTGTATATAATTTAAAGGCATTGGTAATGATGCCACTTCCTCCACCTCTAAATAATGTATAGGCTGTAGTAATGATGCCACTTCCTGCCCACTGTATATAATGTATAGGCACTGGTAATGATGCCACTTCCTTTCTCTGTAGATAATGGATAGGCTCTAGTAATGATGCCACTTCCTCCCTGTATATAATGTATAGGCACTGGTAATGATGCCACTTCCTTTCTCTGTAGATAATGGATAGGCTCTAGTAATGATGCCACTTCCTCCCCTGTATATAATGTATAGGCACTGGTAATGATGCCACTTCCTCCCCTGTATATAATGTATAGGCACTGGTAATGATGCCACTTCCTTTCTCTGTAGATAATGGATAGGCTCTAGTAATGATGCCACTTTCCTCCCCTGTATATAATGTGTAGGCACTGGTAATGATGCCACTTCCTGCCCACTGTATATAATTTAAAGGCATTGGTAATGATGCCACTTCCTCCACCTCTAAATAATGTATAGGCTGTAGTAATGATGCCACTTCCTGCCCACTGTATATAATGTATAGGCACTGGTAATGATGCCACTTCCTTTCTCTGTAGATAATGGATAGGCTCTAGTAATGATGCCACTTCCTCCCCTGTATATAATGTATAGGCACTGGTAATGATGCCACTTCCTTTCTCTGTAGATAATGGATAGGCTCTAGTAATGATGCCACTTCCTCCCCTGTATATAATGTATAGGCACTGGTAATGATGCCACTTCCTCCCCTGTATATAATGTATAGGCACTGGTAATGATGCCACTTCCTTTCTCTGTAGATAATGGATAGGCTCTAGTAATGATGCCACTTCCTCCCCTGTATATAATGTGTAGGCACTGGTAATGATGCCACTTCCTGCCCACTGTATATAATGTAAAGGCATTGGTAATGATGCCACTTCCTCCACCTCTAAATAATGTATAGGCTGTAGTAATGATGCCACTTCCTGCCCACTGTATATAATGTATAGGCACTGGTAATGATGCCACTTCCTTTCTCTGTAGATAATGGATAGGCTCTAGTAATGATGCCACTTCCTGCCCTCTGTATATAATGTATAGGCACTGGTAATGATGCCACTTCCTTTCTCTGTAGATAATGAATAGGCATTGGTAATGACACTTCCTCCTATAGATAATGTATAGGCTGTAGTGATGATGCCACTTCCTGCCCTCTGTATATAATGTATGGGCACTGGTAATGATGCCACTTCCTCCCCTGTATATAATGTATAGTCACTGGTAATGATGCCACTTCCTTTCTCTGTAGATAATGGATAGGCTCTAGTAATGATGCCACTTCCTCCCCTGTATATAATGTGTAGGCTCTAGTAATGATGCCACTTCCTGCCCACTGTATATAATGTATAGGCACTGGTAATGATGCCACTTCCTTTCTCTGTAGATAATGAATAGGCATTGGTAATGACACTTCCTCCTATAGATAATGTATAGGCTCTAGTAATGATGCCACTTCCTGCCCTCTGTATATAATGTATAGGCTGTAGTGATGATGCCACTCTTATGTATATTTTCAAATGAACCTACTTATCTGTATGGTATAACCATGTAAAATAATGTGGAAAGCATAAAACCGTCCTTTCATTTGATTGAAAACATGGTGTTATATATTTTTCCAGGTCAGCCGTCTGGCAGGATCCATTAACACTCCCCAGCCTGCAGTCCGGGCCTTCTCTGGTCATGTGAGTAGACACATTGCATTGTGGCTCTTCAGTTCTGTTCCCAGACCTATGAGCATAATGACTGATTACGTCTCTAAGTTGATATCTTAAAGGGGTTATCCCATCTTAGACAATGGGGGCATATCACTAGGATATGCCCCATTGTCTTATAGGTACACACCTATATCGGGGGGGGTTGGCGCTGCGGGATCCGTCCGCCACTAGGCGCAGCACCACCGCTGCTCACATAGAAATGAATAGGTGCGCACCGCGCACCGGTGGGGCCCACACCTATAATACAATGAGGGCATATCCTAGCGATATGCCCCCCATTGTCTGAGATGGGATAACCCCTTTAAAGGTTTATGTATGGTCTTCTTCTCCCAATATGTCAAGTGAAAGAGTGGGATGTCCCCATACTGTTACCTCAAACAATATTAAAATATCGGATTACCCCTTTAAACATTATAATTGTGGATGACTACCCCATGAGGAAATAAACACTTACCATGGTATACAGTAACGAGAGGAGTCATTCTCACTCTACCGTTCTTGCACCTCTTTTGGCAAAGCTTCTCCGGTCCCCACCGTCTTTGTTTACCTGTCTGAAACAATGATGTTGCACCATGTCAAGCGACCACTGCAGCCCATCGGTGTCTGTAGAGGTGAAGTCTTGACATCAGTGAGGTCACCACTGTGGCGATGATGACACAACATTGCTGGAGACCAGTGGTGGATCAGAAAAGTTTTAATGTGGGAGCGCTTCTATGGGATGGCTCTGTCTGTTCAAGTGAATGGACTTTGTTTTCCGATCCAGTCTCTTGGACCTTTAATTGATATCTTAGTAATATATTCCACCAGTATCTCAGCGGGTTAAAGGATTATCTTCTTCACAGGTGCAGACGGTCACACTCATACCAGGAGATGGGATAGGACCTGAGATTTCTTCTGCAGTAATGAAGATTTTCGAGGCAGCCAAAGTGAGTGTCACTAAACACGTTCCTAATGCTTGCAAGCAATTGTGAAGGACCAGTAAAATTGTGTTGTGGAGGCATTATGTCTGAGTGCCCGCTTGTTCACCTCCGAATTCATGTGCTCCAAGTAGAGATGGTTAAACTGGGGACTAGTAGGGCTTGAACTTGATGTGAGAATGCTTCGTCAATGCATTTTGTGCACTGCCTAGCAAGACGGTTAAAAGAAATACCGTATTGGAAAACCTCGAATCCCAGTATAGTATCGATCTGAGTGCAAAAGTATTGATTGGGTATTGAAAGTTCAATATCTGGTGCAACCCTAAGGGCATCTGACCACTGTGCATAATCATAAACAGGGCTGTCTACTTTCTGCTGTCTGTGATAGGATACAGCTAACCATATATACTTACTGCCACCTGGAACACTGTCAAACTGTGTCATGAAAGACGGATTGGCTACTTTTTAATGAACGTCTTCAATAAACTTTTATTTTCTTTTAACCGTCTTGCTAGGCAGTGCACAATATTAATATTAGGGACGGTAAACACTTCTACCTCTTTGTCTGTGAGATAGTTCAGTGCATTTCAGTAGATAATCCAAAATAATGAGACTATAATGGAAAATGGGGGTGTAAAGACGCCACCTAGCTCTATTGCAACAGATAAAATAAGACATAGGACAATGGAAGAGCCTAAAGGTACACACTTCAGGGATCTCAAACTCGTGGCCCTCCAGCTGTTGCAAAACTACAACTCCCAGCATGCCCCAATAGCTGTAGGCTCTCCTGACATGATGGAAGTTGTAGTTCTACAACAGCTGTAGGGCCACGAGTTTGAGATCTCTGCTTTAGATCATAGTCTGCTGGATGCACATTTGACCAGCAGCATGTCTGGCTGGGGGGATAGCTGGGACACCAACTTATGCATTAGTGGCTGCTCACATCATGTTTTTATCCAACGTTTAACATATATGATGGGAAAAAGACACCAAAACATAATACGCTGCAGTTTTCCATCCTGTAGAATACAGGAAAAATGTTTTCATTCTTTGTATTCTTGTAATGTGTAGGAGCAGTGATACTGACCATTTTTGTAATCTGCTTTAATTACTGAAATCATACATTTCTATTAGAAAAATAGCTGTAAAGTGGCCCATTTTGAGCCTTAGCAACGCTCCTCTGTCTTCTGTTTACATAACAGTCAGTGTTAGCAAGTCTCCACTGTTATGTAAACAGAAGACAGAGGAGCGTTACTAA
Organism: Rhinella marina; assembly: GCA_900303285.1. NCBI lineage: Eukaryota > Metazoa > Chordata > Amphibia > Anura > Bufonidae > Rhinella > Rhinella marina. Next base: position 345,977 of record ONZH01019023.1, on the reverse strand, counting down.
GGCTCATAATGGGCCACTTTACAGCTATTTTTTCTAATAGAAATGTATGATTTCAGTAATTAAAGCAGATTACAAAAATGGTCAGTATCACTGCTCCTACACATTACACACAAAAAAAAAAGAATAACAGTTGCACTTTAACTATCATAGACCGTAGGCAGAGAGCATGCACAACAAAGTACAGATTCTGTGTCAATACCCACATCTCTGCTTCTTCTCTGGATCCCAATGAGTCCTGACATTGAGGGGTGGGATGTTGAGTCTGTTCCAGACTGCAGTGATATGTACGTTTTACAGTATTGACAGAAGTTTCTCTGGTCAACTCCTCAGATTAAAGCTAAACCCACAAATCTGGAGACATTAAGGAAAACTGTATGTGGGTACTCATTTTAGGCGTATGTAGTCCATGTAGTACTTGCTTTCATTAAGTTCTCCAGGACAAGAGCAGTTAATTTTAGTGGCTCAGTTCTGAGCATGGACATCTCGTCCTAACATCAGTCTTCTAATAAAGCATATCTACATGTTATTTAAGGGTTTGCCCAACTTTTATATACTGAAGACTTATCTTCCGGATAGGTCATGACTATCGAATTGAGGAGGTCTGACACCTGGCACCCCAAATGATCAGCCATTTGAGGCAGCTGTCATTGCCAGAAACCTAACTGTGGACAGGGCTGGAAGCAGAGGCTCCATCCAGTGTGTAATGACCATGCCAGTGTACTGAAGCTCTGCTCACATTTAAAGGGGTGTTCCCATGTGAGACAATGGGGGCATATGGCTAGGATATGTCCCCATTGTCTGATAGGTGTGGGTCCCATCCCTGGGACCCGCAGCTATATCGAGAATGTAGTGGGGAACGTGGTGGCTGGAGGACCCTGGGATGTGAATGGGAGCGCTCCACCACTCCCATTCGTTTTTATGGGGTTGACAGAAATGGCTCTGTGCACCCTCCACCACTTAGGGCTCTGTTCTCAGTGTAGTTGCAGATCCCAGAGATGGAACTTGCATCTCTCAGACAATGGGGGCATATCCATTGTCTTAGATGGGAAGACCTTTTAAGTGAATATAACTCAGCATGACCAATACACAGTGGATGAAACCTTCTGCTTCCTGCTCTATCCAATGTTATGTTTGTGGCGTAGGTGGTTGGTGCAGACAGTTGTTCAGTGTGGTGCCCGTTATCTTACCCCCAGCTATCTTTGGGTGGTAAGGTGGATAAACCTGTTAAGTGTTGTACAGTTTCATAAATGTAGGTGTTTTTGTTATGTAAACACTAAAAAAGGTCTGTATATGAACATGTATTTATACTGAAAACATGCTGCTTCTGCTATATGTGCACAGTGCTTGGTTTGGGATCCTGTTACCTCCTGTTGGCATGTTTATGCTGGTGTCGGTATTCTCTCATTACAGAGATGTGTGTCCTTATGTTCAAAAAGGTCACGTCTTCTGCATTTGGAAAGATCTTCATTTCATTGAGTAGCTCCACTGGTGATTAGGGGATTGCTTGTAGAGCAAATTATGAATATACTCTATTTGCCATTTCTTTCCCATAAAACAGTGAAAATCTTCTTGTGAATGTGGCTGAGCTTTGATACCATGCACAATTGCTATGCAAAGGACGCCGCCGTGCCTGGTAAGCTGCAGGAAGGCCGGGGGTCTTGGGTGTCAGACCTCCACTGATACTGATGACCTATCCTGAGGATAGGTCGTCAGTATCACAATCTCCGAAAACCCCTTTAATACTATTGTGTATAATATACTTAGTGTTTTGAAATGCTTTGTTATTGTGCATTTATTACATTCAGTATTACTGTCGCTGTTATTCCAGGCACCTGTCCAATGGGAAGAGAGGAATGTTACCGCTATTAAGGGACCTGGTGGCAAGTGGATGATTCCTCCAGAAGCCAAAGAATCCATGGATAAAAATAAGATGGGGCTCAAAGGTAGCTTGTAGTTCTTAAAGGGAACCTGTCATCTCCGAAACACCCCCTGAACTAGAGTAAGCTGTGTATAGTGTAAGTGATGCTGAATCCGAATATGTAAGTTTTATTTTCATACTCATTTCCATTCCGACGCTGTGCTCCCACAAACCAGCAGTAAAATGCACTCAGTGGACTCTTCTTTGAGTCCTCTCCATTATATGAGTAAGCACCGGAGTCCAGTGAGTACATTTTACTGCTGGCATGTGGGAGCATAACATCAGAATGGAAGTGAGTATGAAGATAAAACTTACATATTCGGATTCAGCATCACTTACACTATACATCTCTTACTCTAGTTCAGGGGGTGTTTCGGGGATGACAGGTTCCCTTTAAATAATTGTGATGACAAGTTCATGCATTATATTACACAGCATGATTTACTGACTCTCTCCATGTGCTCCCCAGGACCTTTGAAGACTCCAATTGCTGCTGGACATCCATCCATGAACCTGTTACTACGGAAAACATTTGACCTTTACGCTAATGTGCGCCCATGTGTCTCCATTGAGGGTTTCAAAACTCCTTACACTGATGTGGACTTGGTTACCATACGTGAGAACACTGAAGGAGAATACAGTGGGATTGAGCACGTGGTGGGTCACCATGTATTGTAATGTATGGGAGGTGTAGTTGCATGCTCCCTTACAATAGTAATATTCTTTATAATAATTCAATACTTTCATTGCATATTCATTTCTAGTACGTGTGAGGTGCATTTTTATCTATTTGGTGTCTTTTAGATTGTGGATGGAGTAGTGCAGAGCATTAAGCTGATCACTGAGGAAGCCAGCCACAGAATTGCGGAGTTTGCCTTTGAATATGCACGGAACAACCAGAGAAGTACTGTGACCGCAGTGCACAAAGCCAATATCATGTGAGTTTCTGTTCACCCAAAGAAAAATGAAGAAAAACCTTTACACTTCTGCTCGATATGAGAGGCTTTCCTTGGTTTATGCACTGAGAATGGACCAGGTCTTCAGCCTAGAGTCCAGGATGTTTGGCTTCTGATTCATACAGTGATTATAAAGGTTTTTTTTTAATGTAGCTTTTAAAGCACTAAGCTCCTGTGTACATGACCATGTCCATTTTGCAGTCCGCAAATGCCGATTCATAAAATAAAGATTTTTTTTTTTACTGCAATACATTAGTGGTCCACATTTTGCAGACATATTCTTTTTGCAGAATGGACATACGGATGGGGAATGCGCACAGATCAGTGTTCTCTCCTCATCTGTATGTCCATTCCTCAATGACATAGAACATATCCTGTGCTTGGGAGCAAAATAAGTACCAGGATCCCACTGATGTCAATGGGTCCACAAAAAATACAGCTGCAACACAGATGGTATCTGTATTTTTCAGACCACAAAATACATATGCCACGTGCATGAGGCCTAAAGCTGTCGATACACATTAGAGCAGGGATGCCCAACCTGCGGCCCTCCAGCTGTTGCAAAACTACAACTCCCAGAATGCCTGGACAGCCTACAGCTAATAGAGCATGCAGGGAATTGTAGTTTTGCAACAGCTGGAGGGCCGCAGGTTGAGCATCCCTGCTCTGTGTACGTTGAGCCCCCGATTATCCCAAACATCTGGTCATGTCAGAGCATTGGAAGGATTGGGTTAAATTAATATTTCGGGCCAATCCTTTTCTTCTCCCGGGAGAGAAGCGGCCACCAGAAGTGTCTGGCAGTGGCTTTCCCCCTCTCCCTATTGAATACACACGCACGGTCGGCTGAGCCAAACGTGTAAGCATATTGGGAAGCTGGGAGAAAGTTAGGAGATATAGCGGTTGGTGACAGCTATTGAATGTATATCGACAGCTTTAGGCCTCATGCACGTGGCATATGTATTTTGTGGTCTGCAAAATACAGATACCATCTGTGTTGCAGCTGTATTTTTTTTGTGGACCCATTGACATCAGTGGGATCCTGGTCCTTATTTTGCTCCCAAGCACAGGATATGTTCTATGTCATTGAGGAACGAACGTACAGATGAGGTGAGAACACTGACTGTTGTCCGAACTCATCTAACTGCTCTATAGGCCCTGTTCACACTGGGGTCATGACTTCCAACTGACGCTGTGTATATTGATCCACCTCTTTGCGTGGCGCAGTTGGAATGTATTCATTCTCTCTCGTGCTTTCAGCATGTGCCAGGAGAGTATCCTTTTGACATAATCTAGATTGGTATATGTTAGTATACCAATTTTTCACTGACTAGGAGTAGTCTTCTGACTTGATAAAAAACCCTATATACCGCATGTGATAGTTTCAAACCCCCCCCCCCCCAGTGGGAATAAGTAGTCGACATATGGTTATATCTTTTAGGAATACTCCTGATGCAAACCTCTGACATTAGTCATATAAATACATGACAACAGTGCCTAAAACGTCTGAGGTCTTGAATTCTGTTTGCCTCTCCAGTGTTTGACACTTTCATGGTCTTTCATGGTTTTCAGGAGGATGTCTGATGGGCTTTTCTTGAAGAATTGCAGAGAAGTTGCGGAAAATTACAAAGACATTAAGTTTAATGAAATGTACTTGGATACAGTGTGTCTCAATGTAAGTTCTCAAGCTAAAAATGCCCAGTATTGTATTAATGACTGATGCAAATCTAATTGTTCCTCCTTCTCCTCCTTTAGATGGTTCAGGATCCTACACAGTTTGATGTTCTTGTGATGCCAAACTTGTATGGAGACATCTTGAGGTTTGTTGTTATCTTATGTCTTCTAGATCTGGTCCAGTCTATACCTGTATTATCATTCTGTCTTGCAGGGCGAGGTTCAGCAGACTCATTTTGAGCAGCACATTGTTCACAATAATTGTGTTTTACATTGAGGTCAGATGTAGACATAGCTATGGGTACAGAATAAGGGGCATTCACATGGCTGTATTTTCGGTCACCAAAAGTGTGGACTGGAAGGCAGACCCATTCATTTCAAAGGGGCTGCAAAAGATGTGTGTTGTCAGTGGTGTGTTAATTCTTCTGCCCCAATAAAAACATGTACTATTCTTGTCCATTTGCGGACGAGTATAGGCATTTGTTACATAGTGCGGGAGGGAAAAGTGCAGGATGCACATGACTGATATTGTGTTTTGGTGGTCTTGATTTCCCCTGTGTTGCTGGAAGATGCACCTAGTTTATGATTAGATGCAGACCTTATTAGAAATTAGGCGCATACTCTTGACAGTCCGTGCACCTAAACAGAAATCTATGACTGCTCAGAGCTGCCGTAGATTTCTTGCTTCATTTGCTCCAGAAAACTGGCATTAATGGCTCATGCACACGACCGTGTGTATATGTATGTATGTATGTATATATATATATATATATATATACACTAAACAGAGAATGGCAGCAGCACTAGATAAGCCATGACACATAAAATGAACATGAGGTGAATGTGTGAAAAGGTAAAAAAGCATAACTGCTATGTAGTAAGTAATATGGAAGCTCTTAGCGCATATAAATGATCATAAATATGTCGGGCTCATCCACCAACGATCAAGGTGGCTTCCAATCGGATGAGTCCTACACTAACACTGACCTGCATCCTACACAAACCAGCAGGCCCATATCAGGAGAACATCATACCTGGTCAGAAGCTGCACCAGTGTGAACAGGAGTGCTAAATTCCCAGAGGAGGCCAATCCTCCTCTATATATACATAAGGACAAAGAACGGACAGCACCTCCTACAGGTGAGAGTCAGGATGCTGTGTAGGATGCAGGTCAGTGTTAGTGTAGGACTCATCCGATTGGAAGCCACCTTGATCGTTGGTGGATGAGCCCGACATATTTATGATCATTTATATGCGCTAAGAGCTTCCATATTACTTACTACATAGCAGTTATGCTTTTTTACCTTTTCACACATTCACCTCATGTTCATTTTATGTGTCATGGCTTATCTAGTGCTGCTGCCATTCTCTGTTTAGTATTTAATTAGCCAATAGGTAGCTTGCACCTGACTCTCACCTGTAGGAGGTGCTGTCCGTTCTTTGTCCTTATGTGTATATATATATATATATATATATATATATATATATATATATATATATATATATCAGTCTGCACAAAATATCGGATTAAATCAGTCTGCATTCGTATTTTGCGGAATGTCCTATCCTTGTCTGTAATGCGGACAATAATAGGATATGGGGAGATTTCAGTCAGCACATCCCAGTGTGCAGGTGCACGTTGCTATGGCTAAATGCACAAGGAAAGGAAAATACATACAATGCAACGGCACACTGCCAACCAGATAAAGCACAAAATGCCATAGAAATATGAGGTAATCTGGAGCGAATGCTATGCTTGTTTAGTAAATTAGAGATTCTTGGCAAATATATTTTGTACAAAATTATCTGAGCCCGTCCACCAAATCGTCCAGGTGATCTCTGTAGAACGGGAACCTAACACTATTTCCTACCTGTTATGTGCCAACCTTGGCTTCCGTATAATCAGGGGGTGTTCGGTTCCACATGCATGCTGGGTCCACTCTGCCTTTTGCCATTTCTGGTGCTTCAAAGGCCTCCACTAATTCAGGGATGCAGGTACCAAACATGCATGCCGAGTCCACTTGGCTTTATAGTTACACTAATTAAAATCGGAACCTACACCCCCTGATTATACGGAAGCCAAGGTTGGCACATAACAGGTAGGAAATAGTGTTAGGTTCCCGTTCTACAGAGATCACCTGGACGACTTGGTGGACGGGCTCAGATAATTTTGTACAAAATATATTTGCCAAGAATATCTAATTTACTAAACAAGCATAGCATTAGCTTCAGAATACCTCATATCACTATGGCATTTTGTGCAATAATAGGATATGTTCTGTTTTTTGGCGGAACGGACATACGGAAAAGGAATGCACACGGAGTAACTTCTGCTTTTTTGCGGACCCATTGAAATGAATGGTTCTGCATACGGTCCGCAAAAAGAACAGACACGGAAAGAAAATACGTTTGTGTGCATGAGTCCTAATACAGATAAATTTTTGTTTCAGTTGTTGACTGCCTCTTTTCCACAATTGTCAGTGCTGAGGGCAGCATAAAAGGAGGCACTTGCATTCTTTTTATTTTTTTTTAAAGGATGCAGTTAAAAAGTCACAAACACACAGCTTGTTTCTTTTTAAAGTCACTTTTCTGGCGCAAGGGAGATGATACATTTTTTGCCACGATTATTGAAAGCTGCAATTGTGGTCTTCTGCGCTGCACCCTTACTGCACCATGTCAGTGTACCCTTAGGTCTCATATGCACAGTGCAGTTTGGGGCAGTTTTTAAAAGGGTTTTTCCTGAATTAATATTGGTGACCTATCCTCATGATAGTGAAGGAGGCCTTAATGTTATCTCACCATAGAACTTGTTCAGACAACTGAAATATGTCATTTTCAAAGGAAATGCCTATTATTCCTAGCAGCTTGCATATATGATGTCACATACATTCCGTTCCATTTGGAGTCGAGCACAAGTATTCTCATGGTCAGACATGGTTTGGCTGATGTGTTGTGAAGCTCTGTTTTATTTCATTGGGGCTGGTTTATCTGTAGTACATTTGTAGGGATGGATTTTGGTTCTATGTTTGTACTTTCTGGATCTGAATACTTTTGTAATTGCATGTAATTAAAAGTTTTGTATAACCACTGAGTTATTCAATGAAATGTTTGTATAGCTCCACCTGCTGTTTGTTCTTTTTCTTATTTAGGTGTTCAGACGGCCGTGATACTGTGGGTCCGCAATACCACGGATGCCGAACGGTGTGTGTTCTGCAAATTGCAGAACACACATTGCCGGCACCCCATAGAAGATGCCTATTCTTGTCCGCTGTTGCGGACAAGAAAAGGACATGTTCTATATTTTCTAGCGAAGCCACGGTACGGAGCCGTGGCTCGGCAAGATCGCGAACCGCCCCTTGAAGTGAAAGGGGCCGCCTCTATTCTGCAAAATTGCGGAATAGATGCGGACTATTCACACGGTCATGTGAATGGGCCCTTATTGTCCACTTCTCTGAGGTGGTCAAATCACCTCCATTTAAATCAACTGACACCAGCCGTGGCTGTTAGAAGCTGAAGCAGAAAAGACACTCCCTTGAGCTGTCAGCTTGATATAAAACTAGCAGAGCAATGAATGAGGAGATATCTGGATCCATGTCAGGTACAGGGCTGGTTCTAGCTTTGTTAGAAAGAGGTTGTCATGTACTATATGATGTCTGTTTTTCACTTTTTTACATCAACCATAGCATAACCCATTTAAATGAAATTTGCATTAAACTGAAATGATTAAGCTCAAAGCTTATCCCATAATTAATGTACAAAGTAAAAATCTTAGAACCAGCCCTGTACCTCACATGCATCCAGACATCTCCACATTCATTGTTCTGCTAGATTTATATCAAGCTGAAGGCTCAAGGGGAGTGTCTTTTCTGCTGCAGCTCAGGGGGCGTGTCCAAGCTTTCCCTATCACAGCTCAGGGGGCGTGTCCAAGCTTTCCCTATCACAGCTCAGGAGGCATTTGAAGGTTTGAAAGCTGTAGAATAATATTTGTTAGACATCCCCTTTTAAATAAGTGTTTTAGCTCTCAGGTAACTAGAGATAAGGGCTACAGATTGAGCCAACAGAGCAGCTCTCTGCAGATTCAGGGAAACTGAAGACTATATAGGACAAAATGTTAACCGTTTTTAATAGAGACCGATTGGAAAAATGATTTTTTAGTCCGAGTAGAAGGCAATAATAAAAAAATGCCTCCAAAGGTATCCTTCGCCTTTAAACACTGACAAATGTATCACCGAGCTGCAGCTAACAAACCAGACTCCTGTGCTGCCAATTCCACATTAAGAAGGATTGCCTGTGCCATAAATGTATGGTAGGTGATATGTCACCTCTAGGACTCGCTTCTGTCTTAAGAATGGGGCTATGGCAAGAATGGAGAGCATGCCACACATGCACAGCGACCCTTCCATTCAGTGCTATGGAACTTCTGAAAATAGCTTCTGTTTTCAGACGTCCCATAATTCACCAAGTGAATGGACAAAGCTGCACGTGCACTGCATGATCTCCATTCACCTCCTTGTTGTGATAGCAGCGGGACCTGCACCTGCGAGAGATCTTATGGTATATCCTATCAATATGCCATAAATGTCACAGAATACCCCACAAGTTTTCTATCACTTTTTTCATTTTCTTTCTCTGCACAGTGATCTATGTGCTGGACTGATCGGTGGTCTCGGCGTAACACCAAGTGGAAACATTGGGGCTAACGGTGTGGCAATCTTTGAGTCGGTAAGTAAGCCTTAAAAATTTAATATGCACCCAGTTGCATTCATGGTCCTTTATTTATCAGAGGTCATTGTATAAATGGCACATATTGTAATCGATTGGGAGAGTTTATCATGGACTTTGCTCCAGTCTTCTGGCATAAATAGTCATTATTAAAGGGGTTGTCTCACTTCAGCAAGTGGCATTTATCATGTAGAGAAAGTTACTACAAGGCACTTACTAATGTATTGTGATTGTCCATATTACTTCCTTTGCTGGCTGGATTCATATTTCCATCACATTATACACTGCTCATTTCCAGGGGTTATGAATAGTGTTGAACGAAGCAAGCTTTGGATACTTCATCTAAAGTCGCTTTGTTCAAAACTTTGGAATACTACTGTACAGAGATGCTTCGTGAATAACTTACTTCGGCTCATCTGAGCCCATACATTCTATTACTGTACGGAGACGAATCTCCGTACAGTAGTATTCCGAAGTTTTGAACGAAGGGACTTCAGATGAAGCATCCAAAGCTCTCATCGCTCAACACTAGTTATGACCACCCTGCTAACCAGTAGAGGTAGCCATGCTTACACACTATAGAAGAAGGCGGTAGTGTGCATAGGACGGTGCTTTTTCTTATAATGTGCAAGCATGACCATCACTGCTGGATTGCAGGGTGGTCATAATCCCTGTATTTGAGCAGTGTATAAGGTGATGGATAATGAATGAACCCAGCAAAGGAGACAATATGGACAATCACAATACATTAGTAAGTGGCTTGAATTAACTTTCACTACATCATAAATGCCACTTGCTTAAGTGAGACAACCCCTTTAAGTATGACTTGCACAAAATATTTAGCGACGTTTGGGAGGTTTATATCACACGTCAATTCACACATGCCTTGGTACACGAACTGCACTTTTCTCCAGCCCATTTCTTTAAAATTAATATTAGAGCGTGAAATGCCACACTTGATACATTCTATTCTACCTGTGGTTCTTGTGTCTGACCACTGCTGTATGAATGGTCTCTATTGTTTATACATGCACATCTGTACAGCCAGTCTATAGGCCTTCTGCATACACTGAAGTGTCTAGAGCAGTGATGGCTAACCTCCGGCACTCCAGCTGTGGTAAAACTACAACTCCCAAGATGCACACTTGCTTGGCTGTTCTCAGAACTCAATAGAAATGAATGGAGCATGCTGGGAGTCATAGTTTCATCACAGCTGGAGTTCTAGAGGTTAGCCATTACTGCTATTGAGTATAGAAGTTCATCAAGCTAAAGAATATCACGTCTGTATCACTTGACTACAAATGGAAAACACTGCCCTGGATTTATGAGTTCTTTCATTTTTAGGTCCATGGTACTGCGCCAGATATTGCAGGTAAAGACCTGGCTAACCCTACTGCTCTGCTGCTAAGTGCTGTCATGATGCTGCGGCACATGGGGCTGCAGGATCATGCACGCAAGATAGAGAATGCCTGCTTCGAAACCATAAAAGCTGGCAAGGTAAGAAACATGGTAGCTGGTAGAAATTTATAGAGACTGTGGTGTTTTAACTAGAGGCATCTATAAGTTAAGATCTCAGCCTGGGGTACTACATGGGTTATATTCCATGCCTTTATGATATGACTTAAAGAGGACCTTTCAGCACTCCTGACATGTCTGTTTTGATAGCTTCATGCATTCCCCATGTAATAACAATTCTGGAGCATCTATTCTTATGTCTCTATGTTGTGCCGTTCTTTTATTATTTGTACTAGAAGTTATAAATGAATTGCTAGCAGTCTGCAGTAAGGGTACAGAGGGGAGGTAACAAGTTTGGGGTGTGTCCCTGTACAGTCTGACTATGGCAACCTTGATTGGATAGAGTGAGACTGTGCAGGTACACCCCCCCAGCTGGTTACCTCCCCTCTGTACCCTTACTGCAGACTGCTAGCAATTCATTCATAACTTCTAGTAGAAATAATAAAGGAATGGCACAACATAGAGACATAAGAATAGATGTTCATGAACTGTTTTTATAAGTAGATGTTTTTATTTTATTTTCGTGCCCCTGTCTCATGTCAGTTATATTAAGGTTAATGTTTTTACATTTATTAAATACTTTTCCTCTTTTGTCTCCTTTTTTCCTTTCTCATAGGCTCTAACAAAGGACTTGGGTGGAAATGCAAAGTGCTCAGATTTTACGGAAGAGATTTGTCGCAGAATACGAGACAGTGACTAAGTCTCTGCTGGCACCTTTACGCGACGTAGCCAGCTGAAATCACACGCACATCCTGTTCTGCTGATACTGATTTCTTTCGTCGACATCTTATCCCTTCATTGATAGTGAGCAAAATACAAAGATGTGGGTCAATGTGCTGGCGATCTGAGTGAAGGAAAGAGAATTTACTACTGCAAATTTTATTGATGGGTCCTATAGTCAAATCTGCCAATGAGAAGAGACTGGGTTTATACTGGTATCTGACAGTGCTTTTATATTAAAGAAGGACTCAAAGTCTGGTCTAGTCTTCACCAGTATAGGCTGTGCCCTTTACGTGATGTAAAAAGCATATGTAACTCTACATGGAGGGAGGCCTATTATTCACTACTGCTGTAATATCTCTCCATCTTATATTTTCTGCAATGCATATCACATATTGCTCTATCTTACCAACATTTCTTTCAAATTACCACTCCAATCTCATATAACATTACATTATGTGTACTATAGCTCACTTTTTAGATACGGTAACTGCAGTGTGTGAATGCTTCAATTCCTCAGAGCTTCATCCTGCTTCACTATACCAATGCAAACAGACACTTGCAGACCCTTTCATAGTGATACTTGTATTGAGCATGAATAAGGAGTCGGAGTACTCTGAAATGTTGCATTAAATGGAGGAGATGATAAAGTCTGTGTGCTCATATATCCATCGTTTGTATTCACATAAAGGAATATACTGATATATTAAGAGGAATGGAAGATTTCCACATGGACATGGAGCAGTGAGTATGTGTTCCTCCATATGTTCAATGGAAATGTTACTGTGAAAAAGTCTGCAAAAGTCTTCCTCTGTCCCAGTTAAAACTATATGGGCAGTGGGTTTTTAACTGCCTTTGTACCTCCTTACAGGTACAAAGGTCTACCAAAAAGTCAGGCCTCCAGGAAGGGGCAGTCCACTGGATTTTCATGTCTGCATCTGGAAGGAACTGAATTGGTTTGGTCTATATAGCTCTTATTAGTATCATCCCATATCAGATTGTACACTCCTTGTTCAAGAACAGTGTCTCGATCAACCACCAGAGGGTGCTGCAGCACATCGTTCAGTGTGGGAAAAGCACAGTCCAAAAAGGAACCTACCTTTATGAATGTCTTGTCTTGCCTTAAACTTTTCATTTTTGAAGCTTTATTTATTATAAAGTTTTGGGGATCTCACCCTTTACTTGTGAACTGTGCGCTGCTTTGTGTTTATATTGCAGGTTTTTTTATGCAAATTCATTAAATGTGCAAGGTGTTCCAAAAATCATTTGGCTTTATGGTGTTTATTTCTGATTACAACTTATGAGAATCAAGACTTGTGACTTACTAATAGTAACTTACACAGTAGTTATAGCACTTAAATCTATAGGAGCATTCAGCACATTTTAGGCTACTTTCACATCTGCGTTTTCCTTTCCGGTAAAGATATCTGTCATAGGATCTCAATACCGGAGGAAAACGCTTCAGTTTTGTCCCAATTCATTGTCAATGGGGACAAAACTGAACAGAACGGAGTGCACCAGAATGCATTCCCTTCCATTTCATTGCGTTCCCATGACGCACACACAAACTCTGCAAGCAGTGTTTTTGAGTGTGTCATGGGATATGGAGCAAGATGAATCCGGCATGAAACACAATGTAAGGCTACTTTCACACTAGCGTTTATCTTTTCCGGTATTGAGATCCGTCATATGGTCTCAATACTGGAAAAAAAAAACACTCCAATGCATTCCATTCTGTTCTCATACCGTAGAGCAAAGTGCAGGAAGGGCAAGTTTTCTTTCCGTCCTGGGATCCGGAGCAAGACAATGGGGACGGATCAGTTGTCTGACACAATAGAAAACGGAACCGTTCCCCAATGACTTTCATTAGAGTTCATGATGGGTCAGTCTTGGCTATGTTAAAGATAATACAACCATCTGCATCCGTTATGAATGGATCCAGTTGTATTATCAGTAACTGAAGTGTTTTTGCGGAGCTCTGCCGGATCCAGCAAAAACCATAGTGTGAAAGTAGCCTTAATCAATGGCGCCAGATCTGTTTTTTCAGAAACAAAAACTGGTCTGGTGCCCATTGACTTAGTATGGATTTAGTGCCGGATCCATCTTGGTCATTTGGGAGATAATCCAACCAGATCCGTTCTGAACAGATGCAGATGATTGTATTTTATACCGGATGCGTTTTTGCTGATCCCTGCCGGATCCAGCAAAAACACAGATGTGAAAGTAGCCTTAGAGACCTCCATTACAATTTGTCCACTATGCACTCAGTCCTGCACTAAAAAGATAAAAATGGTTGCAACCCGGTATTTCATAAGTTTATTTGTAGGAATAAAGATTTCCATGCAGACTAAGGTAGCGATGTAGGGCAGGATGTATAAATTTTTATTTAACGTACTGTATGTCTATATTACATTATTGTAGATACATTTTACAACGTTTTAACTTTAGATAATGCACTTTATTCTTGTATAGTTGTCAAAAGAGATGTATCTGTAGTTTTATCTAAAATATTTCTTTGTCAGACCTGAAGAAGGTTGTTGATTCTTATAGATAGTTTATTTTCACTGCACTCTTCTTAGGATGATTCAAAGACAGGACAGCATTTTGGCTTCATACTGGAACTTCATTTCTGATGATCTTGTGAATAGAAAGCTTCTACATCTGTCTTATACTTGTCTAAGATGGCATGCCGCTTTATCTTCATGGTTGGCCCTAAAAACAGTTGGTGGGAACAAAAAACATGTAAGCAAGGTGTAATATGATGACCTGTGTCCATAAAGATTTTATACATGTCTTAATCCAATGCAAGCCTGTGCAGATTAGGATGATGACCAATCGTAAACTCCCAGATGCTATAAGAAATAAGCTACTGGCAGCGCGCATATGGGTGAATGAGACTCTATCCCCTACATTTAAAATCAGCAATGGTACGAGGCAAGGTTGCCCTCTCTCGCCTATTTTATTTGTATTGACAATTGAACCTCTTCTTCAAGCCAGCAGAGAGACTAACAGCATTAAAGGGATTAGGTTGGGGTGCACGGAACACAAACTAGCTGCTTTTGCAGATGACGTTCTTTTGTTCATCTCAAATCCATCAGAAGCACTCCCTGAACTTATGTCTGCTTTCGACCATTTTGGCAAACTCTCCAACTTCAAAATTAATTTTACTAAATCCCATATATTAAATATATCCCTGCCTAAACAGACTGGGTTGGAATTGCAGAGAAATTACCCTCTCATGGTCCCCCTCCTCTATTAAATTTTTGGGAATTAATATAACCCCAGAGATCTCCTCTTTGTACACAGCAAATTTTCAGAACCTTCCCTCAGACATATTATCTCTTCTACAGTCTTGGGACATACCGTATGTCTCGTGGTTTGGTAGGCGCACATTGATTAAGACCATTGTCCTGCCAAAAGTGCTATATTACTCCATGTCTGTACCTTCACCTCAGATATAATTTGTCATGTGTTTTAATCAATAAAGTATTGGTTTCTATATATTTATGTGTGGTTTATATACTCTGTAGGTGATCTCTTAACCCCTTCACCCCCAGCGCCGTACATGTACGGCGCTGGGGCGATGCGGGCACATGGCGCCCGCTCGCGGGTGCGGCGGGCGTCATGGCCGGCAAGTCTCTGCTGTTTCTAACAGCAGAGACTTGCCGCTACCTACTCCATCGGCGGCGTCTTCCGGGTTGACTAGATGCCGTGATCACACGTGATCACGGCATCTAGTTGCGTCTAAACCCGGAAGCGTTCGCTTCCGGGTGGTGTACAGACACCCCGTGTGGCCAATCGGGGTGTCTGTACACCATATGAAAACTGTAATCCTCGCTGGTGAGGATTACAGTTTTCAAACTGCAATTCTTATTCTGGCCACTAGATGGCAGGCCAGGATAAGAAATGAGCAATTCATGGCTTTCTGAGTCTATAAAACCCAGAATTGCTCATAAAGAAAAAAAAAAAAGCCACAATATATAAGCCCATATTTGAGCTTTCTAATAGTACAAAAAAAATTTAAAAAAATGTTAAAAAATATATAAAAATAAAAAAGATGTAAAAGTTCAAATCACCCCCCTTTCCGTATAAGTAAAAAATAAATACCTAAATAACAATAAATATAGACATCATGGGTATCACCGTGACCGAAAACGCCCGTACTTTTAAAATATAAAAAAAAAAATTCCAATACGGCGAATTGTGTGGCGGAAAAAAGCGTCAAATGGCGATTTGCCGTTTTTTGTCGCTTTTTTTTTCTAAAAAAAATTAAATAAAAAGTGATCAAAAAGTCATACACACCCCAGAATGGTATCAATAAAAACTTCAGATCGTCCCGCAAAAAATGAGCCCCCATACAGCTCTGTACACATAAATACCAAAAAGTTATAGGGGTCAAGATTTGACAAGGAAAAAAAAAAAAAAAAAAAAGGGCAACTTTCTAATTAGTTTATCACTATGAAAACGCAGGAAAAACTATACATATTAGGTATTGCCGGATTCGTACTGACCAGTAGAATGAAAGTAACGGATCAGTTTTAATGCACATCGAACGCTGTAAATAAGAAACCCGTAGAACTGTAGCGGAATAGCGTTTTCTTTGCAATTTCACCCGGTTTGGAATTTTTTTCCCGCTTCCCACTACACCGTATGCAATATTAAATGGTGGCGTTGGAAAGTACAACTTGTCCCGCAAAAAACAAGCCCTCATACAGCTATGTGAACAGAAAAATAAAAGAGTTATGGCTGTTTGAAGGCAGGGAGCGCAAAACAAAAATGCAGAACCGAAAAAAGCTCCGGGGGTGAAGGGGTTTTAAACACTGGACTAAACTTTCTACAGATATCCAAAATGAGATTACCAGAGTGACCATCACGCTGTGGAAAAATAAAGGTATTAAGGAGAAATTACTATCCCACCGCCTAGAAATCATGCAGGTGAGAGATGTCCTGATGGACTCACCTACTACGTTCAGAGACACAGTACCTAGCTCACACACATCTCTTTCGGTACCCCTACTGGATGTCTGGGACTCAACGGGATCTATTCTGATGAGTCCATCTGTGGAAGCTCTCCAAAAACATCCCAAATTATCAGGCCTCTCCACCTTTCATATTCACCATATGACAACATACTATAAAAATGCGAACATCGCCGCCTTATGCCCCTTTCACACGAGCGGGAGACTCGCATGTCTCCCGCAACGCATCTACAGGGCTGGACTCGGCACGGACAGGGATCGCATATAATGCTCTGCGATCCCTGTCCGTGCCGAGTCCAGCCCTGTAGATGCGTTGCGGGAGACATGCGAGTCTCCCGCTTGTGTGAAAGGGGCATTAGGCCACTCGACCAAAACAAAATTTGAGCTTATGGTTCTCCAAACGCGGGAGCCAAAAAAGAAAATCTCTGCAATTTACTCTGTTAATGCCCCTAGAACAAAAGCACAACCTATGGTTTATTGATAAATGGGAAAAAGATTGTGGGCTACAGTTTTCCTCAGAGGAGGTCAAGATACTACTGGCTCAGACCGGAAAAATTTCTAGATGTGTCAAATTACAAGAAAATTACTTTAAAATATTAACCAGATGGCATTACACCCCAGTACATCTGAATCGTATATTCCCACAGACATCTGATATTTGCTGGAGGTGTCACTCGGAAAGAGGCTCTTTCCTCCATATTTGGTGGGGATGTTCTGGTATCACTGGCTACTGGACAGAGATATTGAGTGATATATCCAAAATATGCGGTACTAAATTACCCGAATCCCCAACAGTGACTCTTTTGAGCTTATATACAGGATTGAAGGTGTCCAGGGATATTAGGGCACTTCTACATCCTCTGTTAGCTTCCGCTAGGATCATAATTGCTCAACACTGGAAGTCAGATAAATCACCCAGCCCATCACAATGGAAGGCGAGGGTGGATCAAATTTTCCGTTTTGAGCAATTGACAGCATGGGAAAAACATACTATACCATCATTCATTAGGATATGGTCCCCATGGTCCAAATTTAGAGGCTATGATACCTCCTACATACCAGATCGAACCTAAGAACTTAAACACTGATACTATAGAATGTTCATATAGTTCCCTGGCAACAGGGAGCTTAGATATAGGATAACTTATCCTGCTCTATAGCTTCCCTAACAAGGCTTTTTATCCCCCTCCCTCCTTATCCTTTCTTTCCCCAGAACCGTTCCTTCCCCCCCCTACCCCCATTCTTTTTCGATTTATGTTAATGTTTCGTTATTTGTTATAGGTCTATGGTTATGTTATTATTTTAAACGAAACAGTACGAACACCTCGATGACTTACCATTATAACCTATCTACATAGGCCCAAGAGGCACTTGAAATGCTGTTTGTACTGTGTTTTCATATTTTGCTAAATAAATAAAAAATTGTTTTATAAAGAAATAAGCTACTGGCATCTCACCCAGTTCACCTCCCGCTATTGAGAAGTCCTTGGAGAGGACTGTCCATTTCTGAATACGCTGAGCATTTGACACTGCTTCGCTGTTGACCTTGTCAATGCCTTCCTGAATAGCTCTGTAGACGTCCTTGTCTTTCTGTCCGACAATAGCAGATACTGTTGTTGCCTTACTGCCAGCTTCTTGACAAAACTGTATTGCTTCTGGGGTAAGTTTATCCAGTGGTTCCAAAATATCTGGGTCCACAGTGCTCTGGACAGAAATATAATAAGTGGTATTACATGTTACAGATATCAGTGTCTAGCTGCTACTTATTGAATACAATACCTTGAGGGTAAGAAGCATGGACAGAAATTTTCTTCGATCTCCAATAAGCACTGCATTGCTGATAATTGATAGATGTCTTTTTACAGCATCTTCAATGGGGATGGGAGGAATGTTCTCTCCACCAGCAGTAATGATCAGCTCTGCTTATACAAAAGATAACATAACAATGGGCAATATTTGAGATCCAGCCAATGCCAGTATAAAGGTACCCACACAAGTATAGGATTTAGTTTTGATGCAGTTTTTGTGGCCAAATCCAGGTTCAAAACCAGCCAAACGTAACCTTAACCTGCTCATGTACAGGGAGCTTAAAGGGGTTCTCCAGGAATTAAGAAAATGAAAATACTTAAATATTACTTTATTATAAATGTATTCCCAAATACGTTTCATTAGTTAGAATGGCTCGTTTTGTCTGGGTAGCAATCATCAGGAGAAATAAAATGGCCGCCGTCCTCTTAGTACACACATAACCTGTCCTAATCAGACAGCATGACAAGTTACTTCACAACACTGAGGTATAGAGCTGCCTCATCCTTCTCTGCTCTGCTTGTCAGGTAATATGACCTTGAACATAGTTTAATAAAAACTTCAGCTGAATCTCTGTAGGAATAGAGTTCATGAGGAGACCTGAAGTACAGAGAGGAGAGTGGGTGTGAATGATGAGCAGCAGGACTTGTATGCAGTCTCCATTACCGCAGTCTGTCCTGTCCGTCCTATCTATACTTTACGTCTCCTCATGAACTCCATTCCTACAGAAATTCAGCTGAAGATCTTATCATCTATATTCAGGATCCTAATCCCTAACAAGCACAGCAGAGAGGAGGATAAGGCAGCTCTTTACCTCAGTGTTGTGAAGTAACTTGTCCTCCTGTGTGATTAGGACAGGTTTTGTGTGTACTAATAGGATGGCAGCCATTTTATTTCTCCTAATGATTGCTCCCCAGACAAAACGAGCCATTATAACTAATGAAAGGTATTTGGGAATATACTTATAATGAAGTAATATTAAAGTATTTTCATTTTCTTTATTCCCGGAGAACCCCTTTAAAGAGTAACAACTTTTTTTCAACATTTTTTTTTTAAACTTCCCAAATGCCCTAAAAAATCTGTTATACTTTATTAATTGATTTTGACTTTTTACTAAAGAAATGTCCACCTAAAGCCCTTATTTCAACCGTGCTTTAATTTCACTATTCTTGCACATCACTGACTATTCAGCAGTGTACAGAGTACGGGCTCTGCATTGAATAAATGGGGCATGGGCAGCACACATTGCTGCTCCCACCTGTGCCCCCTGAAGTAGGCTAAATACAGGCATAGCACATCAGTACCCTGTAACAATGTGCTATGCCAGGATTAGTGGAGCGGGCTCTTGCCTATACCCACTTCACTAAACTAAAAGCTTACATGCAGGCATTTTTTTAGGGCATTTGGGACATTTCTTAAAAAGGTGGATAAAAGTTAAAGGAGTTGTCTCACTTCAGCAAATGGCATTTATCATGTAGAGAAAGTTAATACAAGGCACTTACTAATGTATTGTGATTGTCCATATTGTTTCCTTAGTCCAGCACTTTTTCCTACAGTGTGCAAGCACGACCACCACTGCTGGATTGTAGGGTGGTCTTAACCATGGAAACAAGCAGTGTATAATGTGAAAAAATGAATGAAACCAGCAAAGAAAGCAATATGGACAATGACAATACATTAGCAAGTGCCTTTTATTAACTTTGTCTACATGATAAATGCCATTTGCTGAAGTGAGACAAGCCCTTTAAGCGAATGGATCAACTATATATTCGTAACAAATTAAAAGGTGGGTACTCACACATTCATTATTTCTAATGTGTTTTATTTTATGATTTTATATGTATTTAATTTTATTTTGACCCTTGACCTCTGTGGGGGCAGGAAGAGAGAGAGTTTAAATTGCCACCTCCTACCAGTGTTTACTGTCCTTACAGTGGTCAGGGCAGAGAGAGTCCTCCCTGAAACTGTCAGGGTGGTGAAGAATATGTTTCTTTTTTAATTTTTTCCTTATTCAGGTTGGTGACATTGGGGGCATGTGCTTTCCTTGCACCTCTTTCCTAGGGGTAGACCTGGATTTCTCTGCCTGTACCAATGCTCGGCAAAAAAGAACTTGCGGCACTCAACCCGTTTTATCAGCCTGCAACCTTAGGAACATAGCTCTGTGAACCGGTTTCCCTTTCCATGACTGAGGGGGGGAAAAAAGCGTGGGCACTGGTGTTGGCGTGCGGACACATCTCTGGCGCATGACGTGAGTACAGAGTAAATTATTTGTTGGGTAAATGAGCTTGAATTCAATTTCAAACCTCATATCTTCCTTAGGAAAAAACAATATTGTTAAAAAAGAAAGTATTTTTTTTTCAGCCACAGAAATACTGCATGATCAGAAAAGCAATGGGAATGCTCGGTCTTCTGACCTCATGCATAATTTCAGTGGCCTGGCATTGACTATACACCTGAACTTTACAAATGTGGATTCTAAGGAAATTGGAAAAAAAAAACAATAATCCCTGGACAACAGTATTCCCACAGCAGGACAAGTGAAATAATCTCTGAACTGGTGGTGGAAAACATCGAACCTGGCCTAGGGAATTTGCTGGCAGCAGAATCCAGCAGTGCAAATACACACTGACGCAAGCACAGCAGGTTGGGGAGCAAAAGTAGAAAGCCATTGCTATTGGGGCATCTGGTCTTGTGATGTAAGTAGCAGCTCTTCCAACTATAGAGAACTCAGAGTCGTCTAGGAAACAAAAAAGGCAGAACATTGCTTTGAAGGAGAGCATGTAAAGATTTTCTCTGACAACAAACTGACAGTGGCATATCTCAAACACCAAGGGGGGAACAAGATCAGAAACACTCAGAAAGACTGTTCTGTTGGGCACAGGTAAAAGTTTACTCTATCTAAGCAATTCACCTCAAGGAAACCAAGTGGCAGACTTTCTCAGTTGGAAAACATTACACCCAGGAGAGTAGGCTTTAAAACCCAAGACATTCCAGATGATTATACAGATGGGGCCTCCTGCAAATAAACCTGTTGGCATTCAGAACAGATGCTCAGAAATGTTCCCTAAAGCCTAGAGAAAAGCCATGAGCAGTAGATGCCTTCTCTCTAACTTGGACATGGGAACTGCCATATGCATTTCCTCCTTTCCTGTTGATCCCAAGGACCATACCAAAAGTTTTTCAAGATCCAGTGACATTGATTCTAATCACTCCTTACTGGCCCAAAAGGAGCTGGTTTGCGCTTAAAAACAGATTACCCGGGCAGACCACTGGATTCTTCCTCTCCAGGAGGACATAATATTTCAGGGACCCATCCTTCATCCAAATCACAAAATATTCAAATTGATGGCTTGGATCCTGAGGGCGTGATACTAAAACAACAAGGTCTGTCAGAGTAATATCTACTCTGAAGGCTAGCAGTAAAAAGGTTACTCCTGCCATATACCTGAATATGTGGAAAAGATTCTGTAGTTGGTCTGGAGACATTCCCAAATCAGTCAAAACCAGATAGACAAAAAATGTTGGACTTTTTATGACAAGGATTGGATTTGGGCCTAAAATCCAGCACTCTTTAGGTCCAGATTTCAGCACTTAGCGCATTCTATGACACCAACTTGGCAGATCATAAGTGGGTAAAGAAATTTATGAAGGCAGCATCCAGACTGAGGCCATCTATTTAACCTTGTATTCCTCAGTGGGACTTAAAGTGCTAACAAAATCTCCATTTGAACCAGTACTAGAAACCTTCCTTAAGCACTTATCTTACAAAACCGCTTTCCTCATAGCCATTACATAGAAGGCTAGGAGAGATTCAGGCCCTCTTATCCAGACGATAGACTAGTACTAAAACTAACCCAAGTTTTCACCAAATATGATTACAGTTTTTTATAGAAATCAAGAGAGAGTTTTACCCTTCTTTTATAACAACCCTAAAAACTCAAAGGAAGAAAAAATCCATTCCCTAGATGTTAGAAGGACTATTCTACAATACTTGAAAGTTACCAAAGACTTCAGAAAAGATAAATGCTTCTTTCCTCTGAGATTATCAAAAGCATTGATTGCTAGGTTGATTAAAGCCACTATATCAGAGTGTTATGCTAGTCAAGGTCTTTCTTGACCAGAAAAAATTAAAGCGCATTCCACCAGAGCAATAGCTTGTTCTTGGGCAGAAATAGCAGGTGCCTCTTTGGATCACATTTGCAAAGCAGCTACTTGGTCCAGTGTTAACACCTTTGTTGGATATAATGGCTAAGGCTGAGTTCACATCACTATCCTGTTCCATCAGAAGAACACAAAAATAAAGTTAAAATGGATCCTGAGCACCAGTTGTGCACATTTGACATCCGTTTGAGCCATGTCCATCTGAGATCTGTTAATTTAGAAGGAAAAAAAGTCCTGCATTCATGAGTATGAAGTTAATACTTAAATCTTGTGTAGTTCACCGTAGTAATTTTGAAAACACTGGTGGGAGATGGTGAGAGGGGGCAATTTAAACTCTCTCTGTTCCTGCCCCTATCGAGGTCATGGGTCAATCTCCTAGTATGCCGTCATGGTAAATTCAAGGAAATGGAATTACCAGTAAGGCTACTTTCACACTTTCGTTACTGATCATACAACCATGTGCATCTGTTATTAACGGATCCGGGTGTGTTATCTTTAACATAGCCAAGACGGATCCGTCATGAGCTCCATAGAAAGTCACTAGGGGATGGATCCTTTTTCTATTGTGTCTGAGAAAATATATTCATCCCGATTGACTTGCATTATGGGTCATGCCGTATCCGTTTTGCTCCACATTTCATGACGTAAAGAAAACCTCAGCTTGCAGCAGTTTGCTCTTCGGTATGAGAACGCAACCAAACAGAACGGAATGCACTTTGGAGCATTACATTCTGTTCAGTTCTGTTTTGTCCCCATTGACATTGAACGTGGACAAAATGGAAGCGTTTTTCTCCTCTGCCGGATCTCAATACCAGAAGATGTAAATGCAAGTGTGAAAGTGGCCTAAGACTAATTTCTGACTTTCTGTGTATGGTTATGAAGGTGGCCATCACTAGCTGAACCCCCACACTGATGATCAGCTGTTCTGTGTACCATCTGTGCTGGAGCTACAGAGCACCATCAACATTGGAGTGGACAGCGCTTGTCACTGCAGAGCTGCAGTGAAAAGTGCTGTCCACTACAATGTTGACGGTGCAGTGTACTTCCAGTGCTGACTTCTGGCATCAGAGCTACACAGAACAGCTGATCGGTGAGAGTGTGGGGTGCCGGACCCCCACCAATTAACCAGTGATGACCTATCCTGAGGACCTAAAGGGGTTGTCCATTGGGATAAAATAGTTTTGAAAAGAATAAGTGTTTCTCACAATTCCCCTTCTGGTCCAACATTTACTGGCTCTGGGACCGTGGTAAACCTCCTCACACAGTGATTGGCTGCATGTAAATATATGCACTGGAATTGAAGACCAGTGCAACTCGGTAGGCATAGGAAAGGCAGTGGTGGAGGAGACGAAGAGACAAGTAATGCTCATTTTATTTGCTACTTTTCCGAACATTAACCTACCAGATACCCCCTTTAAGGATTTTTTTAACATGGAAAATTTAAAAAGCTACCAAATATTCTTGGCAAAAACTAGAATTAAACAGGTCATTTTCTGATGGCACATACCATTTAAATTTTGCCACTTAACTTTTCTCACTTCCCATGTACCTTTGATTCTGCCTGTTACTTGCAGAAAGCCGTCAGAATCCATCTTCCCAATGTCTCCTGAATGTAACCAACCATCCTCGTCAAAAACTTCTCTAGTCTTATTCTCCATATTCAAGTAGCCCATGAAAACCGTCCTCCCCCAGAAACAGATTTCTCCATTTCCATCTGGGTCCTTGTTCACAAGCTTCATTTGGCATCCAGGGACAGCCTTGCCGCAACTGTAACAATAGCATCTTTTGTGCAGAATTAAAAGAGAAATGTAAAAAGGGCCCAAAAAATCTTTCTGCTGGCTAGATATTACTGCTGGTATTAGTGAATTTGAAGCAGAAGTGGAAACAAACAATCATTGGTTATACAAGTGCCTAGTCCTAAGGCTACCTGCGAATTATGTGTGGTTTTACAGTACCCGCAAAGTGAATGAGACAAATTTTGACAAATCTCATGTACACTTTGGGAGCATTTACTATGGTTTTTACACCAGAAATCTGGCGTTGAAAAGTCACTAATGTTGTCACATGCTGTATTTGGCCCTCATGCCAATTTTCAGAAGTAACATCAAAACGGACAGGGACGGGCCAGAAGCACATACACATCTAACTTTATTCCCATCAGTTTTCTAGCATAAAGATAGAAACACAAGGAAGCTAGGAGGCAGCCATAGATTTAAGTGTGTCGCATGGCCTGCTGGAGGATGTGACAAATTCATGAGAGGCCTGTCTTGATAAACGTTTCCCTATATTTTCTGTGCAGAAATTGACCTGTTGTGCGGATTTTATAATAAGCAGCATATCCGGTATTTCTGTGATTCTGCACCGTATTATATATTTACAGTGCCTTGCGAAAGTATTCGCCCCCCTGGAACTTTTCAACCTTTTGCCACATTTCAGGCTTCAAACAAAAAGATATAACATTTTAAATTTTTGGTTAAGAATCAACAACAAGTGGGTCTCAATTGTGAAGTGGAACGAAATTTATTGGATCATTTAAACTTTTTTTTGTAATAATAAAACTGAAAAGTGGGACATGCAAAATTATTCGGCCCATTTACTTTCAGTTCAGAAAACTGACTCCAGAAGTTCATTGAGGATCTCTGAATGATCCAATGTTGTCCTAAATGACTGATGAAGATAAATAGAATCCACCTGTGTGTAATCAAGTCTCCGTATAAATGCATCTGCTCTGTGATAGTCTCAGGGTTCTGCATCATGAAGACCAAGGAACACACCAGGCAGGTCCGTGATACTGTTGTGGAGAAGTTTAAAGCCGGATTTGGATACCAAAAGATTTCCCAGGCTTTAAACATCCCAAGGAGCACTGTGCAAGCGATCATATTGAAATGGAAGGAGTATCAGACCACTGCAAATCTACCAAGACCCGGCCGTCCCTCTAAACTTTCATCTCAAACAAGGAGAAGACTGATCAGAGATGCAGCCAAGAGGCCCATGATCACTCTGGATGAACTGCAGAGATCTACAGCTGAGGTGGGAGAGTCTGTCCATAGGACAACAATCAGTCCAACACTTCACAAATCTGGCCTTTATGGAAGAGTGGCAAGAAGAAAGCCATTTCTCAAAGATATCCATAAAAAGTCTCGTTTACAGTTTGCCACAAGCCACCTGGGAGACACACCAAACATGTGGAAGAAGGTGCTCTGGTCAGATGAAACCAAAATCCAACTTTTTGGAAACAATGCAAAACGATATGTTTGGCGTAAAAGCAACACAGCTCATCACCCTGAACACACCATCCCCACTGTCAAACATGGTGGTGGCAGCATCATGGTTTGGGCCTGCTTTTCATCAGCAGGGACAAGGAAGATGGTTAAAATTGATGGGAAGATGGATGGAGCCAAATACAGGACCATTCTGGATGAAAACCTGTTGGAGTCTGCAAAAGACCTGAGACGGACGGAGATTTATCTTCCAACAAGACAATGATCCCAAACATAAAGCAAAATCTACAATGGAATGGTTCAAGAATAAACGTATCCAGGTCTTAGAATGGCCAAGTCAAAGTCCAGACCTGAATCCAATGTGGAAAGAGCTGAAAACTGCTGTTCACAAACGCTCTCCATCCAACCTCAAAGAGCTAGAGCTGTTTTGCAATGAAGATTGGGCAAGAATTTCAGTCTCTAGATGTGCAAAACTGATAGAGACATACCCCAAGCGACTTGCAGCTGTAATCGCAGCAAAAGGTGGCGCAACAAAGTATCAATGCAAGGGGGCCGAATAATTTTGCACGCCCCACTTTTCAGTTTTATTATTACAAAAAAAGTTTAAATGATCCAATAAATTTCGTTCCACTTCACAACTGTGACCCACTTGTTGTTGATTCTTCACCAAAAATTTTAAATGTTTTATCTTTTTGTTTGAAGCCTGAAATGTGGCAAAAGGTTGAAAAGTTCCAGGGGGCCGAATACTTTCGCAAGGCACTGTAGTGGTTTTCCTGATGGACTTCAATGGGGTTGTTAACATAAACAGAAAATCTGCCCCAAAAAACGCACCAAAAATGAGATAAATGGTTCGGATTTCATATGGATTTTCTGCAGACAAGGTAGCCTAAGGGCATACACAGTGACAAATGGAAGGAGTCTCAGCTACTTGTTTTTACCCAATGAACTAATCATAGTTGCATGTAGGGCTTGCATACATAATTTAAAGGGAACCTGTCACATTGAACATGGTGTCTGAGAGGTTAGAGCAGGAGGAGCTGAGCAGATTGATATATAGATTAATGGGAAAAAATTTAGTAAAATTTATACTTTTATCAGTTTTCATTCTGGGCTTTGAAGTCAAGGAGACGGTGCTATCAGTGATTCACAGTGATAGATAGATAGATAGATAGCTGTCAATCACTGATAGGACCGTCTCTTTGACTGATCACTGATAAATTAGAAGTTTCACTGAATCTTTTCCCATAAAACTATATATCAATCTGCTCAGGGTCCTCCTGCTCTACATGGTGACAGGTTCCCCTTAAAACACACCTTTGCTTTACAGATCTGTGGGGGCCAAAAAAGCTTTTTTTAAAAAATGATGTAGATTACATTTTAAGAGCACCAAGAGTAGCCTAATATACTGTATTTTTCGCTTTATAAGACGCACTTTTTCCCCCCAAAAGTAGGGGGAAAATTGTGGTGCGTCTTATAAAGCGAATACAAGTACTTA
Source organism: Rhinella marina (assembly GCA_900303285.1). Classification (NCBI taxonomy): domain Eukaryota; kingdom Metazoa; phylum Chordata; class Amphibia; order Anura; family Bufonidae; genus Rhinella; species Rhinella marina. The sequence continues at coordinate 318,813 of ONZH01019023.1, read as the reverse complement.
AAACATACTTGTATGTTTTAACTGCGACATACTTGTATGTTTTAACTGCGACACCCCCATCAGACCTCAGATCAGCCCACCCAGCCCCATAAAAATAAAATAAAAACCTATCTTACCTGTCCTGCGCCGCGGCTCCACTCCGGGTCCAGCGCTCCTCTGGCTTCCCGGGCACGCGCTGCACTGTCCTGACTGTGTACAGAATCAGGACGTAGTGCGCGCACTATGACCTGACGCTGCACGCAGTCAGGTGACAGTGCAGAGCCGGCCTTAGAAGCCAGAGGAGCGTCAGACCCGGAGCGGAGCCGCGGCACAGGACAGGTAAGATAGGTTTTTTATTTTATTTTTATGGGGCTGGGTGGCTGATCTGAGGTCTGATGGGGGCACCATTGGGCGGTTCTGAGGTCTGATGGGGGCACAATGGGCTCATCTGAGGTCTGATGGGGGCACACTGGGCTGTTCTGAGATCTGATGGAGGCACAATATGCTGATCTGAGGTCTGATGGGGACACACTGGGCTGATCTGAGGTCTGATGGGGGCACAGTGGGCTGATCTGAGGTCTCATGGTGACAACTGGGCTGTTCTGAGGTCTGATGGGGGCACAATGGGCTGATCTGAGGTCTGATGGGGGCACAATGGGCTGATCTGAGGTCTGATGGGGGCACAATAAGCTGATCTGAGGTCTGATGGGGACACACTGGGCTGTTCTGAGGTCTGATGGGGACACACTGGGCTGATCTGAGGTCTGATGGGGGCACACTGGGCTAATCTGAGGTCTGATGGGGGCACACTGGGCTGATCTGAGGTCTGATGGGGGTCTGATGTGACGTCCTGAAATTTATGGGGGGTCTGATATGAGGTCTGATGAAAAATATTTTTTTCTCATTTTCCTACTCTAAAATCTGGGGTGCGTCTTATCTTCGGTGGGTCTTATAAAGCGAAAAATACGGTACTACATTTAGGGCCCTTACAGACAAGCGTGAGACTCGAACGTCACCCGCATCGTGTGCCCTGTATTGAACTCCCGCCGCTGAACAGGGTTACATAGCATTATATTGATTTATGATGCTATGTAACCCTTACAGTTCTGGAATGTGTTGGATAACACTAACATCATTAGGCAACATGTCTATGGAGGCCCAAGGTTTATTGATTTGTGTGGGAAAGGAAGGCTAGTCTGTGTGGTCTGATCCCAGAGACCACTGTAGCTCACATGGCTAAAAAGTTAATGCTGGCTATGAGAGAAAGGTGAGACAACACATGGGTGCATATTTATTAAGAGTGGTGTTTCATATGCCAGTCTTAAACTAAACTTGTCAGAGTGAAACCAGATTCTCAGATATCAATTAATCTGAAACATCTCATGCACCAGTCCCCTACAATGACCAGCACAAGCTCTGGGTAGGGTACAAAAAGGAGGACAAAAGTGTTCAGAAAAAGTGAATTATGTATAAAACATAATGATGACATGAAAGAGGAGGACATTCCAATAAAAACAAATAAACAATAAAGTCTCACAGAACATGTGCCATGGAGATAGGAGATACCCACGTATATTGCTGCCCAGCAGCTTCTTCAGGGGTGGGATGTCTCCCTTCCCCTTGTCACATGTTTAGACTAATGTCATGGGAGGTCGGCGTCGCGCTCCCTCTGCACGGCACCGCCGGACCTCTCCACCCCCCTAGAGACGAGCAGTAGGGAATTGAAGTGCTGGTCTGGTCAGCCAGCACTTCATCAGTTAATTCTCTGTTTGGGTGTAGCCATGTGGTGCTGATCACACCACATGGCTACTTGCTTTTTTTGACAGCTTGCTCCGCCTCAGGTCATGTGATGCTGGCCACATCACATGATCCTGGGCGGGCTATTTAAAGATGGCAACTGCCTCACTCAAGTGCCTGTGATTAGTTCTACCTTTGACCAGTGCTTGTTACCTTGCCATATTGATCTTGCTATTTGGACTCTGACTCGGATTTTGGACTTAGACTACTCTTCTCTTGACCCCCTGGTATTTGACGCGATCTCCTGTATTTGACCCGGCTTGTTTACCTTTCTTATATTGTGTTTGTTCCGTCCGTTTGTGTCTATCCCTGTGTTCCCTTCCCTGCCCTGCACTTACGTAGTACAGGGAACGTCTCCAAGTTACGGTGTTGCCGCCTAGGGCTCCTACTGTAAGTAGGCAGGGAAAGAGGTGGGGTTCAGGACAGGGCTCACTCTCCCTTGTGTTCCCCCCTGTCGTGACAGAATCACAGGCCATACCATATGGAGCCGTTGCGGGTTCTCACGGACCAGGTGCAGGGCATGGCGCATATGATCCAGAACCTGGCCGAGAGACTCCAACATCAGGAGCGGCTACAAACTACACCAGTAGCCACTCCCTCCACAGCTAATCCTATTTTAGAACCCCATGTTAAGTTGCCGGATCGATTTTTTGGGGACCGGAAAACTTTCCGTTCCTTTAAGGAGAGCATGAGGTTGTATTTTCGTTTACGTCCACACTCCTCGGGTTCCGAGCAGCAGCGAGTAGGAATCATTATTTCCTTGCTGCAAGGTGATCCGCAGGAGTGGGCCTTTTCGTTACCCCCTGACTCCCCCAGCCTGCAGACTGTGGATGCATTCTTTCAGGCCTTAGGCCTATTATATGAGGAGCCTGACTTGGCTGCTGTAGCTGAGACTCAGCTCAGAGACATTCGGCAGGGTAACCGTCCAGTTGAGGATTACTGTGCTGAGTTTAGAAAGTGGTGTGTTTCCTCTGGATGGAATGACCCAGCTTTGAGAAGCCAGTTTAGGGTGGGGCTGTCTGACCATCTTAAGGATTTATTAGTCAGTTATCCTACTCCTGACACCCTAGAGGCGACCATGACCTTAGCTATTAAACTGGATCGGCGGGTAAGAGAGAGACGGAGGGAACGATCAAGTACTTCTCAAGTTGTTGTCATGCCTGAAACCCCTCTTCTGAGTCCACCTCCTACCAGGGTCCCGGAGGAGCCCATGCAGTTGGGAGGAACTTTGAGAGACCAGAGACGCTTGAAGGGAGCCTGTTTCTACTGCGGTGAAATGACCCACTGGCTCCAACAATGTCCGAAACTTCCGCCCTCTAAGAAATCTTCTGCGGGAAGTAAGGTAACCCCAGCGGTGGTAAGGAAGAAAATTTTAGTACCTATTTCCATTGCATACAATCAATTCAGGGGGTCTGGTAAAGCGTTTGTCGATTCTGGTTCTGCTGCTAATTTTATTGATTTTGACTTTGTGCAGTCTGTGGGTATACCAATGGTTCCTCTAAGTGAGGTGATCCAAATTATCGCTATTGACTCCACCCCCTTGAATAATGGGAGGGTTGAGTTTTGTACTCCTAGTGTGACCCTGACTGTTGGGATTTCTCATTCCGAAAAGTGTATTTTTTGGGTTTTAAAAAATTTACCTGCCGACCTAGTTCTTGGTTTACCTTGGTTACAGGACCACAACCCTGTGATCAATTGGTCGACAGGTGAATTGGAGAAATGGGGTCCTAATTGTGACAAATGTTACAAATCCGTATTGCAGTTGGGAGGTACCACTGAGTCTCTTACATTGCCTGAGTATATCTGTGATTTTTCGGACGTTTTTTCCATGTCCGAGACTGAGTTCCTCCCCCCTCACCGGCAATATGATTGTGCCATCGACATTATTGAGGGGTCCAAGTATCCCAAGGGCCGTATCTATAATCTCTCTACTCCAGAGCGTCAGTCCATGAGGGATTATCTCAAAGAGAGTCTGGCCAAGGGTCACATCCGGCCTTCAGTTTCTCCCATGGGGGCAGGATTTTTCTTTGTTGGCAAAAAGGATGGAGGATTGAGGCCCTGTATCGATTACAGGGAGCTCAATAAAATCACTGTTAAAAACAGGTACCCGCTGCCCCTTATTCCTGACTTGTTGAATCAGGTCCAGGGGGCCTGTTGGTTTACTAAACTGGATCTGAAAGGGGCATTCAACCTGATCAGAATCCGGGAGGGGGACGAATGGAAAACTGCTTTTAATACCCCGGAGGGTCATTATGAGTACCTAGTAATGCCCTTCGGGTTAAGTAATGCTCCTGCGGTATTCCAAAATTTCGTCAATGACATTTTTAGACCTTTGATTGGTAGATTTATGATTGTCTATATCGACGACATCCTGATTTTCTCTGCTGACTGGGAGAGTCACGTATCCCACACCAGGCTAGTGATGGAGGTTTTACGTGCAAACAAATTATTTGTTAAAAAAGAGAAGTGTATCTTTGGTGTTCAAGAAGTGGCCTTTTTAGGGTACATTCTTACCCCTTTTTCCTTCAAGATGGACCCAGCGAAGGTACAGGCCATTGTGGACTGGGTGCGACCTTCCTCCTTGAAGGCGCTCCAGCGATTTTTGGGTTTCGCTAATTTTTACCGGAAATTTATCAAGGATTTTTCGGTAATAGCCAAACCCATTACTGATTTGACTCGCAAGGGAGCTGATCTAGTCAATTGGCCCCCTGCAGCTATTAAAGCTTTTGATAAGCTAAAGAACTGTTTTGTTAATGCTCCTGTGTTAGTCCAGCCTGACCAAAGTAAGCCCTTTGTGGTTGAGGTGGATGCGTCTGAGGATGGTGTGGGGGCAGTACTGTCCCAGGGGTCTTCCACCCTAACTCATCTCAAACCATGCGCCTTCTTCTCCCGCAAGTTCTCTCCTGCCGAGAGAAATTATGACATTGGTAATAGGGAGTTACTAGCAATCAAGTGGGCATTTGAAGAATGGCGTCATTTTTTAGAAGGGGCATTACACCGTATTACGGTCCTCACGGATCATAAGAACCTCATGTTTCTGGAGTCTGCTAAGCGATTGAATCCTAGACAGGCGAGGTGGGCTTTGTTCTTTACTCGCTTTGATTTTTGTGTTACTTTTAGACCCGGAAGCAAGAACATTAAGGCTGACGCCTTATCCCGAAGCTTTCAGGCGTATCAGCCTCCTGACGTCCCTCCTGAGCCCATCCTGCCAGCTGACATAATTGTAGCCGCTACCTCGTCTGATCTGGCATCTGAAATTTCGGCAGAACAACATCTGGCTCCCACTGGTACTCCCAATGACAAATTATTCGTGCCGATTCATTTGCGTTTGCGACTGCTGGGTGAGTGCCATAACTCTGTTTTGTGTGGACATCCTGGTATCAATGCCACCAAGGAGTTAGTTTCTAGGCATTATTGGTGGCCATCGATTTCCAGAGATGTTCAGGCTTTTGTAACTGCGTGCAATACTTGTGCCAGGTCCAAGAATCCCAAGACACGACCTATGGGCGAGCTACGTCCATTACCCATACCTAGCAGACCATGGTCACATCTGTCCATGGATTTTATCACGGATTTGCCTTGCTCTGAGGGTAAAACTGTGATTTTAGTGGTGGTTGACAGATTCAGTAAAATGTGTCATTTTATTCCATTGTGTAAGTTACCCTCTGCTAAGTTCTTGGCTTCTATATTTATGGACCACATTGTTAAATTGCATGGTATTCCAGAGAATATTGTATCGGACAGGGGTGTTCAGTTTGTATCCAAGTTTTGGAGGGCTTTCTGTCATAAGATTGGTATCTCTTTGTCCTTTTCGTCAGCTTTTCATCCAGAGACCAATGGTCAGACTGAACGTCTGAACCAATCTGTAGAACAATTTCTTAGGTGTTATGTTGCAGATAACCAGCATGTGTGGGCCAGATTCCTGTCTCTGGCCGAGTTCGCGATTAATAACCGTGTGAATTCGTCTTCTGGGGTATCGCCGTTTTTCTGCAACATGGGGTTTCATCCGCGCTTTGGCTCCTTTTCTCCAGCTGCTTCGATGGTCCCAGAGGCCAACGTTCTCTCTCAGGAACTGTGCACAGTTTGGGCACAGGTTCAGTCGAACCTGGAAAAGGCCCAAGGTATTCAAAAGGTCAAGGCTGATAGGAGACGTTCTAAGAGTGTGGATTTTAGGGTGGGGGACATGGTATGGTTGTCTACAAAAAATCTTCACATGAAGGTACCCTCCTATAAATTTGCGCCGCGCTTCATTGGTCCTTACAGGATCACCAAGGTGATCAATCCTGTGTCTTTTAAGTTATGTTTACCCGACTCCCTTCGTGTTCATAATGTATTTCATATTTCTTTACTCAAACGTTATGTTGCTCCATTGGGTCCTGAGGAACAGTCTCCACCTCCGGTCGAGGTGGCAGGACAAATGGAACATGAGATTGCTAGGATCATTGATGTGAGGAGGGTCCGGAATTCCTTCCAGTACCTCGTACATTGGAAGGGGTTTGGTCCTGAGGACAGGTCTTGGGTACCGTTAACCAGGATGCATGCGGACTCGCTCATCAGGAAATTTCATCAGCAGCATCCTGATAAACCGGCTCCCGCTGGTAAGGGTCCGGTGGCCCCTCGTGAAGGGGGGGGTACTGTCATGGGAGGTCGGCGTCGCGCTCCCTCTGCACGGCACCGCCGGACCTCTCCACCCCCCTAGAGACGAGCAGTAGGGAATTGAAGTGCTGGTCTGGTCAGCCAGCACTTCATCAGTTAATTCTCTGTTTGGGTGTAGCCATGTGGTGCTGATCACACCACATGGCTACTTGCTTTGTTTTGACAGCTTGCTCCGCCTCAGGTCATGTGATGCTGGCCACATCACATGATCCTGGGCGGGCTATTTAAAGATGGCAACTGCCTCACTCAAGTGCCTGTGATTAGTTCTACCTTTGACCAGTGCTTGTTACCTTGCCATATTGATCTTGCTATTTGGACTCTGACTCGGATTTTGGACTTAGACTACTCTTCTCTTGACCCCCTGGTATTTGACGCGATCTCCTGTATTTGACCCGGCTTGTTTACCTTTCTTATATTGTGTTTGTTCCGTCCGTTTGTGTCTATCCCTGTGTTCCCTTCCCTGCCCTGCACTTACGTAGTACAGGGAACGTCTCCAAGTTACGGTGTTGCCGCCTAGGGCTCCTACTGTAAGTAGGCAGGGAAAGAGGTGGGGTTCAGGACAGGGCTCACTCTCCCTTGTGTTCCCCCCTGTCGTGACAACTAATGTGTAAGGACATCTTTAGTAGCACAGAGCCCCATAGCTCTTTTTTTCTAGGGAAGAATCGCTCTTAACATATAACATGCTGCATTTTTCTGTTGGATTTGTATGCCTCATAAGAAACTAGAGGCATACAGAAATACAGGAGAGGTCACATCCACATAGTATGCCTCAGTTTTGGACTGACTGTTTCCCCAGGGGTGTACAGTGCATTAGGAAAGTCTTCAGACCCTTTCACTTTTTCACATTTTTTATGTTATGGCCTTGTGCCAAAATAAAAAATGTATTTTTTCCCCATCAATCTGCACTCAATCCCCCTAAATTGACAAACTAAAAACATAATTTTAGCACTCTAGATACCAATACATGTGCCAATTGACTACCAAAGTAAGGACATTAATTATGGCGGGTGTAGTTAAACTTTAACCAATTGGAGTAAAAACAGCCTTCTGCAAAACCGTTTGTACCTTGTTCATATGGATTGTTTTGCATAGCAAATAGTGTAAGCCATTACAATATACTAAAGGTCTGCCAGTTTTATTACTTCATGATAACAATAAAAAATTCAGAAATGAAAACAAAGCCTTCTTACCACTGGAAGCGATAGGTGTGAGGGCCAGACATTACATGGGGTCCTGAGGTCTCACTCATGCCATAGGCTTCATATAGAATGATATTGAGTCCCAGGAAAAATGCCAGTGTTTCTGCAGAGATTGGAGCTGCACCTGAGAAATGTTTCAGGCAGTGGGAAAAACCCAACATCTTGCGAATTTTGGACAAGACCAAGAATTCTGCTACGGCTGGGAGAAACGGCTTCAGTTCACCACTAAAAAGACAAGACAACCCAACCAATTAAAAGGGGTTTTCTCATCAGTGGGGGTCCGACACCCGGAACCCCTGCCGATCAGCTATTTGAGAAGGCCACTTGCCCAGGAGCAGCTCAGCCCCATTCAAGTGAAAGGTCCTGATCACGATACTAAGCACAGGCGCCAGTGCCTTCTCAAAACAGCTGATTGGCGGGGGTCCTGGGTGTCGGGCCCGCACCGATCAGAAACTGATGACCTATCAAGGAGATAGGTCATCAGTTAAAAAATCCTGGAAAACCCTTTTAAAACCTTGTATATTTCCATATGGACTTGTTAATTATATGCTGTATTTCAGACTTGTATACTGAATCTGCTATACTTTTCTCTTTACGTGAGCTGTGCATGAAATAATACTTTATACACAATGGTGCTAGTCGGCCTATACCATTTTTATATGGTTCATTGAACCCTACACCAAGAAATAATTCTGCTGACATAAAACCAAGCATTGATGGGTATAATTAACAAAGATGTAAGGTGGGGTGGGAATAGTTCAAAGAAATCTGTCGCCATGAAATTGCATTGTAATCTGCAGCAGTATGCTATAGAGTAGGAGGAGCTCAGCAGATTAAAGGGGGTGGTCGGGCCTTTCCTAAGTGATGGCCTATTCACAGCACCGTCAACCTTGTAGTGGAGGAGACTGATTAAAAGTACAATATATGAGAAGTAAGGCTGACATAATTGTTATAGTCTCTGGATAGGACATCAGTATCTGATTGGTGGAGGTCTGACACCCGGGATCCCCATCAATCAGCTGTTTGAGAAGGTCGCAGCAATCAGGTGAGAGCTGCAGCCTTCTCGCAGCTTCTACTAGGCCAGGAACATCACGTTCATCAGTCACATGACCTAGGCGCAGCTCAGTCCCATTAAAGTGAATGGGGCTGAGCTGCGATACCGGGTACAGCCGCTATATAATGAACAGTTCTGGGCTTGGTAAGCTGTGAGGAGGCTCATCAAACAGTTGATCAGTGGGGGTTCCAGGTGGTGGACCCCTGCCGATCAGATACTAATTACCTATCCTGAGGAGAGAAAGAGGTCAGAAAAAAACCCTGTTAGAAGAAGCTAAGGCAGGGATGGTTAACCTGCGGCTCTCCAGCTGTTGCAAAACTACAACTCCCAGCATGCCCAGACTGCCTATAGCAGGGTTCCTCAACTCCAGTCCTCAGAGCTCATCTACCGATCATGATTTGAGAATATCCCACAGAAAGAATAGTCCTGATGACACTCACTGCTCAATACTAAGGAAATCCTGAAAACATGACCGGCAGGTGGGTCCTGAGGACTGGAGTTGAGGAACCCTGGCCTATAGCTATCAGCCTACAGCAGTGCATGGTGGGAGTTCTAGTTTTACAGGTTGGCCATGCCTGAGCTAAGTTATAGTAGCTAGGTTTAAAGGGGTTTTCTGAGATCCAGTATTTGATCAGTGGGGGTCCAACGCCAATCAGCTGTTGGAGAAGGCAGTGGTGTTTGCAGTATCACCGCGACCTTCTCTGAGCTTTCCCTAGGCTAGTGACGACACGTTCATCAGTCACATGGCCTAGGTCCAGCTCAGTCCCTTTGAAGTGAATGGGGCTGAGCGCGATACCAATCACAGCTGCTATATGAATTACAGCGCTGTGCTTTGTGAGCAGGGAGAAGGCAGTGGCGCTCACAGGAGACGGAGACCCACCGATCAGATACTGATGAGCTATTCAGAGGATAGGTCATCAGTATTAAAATCACGGAAAACCCTTTTAAGTGCTATGATGTTATTGTTTAGTCACACAGTCACCCAAGAGTCTTAGAAATCTATAGTTCCTGCCATTTCTTCCCCTTTCTTAGTTTATCTCTTATGATATTATCAGGCTTAGACTAGTCCATAGGGAAACAGGTGAAACCCCCAATGGGCGTCCAGTCCTCCACCCACTACACAAGTGGCACATGGCACAATACACTAACTACACTATAAAAACAGCATTATCTGCCACTGGGAAACAAGGATTTTTTGTGCTGCATAACCTATCCAATTACCCGATCAACAAGCATTTCGATAACATTATTTGTTTGCTTGTTTCCATGGCTACAACCACCCTCGACTCCATCAGCGGTAGTCGTGCTGTCACACTATAGGAAAAAGCACCGGCCTCTCAGGTCACCGGGCATGTGGGACCCCACATAAGCTGGCGTTTTTTTTTTCCTATAGTGTGCAAGCATGGCCACCACTGATGGATTGCAGGGTTGTCATAACCCCCTGGATATGAGCAGTGTATAATGTGATGGGAAAATGAATACAGCCAGCAAATGAAGCAATATGGATAATAACAATACATTAGTAAGTGTCTTGTATTAACTTCCTCTACATAAAAAAAATGCTATTTTCTAAAGTGAGACAACTTCTTTAAGAAAGCTCTAGCTCAAGGCAAGAGCAAGTCACCATGGTACTGATGAGCTCAGTCCAGCCTTAGTCACAGGCTGGGCAGCAGGCTCATCCTGCTAATCTGCAGTTTTAGTGATGTGCAATCAAAGGTCAGATAATATTTGCATGTAACTGAAAATTCAGATTTTTTTTTACAATAAAGCTATTTTTAACAATATCCTGAAGGACATTGCCACGTGAAAATTTATATGACTGTAGGTGTACTTTAAAAAAGCACATAGATCTTATTTATTGTTCCAAAATATAAACTTAAAAAACAAGCTGGTTTTATTTATTCATTTCATACTTCCTTGATGGATTCAGGTTTCTTTCCAGGCTGACAGACATTGCCCAGGAGAGCATCTTTCTCCTGACTATTCCTGCATGCACGGACACCTCTTTAATACGTTCCATGATCTTCTCCCAGACTCTTGGAACTCCCATGTGAGAGGTGGGTTGTGCCTCCCTCAGCGTGTCCACCAGGCTGCCCTTTTATGACAACATAGCACAATTACCATAAAAAATAGGTCTAAGCTTTGAGAGCCATCAGCATATATTATTTCAGTCAGAGAAATATGGTAAAGTTGATATTTAGGGCAGCAGAAAAAAAGGCTGTAATATGTTCTTGTTCAGCCAACAGCTATCCCTCCTATCCTCCACCTAAACATGCAGGAGTGAGTAGTGTAGCTGTGAATCCAGCACTGGGTTGAACGTGAACATTTACTAGACACTGTAGAAGAGTATGTGTCTCTGTCTGTCTTTCTCTCTCTATCTATCTCATCCCTCAGAGAAACTGACAATCCTTCACTTAGGGCTTGTTCACAACAACGTTATGCATTCCGTTATGGCTTTCCATTATAACATGGTTATAACGGAAGATAACGGAATCCATAAGACGGAAATCAAAACGGAAACAAGGCATTCCGTTTTGATCCATCATAATAGAAGTCTATGGGCCTACATAACGGATCCACCTGGTTTCCGTTATGCAGGACGGAAAACAAAGTTCTGTCGACAGAATGGAATGCCTCGTTTTTGATTTCCGTCTTATGGATTCCGTTATCTTCCGTTATAACCATGTTGCATGGAGGGAAGGGAGCAGCAACCTGAAACAATGATGAGATGATCAGACTACCTCAGTGTCCTTGTAGACACTGCAGATAAACTGTAGTCACAGCTCTAGCCTAATAGAACTGACCTAAAAGGCAGCCACGCAGTGACCAATGAGAATTAGCCATCGGTACCAGGTGCGGACTGAGAACCTAAAGTGGCCCTGGAGAAAATACTAAAAGTGGCACATAATACCACCCCACCAGAGCCAAATACCACAGTCCATCACAAAATACTGCCTTCAGCAGCATAAAATACATCCCCAAATACTTCCACTGGCTGGCCATGAGGAGGGCCCAGGCGGCCCCCTACGCATCGGCCCACTGGGAAATTTCCCTGTAAGGTCTATTGCCAATCCGCCCCTGATAGGTACTTACATATTATTTTACAGCTGATGACTAAGTTTGTGATATTATGGTGCCACAAAGGTCAACCTTATTTTGCATTTCCAACTATTGAACTTTTTGGTCTGTGAATAGTTTTATGGAATGTTATACATACTTTTAGAGCATCTGGATTTGCAAAGTACACATGCTCTCCCCACTTGATTCCTGTCCACAGGTCATATATTTGAGCAGCAATATGACTAAGTGGTAGGTAACTGACAATAGACTCTTGTCGGATTTCTGCTGGCTGCATGTCTCCAGCACGACTGGCATGAGCAGCTGTCCAAGTGATCTGCGGGTAAGAGCAATGCAGCTTTAACATGTCATTATCATATTGCTATCTCATGTTAAAGAGGACCTTTCACCACTCCTGACATGCCTGTATTAATAGCTTCATGCATTCCCCATGTGATGATAATTCTGGAACATCTATTCTTATGTCTGTATGTTGTGCAGTTCCTTTATTATTTCTACTAGAAGTTATGACTATATTGCTATTATCCTTCAGCAAGGGTACAGAGGGGAGGTGACCAGTTGGGGGTGTGTACCTGCACAAACTGACTCTATCCAATCAGTGCTGCCATGTTCATGTATGCAGGGACACCCCCCCAACTTGTTACCTCCCCTCTGTACCCTTGCTGAAGGATAATAGCAATACAGTCATAACTTCTAGTAGAAATAATAAAGGAACTGCACAACATACAGACATAAGAATAGATGTTCCAGAATTGTTATTACATGGGGAAGGCATGAAGCTATTAATACAGGCATGTCAGGAGTGGTGAAAGGTCCTCTTTAAAGGAAAAGTGCATTGTTAAATATTCTCTACAAGTTATAGGCTCTTTTCACATTGCTTCCATCCAAGGTTTATGCCTCAGATATCCATCACACGTACACTGACGAGCAAAAGAGTAATGCCCCTTTCACACAAGCGGGAGACTCGCATGTCTCCCGTAACACATCTACAGGGCTGGACTCGGCACGGACAGGGATCGCAGAGCATTATATGCGATCACTGTCAGTGCGGAGTCCAGCCCTGTAGATGCGTTGCGGGAGACATGCAAGTCTCCCGCTCGTGTGAAAGGGGCATAACAATGCTTTGAACTTTTGACTTTCAGGCTCCATATCTCACCATCCACGACAGCTTCGAACATGAGACTACCATCATTATATAGACAATAATCTTGGATATCTCATACATAAATTGGACTTGCAAATATTTAGCATATGATTAGTTATGCAAATTCTTGTCATGTGACTGCATTGTTACTGTTTTGCTCCTAAAATTTAAAATTTTTATTTTTATTATTTTGTTAGTATTTTTTAAATCCACCTTTGGCTTTCAACACTACCTGAACCCTTCTGGGCATACTCTGATCAGATTCAAGCATATCTAGACTGAAATCTGTTTCCAGGTCTCTTCTACACTTTCCAATGTTGGTGCATACTGGTCAACTCACTTGGGTATGAATAAAGCTTTTTCTTCAACTCTACCCACAAGTGTTCGATTGGGTTGAGGTCTGAGGACTGTGGGGGCCAATCCAGCACCTCTACTTCATTGTCTATGAACCATTTCTTCCCCAATCTCAATATATGCTTCGGGTTGTTATCCTGCTGGAACACTATGTCGTCCTTTTCATACCCATAGTACTCTATTGTACGAGGTAACTCATCTTGTAGGATATTCACATATAGCTCAGCACTAAGACTACCATAGATCTTGGTCAAGTATCCAACACCTTTGGCTGTGAAACAACCCCATATAATCAGACTTCCTCCACCGAACTTGACAGTTCCTTCAATTTCTTGATTGGTTAGCCCCTTATATCTTGCTTCTTCCAGGCCCATTTGCACCCATCAGAGCACAGTCTATTGACTTTCGTCTCATCGTTCCAAAATCACCCATATCCAATCTTCTTCTGTCCACTGTTGTACTGTGTACTTTTTTGCAAATTCGAGCTGATGCTTCTTATGACTATTTTGAAGACAAGGCTTCTTCACCTTTTTTTGGGCCAATCCAGACTAGTGTAATGAGCATTGCACCTTGCTTACATGGATGTCTGTGATCTCACTATTACAAATCATACACGTTTGTCGCGCCATAACTGGTAGACCTTGGGATGAGCCGACTTGTTGACTCCGATATTTTGCTTGGACGTCCACCTCTTGGCTTTGAAATGGATGGACTTAATTTCGCATTCTTCCTAGTGTCACAGCACTCACATGATGCAGTTTGGCAATTTTCATGGCCGCTGGATGATGCTGGATGATGCTGGATGATGCTGTTTCTCTTTTCTTAGGAAATCTTGTTCATGACTGGATTCGAATCAGTGACCTTTCTCTTGGGAATCAACCTAAGAACACACTGAGCTATTAGGGAATGTGAGGTTGTAATTTGTAGTATACAAGGAGGAAAAGATTGTTCCACCACCAAGAGCAAAACAGTAACAAAGCAGCTACATTACAAGAATCTGCATAACTAATCATATGCTAGATAGTTGCAAGTTCAATTTATGAATGAGATAACCAAGATGATCTAATATATAAAGCTGAGTGTATGTATGTGTGTATGTACGTATGTGAGTATGTCCGCTAAAGGAATCCGCACCGTCGCAGCTACAATCAAGAAATTTGGCACACAGGTACATTAGGTGTCCGGGAAGGTTTTAGAACAGGTCTCAGCTCTCCAGGACGTACCGTTCCTAAGATATTCCCAAAAAAACGCATTAGCCAATAGAAGCCTGGTCACATGACCCTTATCAGCCAATAGAAGCTCACAGGCAGTTAGTCTCCACACACACACACTGTTTCATACCAGGTTTCCACAACAACCCAGCCATTTTCCTTCACTGCTGTAGGTCTGCTTTAAAGTGGCAGAGCACTGTGGATGACACAGTTAAAGGGGTATTCCGGTTACCATAAATATAACTTATGTTTAGACTAACTCATCATCATTACCTAATATAATGTAAATTTCATGTATTTACCATTCAGTAGTAATAAAAGATGTTTTCTTCCACTGCTACCCACTGTGTTTCCTCATAAATTACTATGGCATCGACCTCCAATTCAGACCACCCTCAAAAGAAGGACCTACCCCCAGGTCCCACTAAGTCACGTCCCTGACTCAATCAGGCCACGCCCCTTCCACTCCGCAGCCGACGGGATTGAAAAAATGAAGGTAAAAATCAACTTCTGTCAGCTGCAGGGGTGGGAGGGAAGGTGACTTTCTACCTGCAGCTCATGCTCAGACTGTACAGTGCTGCTGTCTGAGAGTCAGCTGTTCAAAAGGACATCCCTGTGTCCATCCAGGCCCTGCAGCGGGGATAGGACAGAGAGTCTGAAAGCTGGACTGTCCCGCCTAAAACCGGACGTCTGGCCACCCTAGGGGCAAGCTGATGTTAGGGTGGCCAAACGTCCGGTTTTAGGCTGGACAGTCTGGTTTTCTGGCTCTGGCGCAACACATACAGAAAACCTACACTGCAGACGCAGTGCGAAAATACCCTAAATGAGATGTTATTGCTGTGAACTGAGACTGCAATGGATTGACAGGACTATAGTACTCCATCAGCTTTATTCACAAAATAGCTGAGCAAACTTGAGGGTAGATGAAAAGACAGAGTATTAACTAGAGTGTTTGTTCCAGTGACCATTGCTAACATCTTACAATTCAGAACCATTTACTTATACCCTTTAACCATTACTCTACATTACTTGAAGGAAATTCTGCACAAAAGTGAAGAACCAACTGACCATGTGCTTTTGCACCATTCCATGGTACTATTTTATCTGTATATCCCCATATGACCTGATTTTTCTCTTTTGGAGAAAAATGCAGTCCTCTGTAGAACCTACACTTGTATCTAAGTGGTGTGAATGCCTCCATACATACAGCATCCATCAACACTTTACAGCAGTGCAAGGAGTCTGTATAGGGAGCCATGCTGCCACTGTGCACTGCCATTCAGGCTCCTTGGGGTTCTGCTATGTATAAGATCCCTAGGTCCTAAAACGGGGATGAAATGCATCAGTGCCCTGCATGTAATCTTTTTTATGTATACCAGGGAAAGGCTAAAGACTAAATTTGCCCTTACATGGATCTTTTTCCTTAGATCCCCTCAGTATGCACCTTCAACTTGGCCAAATGTATATATTATGTCTATAAATGAAGGACAGTTGTGAGGCCGGCTGACATTCCATAATACACATTATGAAAATATGATAAGATGTCTCAAATACCAGACACTGTACACAGTAATATGTCTCACTGGTATCTGTTGGTGAGACGTGTAATCATTCTTAGACCTTCTCTGTAGAGCTGATAGTAGGTTCTGATAGAAAAGGGAAGAATTCTCCAACATGTTGATAAAACCTCACAGTAATTTTGAAGGCCTTATATCTCTCTACGTGCACGTCTCAGGCAGAAGGAAATTGTGTACAGTGTACTAATGTCATTCTAATAGGTTTACTTACATTATCATGACTTAGCATCACTCCTTTTGGGCTTCCAGTAGTCCCGGAGGTATAGATAAGGACACAGCATTGGTTGGGCTTCTGGGATTGTATGACATCATCCAGGTGCTCATCACTGATATCATTGCCCAGCTCCATGAATTCTTTCCACTAGAATTTTATAAAGAAAGCAGAATGTACACCAATGAAATATTTTAGACACTTTCTTCTTACTTTTTGTGACTTTTTGCATCAAAGAGTGTGACTATAGGAAAGAGGAATGGCTTGAATGCAACATCGTCCACTAAAAAAATGTGACAAAAAATGGGTGCATTTTTGAAATAAAAATTTTAAATTTGTAAATTTAAAAGAGACAGTCTAAGGCAGGGGTGGCCAACCTTACAGACACAAAGAGCCGGAAAAAAAACCAAAACGTAGGACTGCCAGGAGCCACAAGCTGTACATTTACACAAATATGCGTGCACACGACGCATGCTCAGATGACACCCCATGCTCTGATGACCGCCCTATGCTCAGATGACACCCTCATGCTCAGATGACCCCCTCATGCTCAGATAACCCCCTCATGCTCAGATAACCCCCTCATGCTCAGGTGACCGCCCTATGCTCAGATGACCGCCTTATGCTCAGATGACCCCTTAATGCTCAGATGACCGCCCTATGCTCAGATGACCGCCCTATGCTTAGATGACACGTTCATGCTGGAATGAACCCACACCCCATGCTAAGATCATGGGGGGGGGGGGT
Source organism: Rhinella marina (assembly GCA_900303285.1). NCBI lineage: Eukaryota > Metazoa > Chordata > Amphibia > Anura > Bufonidae > Rhinella > Rhinella marina. Next base: position 301,806 of record ONZH01019023.1, on the reverse strand, counting down.
GATTTGACATAGGGGAGATGTGAGCATGGGGTGTCTGATTTTTGGTGTCTTATGTGAGCACTGGGGGGCTTATTTTGTGGGTCTGATGAGGAGTTGGGGGTCTTATCTGAACTCATACTACCCCCATGTCAGATAAGACCCCCATTATCAGTACTTTAATAAAAAAAACTGTGAAGAAGGCTTATCCTGCCATACCTCTGGTGAAGCTGCTCTGAGGACTGCTCTGGCGCCCTTTCCACAGTGACCTGACGTGCACAGCGTGGGCCTCCACGTACTAACTATGTTCTAACGCTGTGCGCGTCAGGACAGTGGAGAACGCTGCTGAAAGGAGCACAAAGTATAGGAATAGCTTGTCTGCTCCCCTGCGAGCACAGAGGAGAGCGCTGCAGAGAGGAGAGTAAAAGCTGCTGGCCGGACTGCTCCCCTGCGAGCCACATATGAAGAGGAGAGCGCTGAAGAGAGGAGCCGCAAATGAAGGTGATCGCGAGCCGCGGGTTGGCCACCCCTGGTCTAAGGCCTCATGCCCACGACTGTATTTCTTTTGCACATCTGATCCACATTTTTGGCGGATTGGATGCAGACTCATTCATTTCAATGGGGCCACAAAAAATGTGGACAGCACACAGTGTGTTATCCGTATGTCCATATATCTGTCCTGCAAATAAACAGAACATGTCCTATTCTTGCCTGTTTTGAGGACAAGAATAGGCATATCTATAACAGGGGCCCAAGGAAATTGCAGGATACACACGGCTGGTATCCATATTTTGCAGATTCGCAATTTGCAGACCGCAAAATGCATACAATCATGTGTATGAGACCTAAGATTTATCATCCAGCACCAGTCACTTTGATAAATATGGTGCAATTTAACCCCTTCTGTGCCATTCATGTACAACACAGCAAGCAAGGTATTCCCACATCATGCTGTAGACATATGGCGCACTGATAGGGCAGGCACAGGAGCTGTGCTTGCTCGATCATTGCATGGGCCTGCCTGTTACTGCCAGCATCAGAGATAACTCAGATACTGGCGCTTTAACTCTGCTGCATTTAAGAGGTTTACAGAGGGAGGGAGCTGTATTTTTCATCCCATGGCTCTCTGCAATGCAATCGTAGGGTTCTGGTGGTTTCTTTAGCAACTAGAGGCCTTACAAAGACATCCATGTCTGCCAGCAACAGAAGCCAGTCGGGAGCTGAAGAGGCATGTGTCTGTAATACCCCCTTTAAGGGTTTAAGGGTTTGAGGCTTTCCGGCTATTTGTTACCAATGTTTATGTAAGTTGACTTACTAATATAGCTTTTGATGATATTCTGTGCCGTTTGCTGTAATTCATAAGCCAGGCTTAATCGTCTGTGCTGTCCACGCAGAGGTCCTGTCTATAAGATGGTCGCTGATGGAGGGTCATGTGACCTCCATTCAAACTCACTGCAACTGCACTAAACTCCTAACTGTGCAAATGCAGGAATGGAAGAGAAATGCAGGTGATTTTCCTGGTCACATGACCATCCATCAGCAGCCATCTTATGGACAAGACCTCAGAGTGGACAGAACAAAAGACTTGCAAACAAGAGGCATACCATATATATATATATATTCAACAATGGCTGTATTAGTAAATGTCATATAGTCATCTTCATACACATTGGTCTACTGTAACCAAAATGCAAGTTCAGCTGCTCTGACTTTTTATTACTAATATGAAATCTTGAAGAAAAAAATAATGATAATAGTGAGTACAGCTCAGGGCTTGTTCACACCTGTGTTGGAGTCTCCATTTGGGGCCTCCATCTCAGATTCCATCAAAAACAGCAGAGAGAAAAGCCCTGCATGTCGGACTTTTTTCTCTTCTAAAAACAGAAACCAAAGTGACCTTATTATGTCAGTGGGATCTCCTTGGCTCCATTCAGGTCAGTTATGTGCCGAATCCAGCACTTCCTTGCTATTCTTTTCCTCTAAGGGCTCATGCACACTAATGTATTTTTTGTCTGTGTCCATTCCGTTTTTGCGGACTTGCGGACATGCGGACATACGGATACAGAATGTACACTGAGTCATTTCCGGGTTTTTTTTTTGCGGTCCCATTAAAATGAATGGTTCCACATATGGGCCACAAAAATACGGAAATGACTCAGTGTGCATTCAGTATCCGTATGGCCGCAAGTCTGTTCCGCAAAAAATAGAATATGTTCTATTATTGTCTGTTTTGCAGCCAAGGACAGGCATTGTTACAATGGTTCTGCGGAAAAACAGACATCATCCTTTTTTTGGGGATCAGTGTTTTGCAGACCGCAAAATACATACAGTTGTGAGCATGAGCCCTAATGGAACAGAACAATGAAAACTACAGCGCTGGTGTGAATGAGATCTAAACAAACAGAACTATGTTGCTGGTGTCGGCTGCCAACCAACTGTATGAACTTAATGTCCCAGGTGTAACATACGTTTATAACCTACCGTGTATAGATCTGAACGCTTGACTTCTAAACTGCCTTTATATTGTACAACAGCTTTGAGATGTGGCAACTTTTCCCATATCTGTGAATAAAATCATTTGTGTTAGGCAGACAACGGACTGAAACATTTAACTACATACAAATATATAGTGTATATACTCAAAGATACTGTATGTGAAACTTTACAAAGACTGCAGTGAGCGGTTGAAACGTTGCTGTATCATGGGTGAATAAACCACTTGTATTTTCCACTGAACTTTGGAGTGCTGCCTTCCTTTCTACTATTGTATGTGAAACTTTATATACAAGTGGTACAGTAAACTTCTCTATTTTGTCTTTATCCTCTTTGATATTAACACCATTACTACTGCAATGGTGCAATTTTACTACTGCAAATTTCTATATCGGTTTTCCCAAATGCATCAGTTCTGTAAATATAGCTAAGCACATGCCCCTATTTGTGTAGACTTATATTAAAGGGGTTGGTCATCAGTATGTGATCAACGCTGAGCACACCCCACCAATCAAGGCCTTCTTGCAGCTTACCAAGCACAGAGCCATCCATTGGATAGTGGCAGTGCTTGGTATTGCAGTTCGGCCCCATTAACTTGAATTAAGCTGAGCTGCGTCTAGACCATGCACGTGACGTCACTGGCCTAGGAAGAGGCCGTGGTGCTCAGGGAGCGCAGCAGCCACTTCACACAGCTGATCAGCGGGGGTGCCAGGAGTCAACTACCTCTCCCAACCTCCATACATATAGCTCACAGATTGGCTCAGCCGTCAACTATCTCTCCAAACCTCAATACATATAGCTCACAGATTGGCTCAGCCGTCAACTATCTCTCCAAACCTCAATACATATAGCTCAGCCATCAACTACCTCTCCCAACCTCCATACATATAGCTCATTGGCTGTCTCAGTCATCAACTACCTTTCCCATCCTCCATACTTATATCTCACAGGCTGGCTCAGCCATCAACTATCTCTCATCATCCATAAATATAGCTCAAAGATTGGCTCAGCCGTCAACTACCTCTCCCAACCTCCATCCATATAGCTCACAGATTGGCTCAGACATCAACTACCTCTCCCAACCTCCATACATATAGCTCAGCCGTCATCTACCTCTCCCAACCTCCATACATATAGCTCACAGATTGGCTCAGTCGTCAACTACCTCTCCCAACCTCCATACATATAGCTCACAGATTGGCTCAGATGTCAACTACCTCTCCCAACCTCCATACATATAGCTCACAGATTGGCTCAGCCGTCAACTACCTCTCCCAACCTCCATCCATATAGCTCACAGATTGGCTCAGACATCAACTACCTCTCCCAACCTCCATCCATATAGCTCACAGATTGGCTCAGACATCAACTACCTCTCCCAACCTCCATACATATAGGTCACAGATTGGCTCAGACATCAACTACCTCTCCCAACCTCCATACATATAGCTCACAGATTGGCTCAGCCGTCAACTACCTCTCCCAACTCCATACATATAGCTCACAGATTGGCTCAGCCGTCAACTACCTCTCCCAACCTCCATACATATAGCTCACAGATTGTCTCAGCCGTCAGCTACCTCTCCCAACCTCCATCCATATAGCTCACAGATTGGCTCAGACATCAACTACCTCTCCCAACCTCCATACATATAGGTCACAGATTGGCTCAGACATCAACTACCTCTCCCAACCTCCATACATATAGCATACAGGCTGGCTCAGCCATCAACTACCTCTCCCAACCTCCATACATATAGCTCACAGATTGGCTCAGACATCAACTACCTCTCCCAACCTCCATACATATAGCATACAGGCTGGCTCAGCCATCAACTACCTCTCCCAACCTCCATACATATAGCATACAGGCTGGCTCAGCCATCAACTATCTCTCCCAACCTCCATACATATAGCATACAGGATTTCTCAACCGTAAACTATCTCTCCCAACCTCTATACATATAGCTCATAGGCTGGTTAGTGATGTCATCGGATCCTAATGGACTGGCAGAGTCTCCTAGACATTTCCTCATTCTATACATTTTCTGGCTCTTTCTGAAAGTGAAGTGTGTACTTGAAATACCACTGATTGAGTAACAAACCTGCTGATCTGGATAGGAGGAGGACATAGGAAAAAAATAAATAACACTTACCTGTAAAATCTTTTCCAAGTGTTTGTGATTTTCAACCACAATAACGTTTGCTCTACAGTCATTTGCAACATAGTAGCATGCTTCTGGGGAGTTAGTTGTATAAATTCCAGTTGTAATTCCCCTAAAATGTAAAGTAAAAAAAAATTAAAATCTTATTTTATACCTGCATGAAGCAGTTCAGGAACTATTGCTATGTTTGAACAAAGCTGAATTACAGTTTTTCATTGCCATATGACAGATCCTAAAAAGAGTTTTGCTGTGTGCATGAGCAGTAAAGGATTATTATATAAAGGGAGTGTGTTAGTTTATTATCACCTAGTAAACTACTCCTAGCAGACGACTGCAGGTGACAAAAGCAACAAGGACAGAATATCTGCCCCTAATGAAGTACCAAGTGCCCAGTTAGGTGTTCCATAGTGTGGCATGCCCAGGCCCCTTCTCTTCACCTATCCACTCCTTCACCCTTGCTCTGGATTGACATTTCACTCTTCTCTCAACATCACACATCCCTGCTCTGAACTATCGTATAGGTGCAGTGTACAGCATGAACTCTTCCAGGTGTCCTGTACTACGCTATATATTCAAAATCAGTTGGTAATGTACGCTCTGGCTATACACTGTGCCTGTGCACGATTTCGGAGTGAGAAAAAGCATGATGGAGAGATAGATGTAAACCAAGAGTAAGGGGGGAGGAGCTCAGATTGGAGAGGAGGGCTTGGGAACATACCTTGCTGTGGATTGCCCAACTGGTGACCCTTAGTGTACCTTGGATAGTATGATGCCCCCTTAGTGTCCCCTCACACAGTATGATGCCCCTAAGTTCCTCCCTTACAATAGGGTGATCCCTTGGTGCCCACACACAATATCATGCTCCTTTAGTGCCCCAACACAGTATAAAGCCCCATTAGTGTCCCCTGCACAATTCAGTGTGATGCCCCTAAGTGCCCCCTCACAGTAAGATGTCCCTCAAATGCTCCCCTCACAGCAGGATTATCCCTTAAGTTCCCCTACACACAGAATGAGGCCCCCTTAAGTGCCCCTACACAAAATGATACCCTCTTAGTGTCCCCACACAGTAAGATGTTTTTTATGTGGTTCCCACACAATGATGCCCCCTTAAGTGCCCTCCTCAGAGAGTGGTGTCCATATAAGTGGGCCCCCACACAGAGTGATGCTCCCTTAAGTACCCTCCACTTAGTGATGTCCTGTATTGCCTCCAATTTAAATATCTGTGTACACCACGTTTCCCCAATCAACAGAGCAGAACAGGCCTGCTCCACTGTGGGTCAGGCAGCAGGCACGATGACATCACTATATTGCAAAGAAAAAACTTACTCAAAGAAAACACAAAAATAAAATCACTATATTGCACCTGCTTGTGCTGCACCAAGCAGACAACTACCTGCTTCATCATTGTATTCAATGGTTTCTACACCCCGGGATGCAGATACAGTTGAAAGTGGGACATGCAGGGGTCCAGACAGTTGGCCAGTAGCCATGCTCTACATGCTGTTAATGTTACCTACAGTCCATTGGCAATACTTTAAGGCCCCATTGACACGAGCATATGTATTTTGAGGTCTTCAAATCGCGGATCCGCAAAATATACGGATGACATTCAAGTGATGTCCGTGTAGCATCCATTTTTTTGTGGACCCATTGTAACATTGCCTATTCTTGTCCCCAAAACGTACAGGAATAGGACATGTTCTATCGTTTTTGCTGGACTGTGGAACGGACATACGGATTCAGGCAGCATACGGCGTGCTGTCCACATTTTCTGCAGCCCCATTGAAATGAATAGGTCCGCATCCAATCTACAAAAAAATGCAGATCACATGCAGTGTGGACCAAATATACAGTCGTGTGAATGGAGCCTTAAGGTGTCCTCCGGGAATTAAAATGGCCGCAAGCAGGGGCGTTGCTAGGTTAAAACATTCAGGGCCTGGGCCCCTGATGTTTTGTCCCAGGCCCCGAATGTCCTGCCTGCTAGATATAACTGTATTGCTGTCCTCAGGACCGCAATACAATTGAATCTAATGCACTGGAAGAGCTGAAGGACCTGTGATGAAATCACAGGTCATGTGACCAGTAAAACAGGCAGTGGTTGAGAAGGACCTGTGATGATGTTACTATTATGTGACCAGTGCAGGAGAGGACCGCAGTGAAGAGGAGAAGTCCTGGGGGAAGAAGCAGTGGTGATGTCTGCTACATGAAGAGAGGTAAGTGAAGGGAGAGGCAGAGCAATGCTGGTAGTTGTTATTTAACTGGTACTGTATGTTAGGGATGAAGGGAGGGATGTTATTTACATGGAACTGTGTGTTGGAGGTGGATGGGGAGGGAGTCATGTTATTTACATGGGAATGTATGTTGGAGGGGGCTGTGGGAGTTCGTGATGTTATTTACATGGGACTGAATGTTGGAGTAGGCTGGGGCAGGGTGATGTTATTTACATGGGACTGTATGTTGAAGGTGGCTGTGGGAGGGGATTATGTTATTTACATGGGACTGTATGTCAGAGGGGGCTGGGGGAGGCAGTGATGTTATTTACATGGGACTGGATGTTGAGAGGACCATATTATTTACATGGGACTGTATGTTGAAAATGGCTGGTGGGGGGGATGATGGAGGCAGCTGGGGAGGGGTTGATATTATTTACTTGGGACTGTATGTTGAAGGTGGCTGGGGAGGAGGTGATGTTATTTACATGGGACTGTATTTTGGAGGGGCTGAAGGCAGAGGAGTGATGTTGTTTACATGGGACTGTATTTTGGAGGGGGCAGGAGAGATGGTGTTAAGGTTTTTTACATGGGACTGTATGGTGGAGGGAGGAATATAACTACAGGGGGCACTGCAGGGGCATTATGAATACTGGAGACACTTCAGGGTGACCATTATAACAGTAGGGGGCAGTATAAATACTGGGGGCGCTGTAGGGGTTTTGTAAATCCAGGGGACATTAGGCGTTCTTATTAATACTGGGAGCTCCAAAGGAGTGACTTATAGATCTGCCTTATTTCTACTAAGAGCACTATGGGGGCCTTACTACTGAGGGGTCTGTAGATAGATTTATTACTACTGGGGAACAATAGGGGGCCTTATTTCTACTGGGGGCTCTGTGAGGGTATTATTAATACTGGAGGGTTCTTCTACTAATGGGGGCACTCTTGGGGAGCGTTATCATGGTTGAGGGCACTGTAGGGGGCAGTATTACTAATGGGGGCATTCTTGGTGAGCATTATCACTGTTGGGGCACTGTAAAGGGCATTATTACTAATGAGGGAATTCTGGAAGGGAATTACTATTGGTGGGACTATTAGGAGCACTATTACTATGGGGGGGGCACTACTCATTTTTCTTCAGGATAGTATTTGGGGGTATTGGGGAGCACAGTGAGACTCCAGGTTGGGGAATGATCAGGGGCGGTCTTGGGCACCACGCATCCTATTCATTTGCGTGGGGCCCCCGACGTCTAAGGGGGCCCCCACGCTCCGCTGTTGTGCCCAAGACCGCCCGCCCTCCTAATACATCCCACCCAGCCACATAAGAGTAAAATAAAAAAGCTTTCTTACCTGTCCTGCGGCTGCCCTCCGGTCCGGCGCTCCACTCTGTTCCCTGGCCGGCGTGCACTATGACCTGACGCTGCGCAGCGTCAGGTCATAGTGTGCGCCAGCCAGGGAAGAGAGTGGAGCGCCGAACCGGAGGGCAGCCGCAGGACAGGTAAGAAAGCTTTTTTATTTTACTCTTATGTGGCTGGGTGGGATGATCTGAGGTCTGATGGCGGCACAATAAGCTGATCTGAGGTCTGATGGGGGCACATTACCCTGATCTGAGGTCTCATGGGGGCACATTACGCTGATCTGAGGTCTCATGGGGGCACAGTGGGATGATCTGAGGTCTGATGGGGGCACAATACGCTGATCTGAGCTCTGATGGGGGTACATTAAGCTGATCTGAGGTCTGATGGGGGCACATTTTGCTGATCTGAGGTCTGATGGGGGCACAATACGCTGATCTGGGGTCTGATGGCGGAACAATACGCTGATCTGAGGTTTGATGGGGGCCCCATGAGCAGCTCTGAGGTCTGATGGGGCACAATATGCTGCTCTGAGGTCTCATGGGGGCACATTCTGCTGATCTGAGGTCTCATGGGGGCACATTACGCTGATCTGAGGTCTCATGGGGGCACATTACCCTGATCTGAGGTCTCATGGGGGCGCATTACGCTGATCTGAGGTCTCATGGGGGCGCATTACGCTGATCTGAGGTCTCATGGGGGCACATTACGCTGATCTGAGGTCTCATGGGGGCATATTACGCTGATCTGAAATCTTATGGGGGCACATTACGCTGATCTGAGGTCTCATGGGGGCACATTACGCTGATCTGAGGTCTCATGGGGGCACATTACGCTGATCTGAGGTCTCATGGGGCACAGTGGGATGATCTGAGGTCTGATGGGGGCACAATACGCTGATCTGAGGTCTGATGGGGGGCACATTCTGATGATCTGAGGTCTGATGGGGCAAGTTCTGATGATCTGAGGTCTGATGGGGGCACAATGTGTTGATCTGAGGATTATTATCCCTGTACGGTGACATCACTGTGTTTATTATCCCTGTACGGTGACATCACTGTGTTTTATTATCCCTGTACAGTGACATCGCTGTGTGTATTATCCCTGTACTGTGACATCACTGTGTTTATTATCTCTGTACTGTGACATCACTGTGTTTATTATCTCTGTACGGTGACATCTCTGTGTTTATTATCCCTGTACAGTGACATCGCTGTGTGTATTATCCCTGTACTGTGACATCACTGTGTTTATTATCCCTGTACTGTGACATCACTGTGTTTATTATCTCTGTACTGTGACATCATTGTGTTTATTATCCCTGTACTGTGACATCACTGTGTTTATTATCCCTGTACTGTGACATCACTGTGTTTATTATCCCTGTACTGTGACATCATTGTGTTTGTTATCCCTGTATGGTGACATCACTGTGTTTATTATCCCTGTACTGTGACATCACTGTGTTTATTATCCCTGTACTGTGACATCACTGTGTTTATTATCCCTGTACTGTGACATCATTGTGTTTGTTATCCCTGTATGGTGACATCACTGTGTTTATTATCCCTGTACAGTGACATCGCTGTGTGTATTATCCCAGTGCAGGAAGAGGTAAGTGCTCTGTGTTTGTGTGTTTGTTTTCTATTTTTCAGGGTCGTGAATGCAGAGGACTACGTCGGATTCGGTGGACTACGTCGGACCAGCTTTTTTTTTTTAATAAAATGGTCAAACAGGGGTCTGGGGGAGTGTTTATTTCAATAAAATGTTTTATACTTGTGTGTGTGTATTTTTTTTACAATACTACAGTTTTAGTAATTACGGCTATCTACAGACGGCCCTGATTACTAATACTGGGCTTAGTGCTTGCCGGTATGGCAGGCCAGCACTAACCCCAACATCTATTACCTCGGCACCCACCGCCACCAGGGGTGCCGGGAAGAGCCGGGTACCCGCAGGACCGGACCTTCTAAATTGAGGGTCTGGCTCTGGGGCGGCTGCAGGCTGGTACCATTAGGCTGGGAAGGGCCAATAACCGTGTCCCTTCCCACCCTGGTAGTGCCAGGCTGCCGCTGCTGGTTGTATCTGGCTGGCGAAGGAAAAAAGGGGGGGACCCCACGCCATTTTTTTAAAATTATTTAATTATTTTTGTAAAAAAATGGAGTGGGGTCCCCCCCTTTTTTCCTTTGCCAGCCAGATACAACCAGCAGCGGCAGCCTGGCACTACCAGGGTGGGAAGGGACACGGTTATTGGCCCTTCCCAGCCTAATGGTACCAGCCTGCAGCCACCCCAGAGCCAGACCCTCAATTTTGAAGGTCCGGTCCTGCGGGTACCCGGCTCTTCCCGGCACCCCTGGTGGCGGTGGGTGCCGAGGTAATAGATGTTGGGGTTAGTGCTGGCCTGCCATAACGGCAAGTACTAAGCCCAGTATTAGTAATCAGGGCCGTCTGTAGATAGCCGTAATTACTAAAACTGTAGTATTGTAAAAAAAATACACACACACAAGTATAAAACATTTTATTGAAATAAACACTCCCCCAGACCCCTGTTTGACCATTTTATTAAAAAAAAAAAAAAAAAGCTGGTCCGATGTAGTCCACCGAATCCGACGTAGTCCTCTGCATTCACGACCCTGAAAAATAGAAAACAAACACACAAACACAGACCACTTACCTCTTCCTGCACTGGGATAATACACACAGCGATGTCACTGTACAGGGATAACAAACACAGTGATGTCACCGTACAGAGATAATAAACACAGTGATGTCACCATACAGGGATAATAAACACAGTGATGTCACCGTACAGGGATAATAAACACAGTGATGTCACAGTACAGAGATAATAAACACAGTGATGTCACCATACAGGGATAATAAACACAGTGATGTCACCATACAGGGATAATAAACACAGTGATGTCACAGTACAGAGATAATAAACACAGTGATGTCACAGTACAGAGATAATAAACACAGTGATGTCACTGTACAGGGATAATAAACACAGTGATGTCACCGTACAGGGATAATAATCCTCAGATCAACACATTGTGCCCCCATCAGACCTCAGATCAGCGTCTTGTACCCCCATCAGACCTCAGATCAGCGTCTTGTGCCCCCATCAGACCTCAGATCAACACAATGTGCCCCCATCAGACCTCAGATCAACACAATGTGCCCCCCTCAGACCTCAGGTCAACGTCTTGTGCCCCCCCTCAGACCAGGGTTGTGCCCCCTCAGACCAGCGTCTTGTGGCTCCCCTCAGACCTCAGATCAGCCCACCCAGCCACTTAAAAAAAAGCATACTTACCTGTTCTGGCTGCCGCTGTCCTCAGGCTCCCTGCTCCACTGCCTTGCCTGCCGGCGCACACTATGACCAGACGTCAGGTCATAGTGCGCGCCGGCAGGGAAGACAGTGATAAAGAAGGGACAGAGAAAAATAAAACAGGAGACACAGAGGCAAACAGAAGAATCATATATGACAAGTGTGTGTGTGAATAACAGATAGGAGAGTGATATATGATAAGTGTGGAAAAAACACATTCTTTCATTGTTTAACAGTGAGTTAATTGTTAATCGTTTGACAGTATTTTATTGTTAAAAAAGTCTTTGATGTGTGTGTGTGTGGGGGGGGTGTCATTGGGGAGGGGGCGTGTCATCAGAGGGCATGTCATCAGAGGGCGTGTCATCAAAGGGCATGTCATCAGAGGGCGTGTCATCAGGGGCGTGACGCGTCATTGGTGGGGGGGGGCCCCCGGACATAACTTCGCTTAGGGCCCCAGAAATGCCAAGACCGCCCCTGGGAATGATGATAGAAATGTGAGGAAGCTAAGATGTCCATGTGTCACATTCTGGAGAGACGAGGCGCGGCTGAAAGAATTTGTACAGACCAAAAGGAGAAGATGATGACAGAGAAGATCTACATCAGAGGAAATGTCACTTGGAGACTCTGGATGTGACAAGTTTTTTTTTTTTTTTTTAAATCCCGAGGAGCGTGCTTACAAAAACCAAGTGCAACAAAATCGTGCAGCGTGCCACACAAAAAAGTGCCCAAGGCTACAGTCCATCACAGGCCCTCTTCCAAAGAAGAAGGGCCCCCCAGAACCTTCCTCATCCCTCCGGGCCAGAAGGCACCTGCAAGGGACTCGGACAAAATGGTGACTCCCAGCCGAAGCCGAGGGTACGCCCTGTCTGTGCTCCGGCTTTCTCTCCCAGGCGCCACCCCGGGTGAGTCAGCACGGAGCTCCACAACTAGGCTGGTCTCCCCCCGGAAGATGTGCCATGTACTGTATGTGCTGCTGTATAGCGAGTACAGACAAATGTGGTGTGTGTGTGTGTGTGTGGGGGGGGGGGCACTTAGAGAACTGGGCCCTATTCATTGGGGCTTGGGCCCCGGATCTTTTGAGACCCTAGCAATGCCCCTGGGCGCAAGCAACCTGTCCTAGAATGTGAGCAGGACTGGTTGTCTCCATTTGCAGAGCTGTCTAGTGAGGCGAGAGGGTGACCTCACTACACATTTACAATGTTCTATAATAATGGTAATGATGTGATCCTACCTATGATATACTATCATGGCAGAGTAGCCTGACAGGAACGCTCACCAATGTGTAGTATATACAAGTGCCAGAGTGTAATGTGTACCTCACCTCCCTAGGCAGTGCTTTAAGCAGAGGCAACCAGTTCTACTCACATTCTAGGACCGGTTGCTTGCAGCTGTTTTAAATAATTCCTGCAGAACACGTTTAATAGGTGAAAAGAGCTGACAGACTCATTTTAAAATATGTGACACTTGTTTTGCCTAAACAGCTTTCGCCTTTTAAAAATGCAATTGAAAAACTAAAAAAAAAAAAAATAGAACAAATGCACTAAAACAAGCAGTATGAACCCAGCATTGGGCACTGTTAACATTAGCATTGATTTATAACAGAGCTGTGGCAGTAATGTTGGATACTCTTGCTCAAGCCAATATATGGCATTAAGATAATGTCACAGGCTATGTCCCTAAAAGCTAACCGACTCCACATTGCTCCACATTAGAAATTTCATGCAGTCAAGTCCTACCGTAGCTTCATGTGTCTGATTTCATATGGAATTTTATGTGCTGAATTCACAATTACAGAGCTGTCGTCTCCTAGTAGCATTTGGATGATTTCAATTTGAATTTCTGAGCAATTTTCTTCTAGTATAATATATGTACTGGGGATACTTTACACCAATGCAGTGATGTAACCAGAACTGACTGGGCCGCACAGCAAATGTTTGAACAGGACTCCTCTGAGTCCTCCCCCAGCAACGCCCGTTCAGACCAGGCCAGGCAGCCTCTCAGTCCGTTTCCATATGTATATACTGTATGTCATGTCACTGTCTATCCTGTCCCTGTATATAATGTCATTGTATAACACTGTTAAGGGTACCCTGACAATAAAATCTTTCAGTCTTCCTCCCGGGTGGGCCCCTTCTGAGTTTGGGCCCTGTAGCAGCCACTTCCCCTTCCTCCACCAATGATACCTAACAATTCACATGGCAGAATTATGTAATGCAAGCTAGCTATACCTCCCAATGTTAGTAAGGTGTCCAGTTGTTAGATACTTATCCTCTGGATTGCTCCCAATAAAGTGCACAGCCATTGCACATTGGATGGAGTTTTCTGCTTCTGTGTCCATCCATAATTATGTAATTGATTGGTGGGGGTGCTGGATTTCGAACCCCCACCAATCTAATATTGATGATCTTTCTGGAGGATAGGTCATCCATATCTAAAAGCTGAACAACCCTTTTAATCAGGCTGAGACTGTCCCAAAGGGGGACAGGTGTATCTCCCATGGGCCCCTGAGTAGTGTTGAGCCAATTGAGCTACGGTCAAAACTTCATTTGAATGCGGTCAAAACTTCGGGATTTGATTTTTAAACTTTAAAACCATTTTAAAACATGGATCCAAAGTTGGCTTTGTTACCGAGGTACCAGTCAGTACCAAAAACGACTTTGGATCCACGTTTTAAAATGTTTTTAAAGTTTAAAAATTGATGGCCGAAGACTTCGGTGATAACTCACTTAGCTTTGCCGGACGTCATCCATTTTAATGCTGTATGGTGATGGGTCTCCGTCAGGGCCGTATTTAGGGTTCATGCTGCCCTAGGCACTCTCTGTGATGACGCCCCCCCCCCAACGTGACCCATTCCCCCACGCCCCCAAATAGTAGCATAGTAGCCTCTCCTCAGTCCCCCCCATCCTATAGAAGCCTCTCCCTTAGAACCCCCCACCCCATAGTAGCCTCGTTACCCCACCCCCCATAGTAGCCTCCTCCCCCCACAGTAGCATAGTAGTCTCTCCTCAGTAGCCCCCCAACCCCATAGTAGCCTTGTTACCCCACCCCCCATAGTAGCCTCCTCCTGGACTTATTACAGTGACCTATCCTCCCCCCCAACCCCCTGGATACTGAAAATGGTCCTCTGCCAAGCCAATTAACCCCCGCCCAACTACCCCACCATCCCCATACACTCAACTACCCTCAGTCTGTACCCCCCCCCACCTGCCGCTGGTGCACCTAGCTTTTCTGATGCCCAAGGCAAATATTGAAACGCCCCTCCATGCCAAATTCTCAACCTAATCCCTTCCCTCCAGTCCTACTGTTAAAGGGGTTGTCCTCTTTTTACTACTAATGACCTATCCTCACGATAGGTCATCAATATCAGATCGGCTGGGGTCCTCCGGCACCCTGACGATCAGCTGTTTGAAGAGAGAGCAGAGCTCATATGAGAGCTGCTTTCTCTGCTCTGTTCACCTGCTTGCCATAGAATTTGCAGTGAAGAGCATTAAACAGAGCAGAGAAAGCAGCGCTCGTACAAAAAAAAGACCACCCCTTCAAAGACAGACTTGGAAAACATTTTATACAGCACTATAGAGCATACAGGGTCATACAGCGCCACATATGTACCTCTTACATCCAGTGACTTCTCTTCTCTTCTCTGATGACGTTTTCTTTCCTCTTCTTCTGTCAGACCAGACCGCCATGGTGACTTCTTTCAGCTGTGCCTCGTCTCTGAAGACATAGACATCTTACTTTCCTACTTTTCCATCATCCTCTCACCTTCTCCACATCTCACCCTGCCCGCCCCCCATACTATACTACAGAAACAGCCCCCCTGAAAATACTGGCACCACACAGAAAAACAGTACCCCCCTTACCTTTCAGATCAGATCCCCATATCAAACCCCAGATGAGACCCCCCATCTACAGACCCCCATTAGACCTCCAAACTCCCATATCTGACCCTCATTAGACCTCCAAAGCCCCAATCAGCCCCTCATTAGACCCCCAGACCCCTATCAGATCCTCATTAGACCCCCAGACCCCCTATCAGACCCCCATTAGACCTCCAGACCCCCTATCAGACCCTCATTAGGCCTCCAGACCCCCTATCAGACCCTCATTAGACCCCCAGACACTCAATCAGACCCCCCATTAGATCACCAGAACCCCTATCAGATCCTCATTAGACCCCCAGACCCCCCAATCAGACCTCCAGACCCTCAATCAGACCCCTCTAGACCCCCAGTCAGACCCTTCAGGCCCCTAATCAGACCTCCTTCAGACCCCTAATTTGATCCCCAATCATACCCCCCCCTTCTGGCCCCATATCATACTCTTGTGGCCCCCATATAGAACTCTCCTTCTGGGGCCCATGTCAGACCCCCCTACCTTCTGGCCCCATGTCAGAACCCCTTTTCTGGCCCCCATTTTAGACCCCCCTTTCTGGTCCCCATTTCTGTCCCACCATTTCAGACCCCCCCATTCTGTCCCACCATTTCAGACCCCCCCCCATTCTGTCCCACCATTTCAGACCCCCCCATTCTGTCCCACCATTTCAGATCCCCCCATTCTGTCCACCATTTCAGACCCCCCCATTCTGTCCCACCATTTCAGACCCCCCCATTCTGTCCCACCCATTTCAGACCCCCCCCATTCTGTCCCACCATTTCAGACCCCCCCATTGTGTCCCACCATTTCAGATCCCCCCCATTCTGTCCCACCATTTCAGACCCCCCCCATTCTGACCCACCATTTCAGACCCCCCCATTCTGTCCCACCATTTCAGACCCCCCCCCATTCTGTCCCACCATTTCAGACCCCCCCATTGTGTCCCACCATTTCAGATCCCCCCCATTGTGTCCCACCATTTCAGATCCCCCCCCATTCTGTCCCACCATTTCAGACCCCCCCATTCTGTCCCACCATTTCAGATCCCCCCCATTTCAGACCCCCCCCATTGTGTCCCACCATTTCAGATCCCCCCCATTCTGTCCCACCATTTCAGACCCCCCCATTCTGTCCCACCATTTCAGACCCCCCCATTCTGTCCCACCATTTCAGACCCCCCCATTCTGTAACACCATTCAGACCCCCCCATTCTGTCCACCATTTCAGACCCTCCCATTCTGTCCCACCATTTCAGACCCCCCCATTCTGTCCCACCATTTCAGATCCCCCCCATTCTGTCCCACCATTTCAGATCCCCCCCCATTCTGTCCCACCATTTCAGATCCCCCCCATTCTGTCCCACCATTTCAGATTCCCCCCCCATTCTGTCCCACCATTTCAGATCCCCCCCATTCTGTCCCACCATTTCAGACCTCCCCATTCTGTCCCACCACTTCAGACCCCCCCAATTCTGTCCCACCATTTCAGATCCCCCCCATTCTGTCCCACCATTTCAGACCCCCCCCATTCTGTCCCACCATTTTAGATCCCCCCCCTATTCTGTCCCACAATTTCAGATCCCCCCCCCATTCTGTCCCACCATTTCAGATACCCCCCCCATTCTGTCCCACCATTTCAGACCTCCCCATTCTGTCCCACCATTTCAGATCCCCCCCATTCTGTCCCACCATTTCAGACCCCCCCCATTCTGTCCCACCATTTTAGATCCCCCCCATTCTGTCCCACCATTTCAGATCCCCCCCCATTCTGTCCCACCATTTCAGACCCCCCCCATTCTGTCCCCACCTTTTCAGATCCCCCCCATTCTGTCCCCACCATTTCAGATCCCCCCATTCTGTCCCCACCTTTTCAGACCCCCCCATTCTGTCCCCACCTTTTCAGATCCCCCCCATTCTGTCCCCACCTTTTCAGATCCCCCCCCATTCTGTCCCCACCTTTTCAGATCCCCCCCATTCTGTCCCCACCTTTTCAGATTCCCCCCATTCTGTCCCCACCTTTTCAGACCCCCCCCATTCTGTCCCCACCTTTTCAGATCCCCCCCATTCTGTCCCCACCTTTTAAGATCCCTTTTTGGCCCCCAGATCAGACTAGAAAAAAAAAAAAACTTACCTCCGGTCCTGGCTGTGTCCCCGCTCTCTCCTCTTCCAGGGGCCTGCGCCGAAGTCACCTGACCTCCTGCAGCGTCAGGTCAGAGGGCGCTCTGTACGTCCTGACGCTGCAGGCAGTCAGGACACAGCAGAGCCGGCCTCAGGAAGAGCAAGCAGGAGGAGGGGTAAGTACTGTACAGCGCTACCAGCGCTTCACTCCCCCTCCTCCTGCAGGCTAGTGAGCGCTTCCATTATGGAAGCGCTCGCTAGTACACCCGACAGCAGCACCCTAGCAACCCCCCCCCCTTTAGCACCGGCATGGTCGCCGATACCCCGCAGCACCCGACAGCAGCACCCTAGTATCCCCCCCCCCCTGCGGAAATTTAAAAAAAAAAATAAAAAATTCCAGGATGTTTTTTTTTTTTTTAATCGTTATATACTCCTGGCGGGGTGCCACCCCCCGCAACCTGCCGCCCTAGGCACCGTGCCCCCGGTGCCTAGTTGTTAATACGGCCCTGGTCTCCGTACAGCATTAAAATGACATTTGGAGTGAATTGACTTCGGATCTAGGATCAACAATGCTCCTGAACAAGGGGAGCCCCCATTCTCCCACCCCCTGCACAAATGGCACATAACACAGTAGACTGTACTACATACAGATATGCGTACAGCATCTCAGCCAGCCTATGTTCCTATAAAAAAAACTGGGTAGATTTAACAAACTAGCCAGTTTAATATTATAGATCCATCAAGAGGCTGGAGATGACTTCTAGGCACACAGAACTCCAACCAGTATCTTCTTTCATTAAGGACTTTCATTCTCAAAGTTGCTGCAGGGACCCCCATAATGAATCATCTTGTATCATCTTGCCTCCATCTGCCTCTGTGTGAGCAGGTAATATTTGTGTATAGCTGTACAGTGGGCCCCCAAAATGAATTTTACTGGTGGGCCTTAGGCACCCAAGGCTGACACTGCTGACAATGCTCTCTAGTGTATAGTTACCTACCCCTGACTTCATATAAAAGAAGCGCTCTACAAAAACCCATGTGGGCTCATCTGAGGAGTGCACATGAGCAGTGCAGTAAAAGGCAATCCTGTAGATAGATGAAAGAATTTTGAAGTTACTATAAATATGCTAGTTATTACCTAGCATGTACAGAACTCGAATAACCAGACATGCTGCATTTCATGTGCTAATGGCTCATTCTGATAGATCATCTAACACATGAGTGCAAAGGAGAACCAGAAACTAAAGGAATTGAGGAAAAAACTATAAAGACCTAAGCCAGTGATGGCGAACCTTTTAGAGACTGAGTGCCCAAACTGCAACTCAAAACCCACTTATTTATCACAAAGTGCCAAAAGCATGGCAACGTGACCTGAATATCAATATAGTATATCTTCCAGGTCTGTTATCATTTAGCTATAATATCCTGCCTACATTCAGTGCTCTGCCTGTGCTGTTCCTGAATACTACAGTCCAGTATAGTATATCTTCCATGTACGTTATCATTTAGCTATAATATCCTGCCTACATTCAGTGCTCTGCCTGTGCTGTTCCTGATTACTACAGTCCAGTATAGTATATCTTCCATGTACTTTATCATTTATCTATAATATCCTGCCTACATTCAGTGCTCTGCCTGTGCTGTTCCTGAATACTACAGTCCAGTATAGTATATCTTTCATGTACGTTATCATTTATCTATAATATCCTGCCTACATTCAGTGCACTGCCTGTGCTGTTCCTGAATACTACAGTCCAGTATAGTATATCTTCCATGTACTTTATCATTTATCTATAATATCCTGCCTACATTCAGTGCTCTGCCTGTGCTGTTCCTGAATACTACAGTTCAGTATAGTATATATTCCATGTACTTTATCATTTAGCTATAATATCCTGCCTACATTCAGTGCACTGCCTATGCTGTTCCTGAATACTACAGTCCAGTATAGTATATCTTCCATGTACTTTATCATTCATCTATAATATCCTGCCTACATTCAGTGCACTGCCTGTGCTGTTCCTGAATACTATAGTCCAGTATAGTATATCTTCCATGTACTTTATCATTTATCTATAATATCCTGCCTACATTCAGTGCTCTGCCTGTGCTGTTCCTGAATACTACAGTCCAGTATAATATATCCTCCATATACTTTATCATTTATCTATAATATCCTGCCTACATTCAGTGTGCTGTCTTTGCTGTTCCTGAATACTACAGTCCAGTATAGTATATCTTCCATGTACTTTATCATTTATCTATAATATCCTGCCTACATTCAGTGCACTGCCTGTGCTGTTCCTGAATACTACAGTCCAGTATAGTATATCTTCCATGTACTTTATCATTTATCTATAATATCCTGCCTACATTCAGTGTTCTGCCTGTGCTGTTCCTGAATACTACAGTCCAGTATAGTATATCTTCCATGTACGTTATCATTTAGCTATAATATCCTGCCTACATTCAGTGCTCTGCCTGTGCTGTTCCTGAATACTACAGTCCAGTATAGTATATCTTCTATGTACTTTATCATTCATCTATAATATCCTGCCTACATTCAGTGCACTGCCTGTGCTGTTCCTGAATACTACAGTCCAGTATAGTATATCTTCCATGTACTTTATCATTTATCTATAATAGCCTGCCTACATTCACTGCACTGCCTGTGCTGTTCCTGAATACTACAGTCCAGTATAGTATATCTTCAATGTACTTTATCATTCATCTATAATATCCTGCCTACATTCAGTGTGCTGCCTGTGCTGTTCCTGAATACTACAGTCCAGTATAGTATATCTTCCATGTACTTTATCATTTATCTATAATATCCTGCCTACATTCAGTGCTCTGCCTGTGCTGTTCCTGAATACTACAGTCCAGTATAGTATATCTTCCATGTATTTTATCATTTATCTATAATATCCTGCCTACATTCAGTGCACTGCCTGTGCTGTTCCTGAATACTACAGTCCAGTATAGTATATCTTCCATGTACTTTATCATTTATCTATAATATCCTGCCTACATTCAGTGCACTGCCTGTGCTGTTCCTGAATACTACAGTCCAGTATAGTATATCTTCCATGTACTTTATCATTTATCTATAATATCCTGTCTACATTCAGTGCTCTGCCTGTGCTGTTCCTGAATACTACAGTACAGTATAGTATATCTTCATGTACTTTATCATTTATCTATAATATCCTGCCTACATTCAGTGCTCTACCTGTGCTGTTCCTGAATACTACAGTCCAGTATAGTATATCTTCCATGTACGTTATCATTTAGCTATAATATCCTGCCTACATTCAGTGCGTTGCCTGTGCTGTTCCTGAATACTACAGTCCAGTATAGTATATCTTCCATGTACTTTATCATTTATCTATAATATCCTGCCTACATTCAGTGCACCGCCTGTGCTGTTCCTGAATACTACAGTCCAGTATAGTATATCTTCCATGTACTTTATCATTTATCTATAATATCCTGCCTACATTCAGTGCTCTGCCTGTGCTGTTCCTGAATACTACAGTCCAGTATAATATATCCTCCATATACTTTATCATTTATCTATAATATCCTGCCTACATTCAGTGTGCTGTCTTTGCTGTTCCTGAATACTACAGTCCAGTATAGTATATCTTCCATGTACTTTATCATTTATCTATAATATCCTGCCTACATTCAGTGCTCTGCCTGTGCTGTTCCTGAATACTACAGTCCAGTATAGTATATCTTCCATGTACTTTATCATTTATCTATAATATCCTGCCTACATTCAGTGCTCTGCCTGTGCTGTTCCTGAATACTACAGTCCAGTATAGTATATCTTCCATGTACGTTATCATTTAGCTATAATATCCTGCCTACATTCAGTGCTCTGCCTGTGCTGTTCCTGAATACTACAGTCCAGTATAGTATATCTTCTATGTACTTTATCATTCATCTATAATATCCTGCCTACATTCAGTGCACTGCCTGTGCTGTTCCTGAATACTACAGTCCAGTATAGTATATCTTCCATGTACTTTATCATTTATCTATAATAGCCTGCCTACATTCACTGCACTGCCTGTGCTGTTCCTGAATACTACAGTCCAGTATAGTATATCTTCCATGTACTTTATCATTTATCTATAATAGCCTGCCTACATTCACTGCACTGCCTGTGCTGTTCCTGAATACTACAGTCCAGTATAGTATATCTTCAATGTACTTTATCATTCATCTATAATATCCTGCCTACATTCAGTGTGCTGCCTGTGCTGTTCCTGAATACTACAGTCCAGTATAGTATATCTTCCATGTATTTTATCATTTATCTATAATATCCTGCCTACATTCAGTGCACCGCCTGTGCTGTTCCTGAATACTACAGTCCAGTATAGTATATCTTCCATGTACTTTATCATTTATCTATAATATCCTGCCTACATTCAGTGCACTGCCTGTGCTGTTCCTGAATACTACAGTCCAGTATAGTATATCTTCCATGTACTTTATAATTTATCTATAATATCCTGCCTACATTCAGTGCACTGCCTGTGCTGTTCCTGAATACTACAGTCCAGTATAGTATATCTTCATGTACTTTATCATTTATCTATAATATCCTGTCTACATTCAGTGCTCTGCCTGTGCTGTTCCTGAATACTACAGTCTAGTATAGTATATCTTCCATGTACTTTATCATTTATCTATAGTAGCCTGCCTACATTCAGTGCTCTGCCTGTGCTGTTCCTGAATACTACAGTCCAGTATAGTATATCTTCCATGTACGTTATTATTTAGCTATAATATCCTGCCTACATTCAGTGCGTTGCCTGTGCTGTTCCTGAATACTACAGTCCAGTATAGTATATCTTCCATGTACTTTATCATTTATCTATAATATCCTGCCTACATTCAGTGCACTGCCTGTGCTGTTCCTGAATACTACAGTCCAGTATAGTATATCTTCCATGTACTTTATAATTTATCTATAATATCCTGCCTACATTCAGTGCTCTGCCTGTGCTGTTCCTGAATACTACAGTCCAGTATAGTATATCTTCCATGTACTTTATCATTTATCTATAATATCCTGCCTACATTCAGTGCTCTGCCTGTGCTGTTCCTGAATACTACAGTCCAGTATAGTATATCTTCCATGTACTTTATCATTTATCTATAATATCCTACCTACATTCAGTGCACTGCCAGTGCTGTTCCTGAATACTACAGTCCAGTATAGTATATATTCCATGTAGTTTATCATTTATATATAATAGCCTACCTACATTCAGTGCTCTGTCTGTGCTGTTCCTGAATACTATAGTCCAGTATAGTATATCTTCCATGTACTTTATCATTTATCTATAATATCCTGCCTACATTCAGTGCTCTGCCTGTGCTGTTCCTGAATACTACAGTCCAGTATAGTATATCTTTCATGTACGTTATCATTTATCTATAATATCCTGCCTACATTCAGTGCACTGCCTGTGCTGTTCCTGAATACTACAGTCCAGTATAGTATATCTTCTATGTACTTTATCATTCATCTATAATATCCTGCCTACATTCAGTGCACTGCCTATGCTGTTCCTGAATACTACAGTCCAGTATAGTATATCTTCCATGTACTTTATCATTTATCTATAATATCCTGCCTACATTCAGTGCTCTGCCTGTGCTGTTCCTGAATACTACAGTCCAGTATAGTATATCTTCCATGTACTTTATCATTTATCTATAATATCCTGCCTACATTCAGTGCTCTGCCTGTGCTGTTCCTGAATACTACAGTCCAGTATAGTATATCTTCCATGTACGTTATCATTTAGCTATAATATCCTGCCTACATTCAGTGCTCTGCCTGTGCTGTTCCTGATTACTACAGTCCAGTATAGTATATCTTCCATGTACTTTATCATTTATCTATAATATCCTGCCTACATTCAGTGCTCTGCCTGTGCTGTTCCTGAATACTACAGTCCAGTATAGTATATCTTTCATGTACGTTATCATTTATCTATAATATCCTGCCTACATTCAGTGCACTGCCTGTGCTGTTCCTGAATACTACAGTCCAGTATAGTATATCTTCTATGTACTTTATCATTCATCTATAATATCCTGCCTACATTCAGTGCACTGCCTATGCTGTTCCTGAATACTACAGTCCAGTATAGTATATCTTCCATGTACTTTATCATTTATCTATAATATCCTGCCTACATTCAGTGCTCTGCCTGTGCTGTTCCTGAATACTACAGTCCAGTATAGTATATCTTCCATGTACTTTATCATTTATCTATAATATCCTGCCTACATTCAGTGCTCTGCCTGTGCTGTTCCTGAATACTACAGTCCAGTATAGTATATCTTCCATGTACGTTATCATTTAGCTATAATATCCTGCCTACATTCAGTGCTCTGCCTGTGCTGTTCCTGATTACTACAGTCCAGTATAGTATATCTTCCATGTACTTTATCATTTATCTATAATATCCTGCCTACATTCAGTGCTCTGCCTGTGCTGTTCCTGAATACTACAGTCCAGTATAGTATATCTTTCATGTACGTTATCATTTATCTATAATATCCTGCCTACATTCAGTGCACTGCCTGTGCTGTTCCTGAATACTACAGTCCAGTATAGTATATCTTCTATGTACTTTATCATTCATCTATAATATCCTGCCTACATTCAGTGCACTGCCTGTGCTGTTCCTGAATACTACAGTCCAGTATAGTATATCTTCCATGTACTTTATCATTTATCTATAATAGCCTGCCTACATTCACTGCACTGCCTGTGCTGTTCCTGAATACTACAGTCCAGTATAGTATATCTTCAATGTACTTTATCATTTATCTATAATATCCTGCCTACATTCAGTGTGCTGCCTGTGCTGTTCCTGAATACTACAGTCCAGTATAGTATATCTTCCATGTACGTTATTATTTAGCTATAATATCCTGCCTACATTCAGTGCGTTGCCTGTGCTGTTCCTGAACACTACAGTCCAGTATAGTATATCTTCCATGTACTTTATCATTTATCTATAATATCCTGCCTACATTCAGTGCTCTGCCTGTGCTGTTCCTGAATACTACAGTCCAGTATAGTATATCTTCCATGTACTTTATCATTTATCTATAATATCCTGCCTACATTCAGTGCACTGCCTGTGCTGTTCCTGAATACTACAGTCCAGTATAGTATATCTTCCATGTACTTTATCATTTATCTATAATATCCTGCCTACATTCAGTGCTCTGCCTGTGCTGTTCCTGAATACTACAGTCCAGTATAGTATATCTTCCATGTACTTTATCATTTATCTATAATATCCTGCCTACATTCAGTGCACTGCCTGTGCTGTTCCTGAATACTACAGTCCAGTATAGTATATCTTCCATGTACTTTATAATTTATCTATAATATCCTGCCTACATTCAGTGCTCTGCCTGTGCTGTTCCTGAATACTATAGTCCAGTATAGTATATCTTCCATGTACTTTATCATTTATCTATAATATCCTGCCTACATTCAGTGCTCTGCCTGTGCTGTTCCTGAATACTACAGTCCAGTATAGTATATCTTCCATGTACTTTATCATTTATCTATAATATCCTACCTACATTCAGTGCACTGCCAGTGCTGTTCCTGAATACTACAGTCCAGTATAGTATATATTCCATGTAGTTTATCATTTACATATAATAGCCTACCTACATTCAGTGCTCTGTCTGTGCTGTTCCTGAATACTATAGTCCAGTATAGTATATCTTCCATGTACTTTATCATTTATCTGTAATAACCTGCCTACATTCAGTGCGCTGTCTGTGCTGTTCCTGAATACTACAGTCCAGTATAGTATATCTTCCATGTACTTTATCATTTATCTATAATATCCTGCCTACATTCAGTGCTCTGCCTGTGCTGTTCCTGAATACTACAGTCCAGTATAGTATATCTTCCATGTACTTTATCATTTATCTATAATATCCTGCCTACATTCAGTGCTCTGCCTGTGCTGTTCCTGAATACTACAGTCCAGTATAGTATATCTTCCATGTACTTTATCATTTATCTATAATATCCTGCCTACATTCAGTGCTCTGCCTGTGCTGTTCCTGAATACTACAGTTCAGTATAGTATATCTTCCATGTACTTTATCATTTATCTATAATATCCTGCCTACATTCAGTGCTCTGCCTGTGCTGTTCCTGAATACTACAGTCCAGTATAGTATATCTTCCATGTACTTTATCATTTATCTATAATATCCTGCCTACATTCAGTGCGCTGCCTGTGCTGTTCCTGAATACTACAATCCAGTATACTGTCACATATCTTCCATGTACTTTATCATTTAGCTATAATATCCTGCCTACATTCAGTGTGCTGCCTGTGCTGTTCATAGCACGCCCTGTGTTGATGAATGGCAGGAAAAGTGTAAGGCATATTGGTACACCATAGACTTTTTTCAGGGTGTGGGTGCCCACGGAGAGGGCTCTGAGTGCCGCCTCTCGCACCCATGCCATAGTTTTGCCACCACTGACCCAGGCTCTATACATCTATACAAGCTGTATACATATTTATTAATAGAATAAATTTCTGTCAATGAATCATTTTATGATCGGAGGATATCAATTGCACAACTCAATAGTCTTCATTGATTTGCTACAATTTTAAAGGGGTATTCCGGTAAAGTAACTTAATTTTTCAAAAATTGCATTAAGGCTGCCAGCTGTGACCCAACCAGATCCCATACCTATACATATTACCAGAGCTTCATTTTACCTTTCACTCCATTAGTCTAGCTCCTTGTGATCCTGCAACACTGAGAGTATCATGGATCCTGATTTTCCCTCACAAAACTACAATCCCCACAGTCCCTAGCTTTCCTGCTGTTTCTGCTTGTTTATGAGTGTTGCTGTTTATTAATTGGCTGCCTGATATACCAGTCTGGTCAAGCCCCCTATACTCTACACATTGAGCATGCTCGACCTAACAAAGGCTCGAACTACAGGTCGATGCCATGGTAACTTATGAGGAAACACAGTTGGTAACAAAGGAAGAAAACTACTTTTATTACTAATGAATGGTAAATATGTGAAATTTACATTATATTAGGTAATTATTGATGATGAATTAGTCTAAAACATAAGTTATATTTATGGTAACCGGAATACCCCTTTAAGTAATTCACCTATTACTCCACGCAGTTTATTCAGGAAGTCAATTTGTGATATATTTATCTTGAATTGCTTTTTAATCACAGGAAGTTTTATTTTCTGTATAGACATTGTTTCACCTTTGATGTCCATTGAGAAAAATACAAAAACAGCATCTAAAGGCTGGCCAAACACTATTGATTTCAGTCAACAGTTTTCTAAAAGAGTTGTCATGGTCACAGTTGGCCTGAGTGTACTGCCAATGATTGTGCCCAGCAAAGAAGAATCCATGGCACTTAAACTTTTACACATATTTTTTTTGCCTTGGGGTTTCTCACACTCATTTGATGCCGAAAGTCTGTAAAAAAACATGTTCTAAATTTTTCCTTGACTGTCTAAAATCTGTAGCACATAGCCAGAGTTACATAATTAGAACTAAACTGCTGGTCCTGTCTATGACAAGAAAGTGGGGATAAACTGCTACTGTTATTCCAATGACATCAGGCAGAACACATTTTCATTGTAGCAACCGTAAAAATAAAAATAATATTAATATAAAATATAATATTAAAAGCAGAAGTAATCTGATCATCTGGGTCGTGTCTAGTTGCATAGTATTTTTAGTGGGGTTGTCAATCAGCACATCCTTAGTATTATCACCGATCAGCGACCTGTGTCAGTTATCATCCCTGTCAGGCTGCGGCCCGTTGATTTGGACATCGAGATTGTTGCATCTATATCTCCTGTCCTCTCCCTGCATAATATAGCTTGTCCACTATTCTAGATAGGCTATCCTTGGAGGTTACTCAAAAGCCCTAGTGGCTAGAGGGCACGATATATCCCCCTTGGGACCTCCAATCTGGCAATTTAACCTGTTGATTATCTATTCCCCTGATGAGTATATATTACGAAACATGCATGTAGGGTAATCTGGGTAGTGCTAGAAATAGGGCTGTATTAGGGTATTTTACCCAGGGAAAGGTTCCGGACGGTGTCGCTCTTGTCAGGGCGGGTGCTCCGTGGCTAGGACATCAGGGCCAGAATAGCACCCCCCTCAGGACAAAACTAGGGACATTGGCCCCACACCCCGTCGTCTAGTTCCGGTGGTGCATCTAGATTAGGCCTAGGGATTTAGGGTGTTTTCTTCCTTGTCCTGACCTCTTCTGAACCAGTGGAGCCAGCGGACCTTGTCAACAGAGTGGTAGGACACTTGGTTTATCTTTGGGAGTGCCGCCGTGCACTCACGACCTATCACTTTTTATATTCATTGTATTGTCTTATCAAAGGACCTTATTTTATATATACATAATAAATGTTACGTTTTATCATTAGGAATAGGACTAGTTCTCTCTAAGTATTGTAATACATACCTACTCCAATACTATAATGATACTACTTCCAATCATCTGCCTAGTGCCCCCAACAAACTGGAAGTTGCTGCCCAGAGGTGCCAATTCTGTGCCTGCTGTGCTGTTGCCCCAGTGCTGTGCCTTCTGTCCTACTCTCCTAATACATAAATGAAACCAAGAATTGTACTTACCCAGCAAACACTGTTCCCACAGCTGAAATAAACCATTCTGGTGAATTAAAGCCAATAATACCGACACTATAAAATCGTTGTAATCCCAGCTGCAAATAAAAAATAATTTCTAAGAAAACAGAACACTGTATGTAATGGGACAATACATAATGAGCACTAAACTCCAGTCTATTGTAGGTTATACTACCCCTGGCAAAAATTATGGAATCACCAGTCTGAGGATGTTCCTTCAGTTGTTGAATTTTGTAGAAAAAAAGCAGATCACAGACATGACAAAAAACTAAAGGCATTTCAAATGGCTACTTTCTGGCTTTAAGAAATACTAAAAGAAATCAAGAAAAATAATTGTGGTAGCCAGTAACAGTTACATTTTTAGAACAAGCACAGGGAATAAATTATGGAATCACTCAATTCTGAGGAAACAAATATGGAATCGCCCTGCAAATTTTCATTACAAACAATAACACCTGCATCAGATTAAATCTGCTCGTTAGTATC
Source organism: Rhinella marina (assembly GCA_900303285.1). Lineage (NCBI taxonomy): Eukaryota > Metazoa > Chordata > Amphibia > Anura > Bufonidae > Rhinella > Rhinella marina. The sequence continues at coordinate 273,070 of ONZH01019023.1, read as the reverse complement.
CAGGTAAAAAGGAGTGATCACACCTTGGAGAGCTGTTGCAACAAGTGGACTGACATGAATCATGGTTCCAACACCAGAGATGTCAATTGAAAAAAAGGAGAGGATTATCAAACTCATTAAAGAGGGTAAAATCATCACGCAGTGTTGCACAAGATGTTGGTTGTTCACAGTCAGCTGTGTCTAAAGCCTGGACCAAGTACAAACAACATGGGAAGGCGGTTAAAGGCAAGCATACTGGTAGACCAAGGAAGACATCAAAGCGTCAAGACAGAATACTTAAAGCAATATACCTTGAAAACAGAAAATGTACAACAAAACAAATAAGGAACAAATGGGAGGAAACTGGAGTCAACGTCTGTTAATGAACTGTAAGAAACCGCCTAAAGGAAATGGGATTTACATATAGAAAAGCTAAAAGAAAGCCATCACTAACACCTAGAACCACACCACATTAAAAAACAAGGTTACAATGGGCTAAGGAAAGGCAATCGTGGACTGTGGATGACTGGATGAAAGTCATATTCAGTGATGAATCTCGAATCTGCATTGGGCAAGGTGATGATGCTGGAACTTTTGTTTGGTGCCGTTCCAAAGTGATTTATGCAGACGATAGTCTGAAGAAAACATGCAAATTTCCACAGTCATTGATGATATGGGGCTGCATGTCAGGTAAAAGCACTGGGGAGATGGCTGTCATTACATCTTCAATAAATGCACAGGTTTACATTGACATTTTGGACACTTTTCTTATCCCATCTATCGAAATATGTTTGGGGATGATTAAATCATTTTTCAAGATGATAATGCATCTTGCCATAGAGCAAAAACTATGAAAACATTCCTTGAAGAAAGACACATACGGTCAATGTCATGGCCTGCAAACAGTCCGGATCTCAATCCAATTGAAAATCTGTGGTGGAAGTTAAAGTAAATGGTCCATGACAAGGCTCCAACCTGCAAAGCTGATCTGGCAACAGCAATCAGAGAAAGCTGGAGCCAGATTGATGAAGAGTACTGTTTGTCACTCATTAAGTCAATGACTCAGAGACTGCAAGCAGTTATAAAAGCCAGAGGTGGTGCAACAAAGTACTAGTGATGTTTTAGAGTGTTATTTTGTTTGTTTGTTTTTCATGATTCCATAATTTTTTCATCAGAATTGAGTGATTCCATAATTTATTCCCTGTGCTTGTTCTAAAAATGTAACTGTTACTGGCTACCACAATTATTTTTCTTAATTTCTTTTAGTATTTCTTAAAGCCAGAAAGTTGCCATTTGAAATGCCTTTAGTTTTTTGTCATGTCTGTGATCTGCTTTTTTCTACAAAATTCAACAACTGAAGGAACACCTTCAGAGACTGGTGATTCTATAATTTTTTTCCAGGGGTTGTACATATTCTTAAAGGGAGTTCTGGAATGCATCAAGAAGAATCAAAGTACATGCAATGCTAATGGATACTTCATCTTTTTTAGTATTTGCTTTACTTCTATCATTGTAGATACCACATGCTCAGCCACTTCTAACATCACAGGTAATAAGACAGAGAAAACTATCCCTCTACCAAGGCAGAAGACATTTTAGGGCAGGATCACATCAATACATGCTGTGCATGTTCAGTTCATGGGTTCAGTTCCTTGACATGGTGAACACAGATGGACTATACCTAGGAGGCTGCAACAAAAGTTTGGGAATATCTAAATGCTATTTAATAAAGACTGTAACTAGTAAGATTATGGGGTGGGGTGGGGAAAGAAACCATAGCGCCCCTGGTATGTAGCTATTAGAGATGAGCGAGCACTAAAATGCTCGGGTGCTCGTTATTCGAGTCGAACTTTTCCCGATGCTCGGGTGCTCGTTTCGAATAACGAACCCCATTGAAGTCAATGGGAGACTCGAGCATTTTTGCGGGGGACCAAGGCTCTGCCTAGGGAAGGCTGGGTGAAAACCTGGAAACCTCAGAAAATGATGGAAACACCACGGAAATGGACAGGAAACAGCAGGGGCAGCATGCATGGATGCCTCTGAGGCTGCCTAATCCCACCATTACCCCAAATTCTCAGGCAACAGCCTGGTGGTTACCCTCATGGCAATTGTGCTCACCCAGACCAAGAAAGGCGAGGCAAATACCCATCACATGTTAGGGAAGCACCCAACTAGGTGCAACGAAGGTCCATCACCGCCTGCAGGTGACACCACTGCTCATGCTGGCACTGCAGCTGAAATCAAGTTTAGTATCTGTTCTTATCAGTTGCTGTGCCTGCTGGTGGTATAGTGGTGAGCATAGCTACTTCCCAAGCAGTTGATCTGGGTTCGATTCCCGTCTATCGCAGGAGGCAATTCAGAATCAGTACAATATCTAATACGTCCCCCTACCCGGGTAAATTGTTTGGAGAGAGGGCCTGTAGGTGGGGGGGAAGGAGGTTTCGCTGGAAGAGCCAGAGGAGTGCCCCCTGGGCTAGCGTGTGTGGTGGTGACAACAGCCGGATGGATTTGGGAAAACTGTTGCTTTAACCCGTATGGTATCGATTCTTCTCAGTTTAATACCGTATACGTCCCCTATCTTGGGACCCTATATTTAATGGATATTTCGAACACGGAAAACGGAAAAAGAGCTTGCTCTGGCCAGGGGAGTGTCTTTCCCACTGCAGCTAAGGGGACGTGTCCATGCTCTGCCTATCACAGGTCAGGAGGCAATTAAAAGAAGAAAAAAAAAAACATCAGTACAATATCTAATACGTCCCCTATCCGGGTAAATAGTATGGAGAGAGGGCCTGTAGGTGGGGGGAAGGAGGTTTCGCTGGAAGAGCCAGAGGAGTGCCCCTGGGCTAGCGTGTGTGGTGGTGACAACAGCCGGATGGATTTAGAATGACGACGCAGGACCCCAACTTAAAAATTTAGCATCAACCGGTACAGTCGTAAATTATGAGATTGATCAACTGTGGTATGTATACTACTCAGTTTAAAACCGTATATGGCAGCTATCCGGAAAAATGGTTTGGAGAGAGAGAAAGATAGGACAAAGACGTAAATTGTTTGGAGAGAGGGCCTGTAGGTGGGGGGGGGGCAGGCTGGGGGGAAGGAGGTTTCGCTGGAAGAGCCAGAGGAGTGCCCCCTGGGATAGCGTGTGTGGTGGTGACAACAGCCGGATGGAGTTAGAATGACGACACAGGACCCCAACTTAAAAATTTAGCATCAACCGGTACAGTCGTAAATTATGAGATTGATCAAGTGTGGCATGACTTTTTAGATGGAGATTGCATGTGGTCACGTACTCCCTGGAACCCCATAGTCACCCCTTCTCTGATGTGCTAGCCCAGAACATTCTCTGCCCCAATTCGCAAGACCTTTTGCTGTTTCCGTGTGCTGACAGTGGTGATTTACCAGTGTTGTCTGAGGAGGTGGTGGACAATGGCGAGACACAGGTGTCGGGGGGTGAGGTAGTTGTATGGGAAGCAAGTTACAGTGGGGACTCCTTGGGGGGACTTTCTCATGATGGGACAGATTCAACTTGGGTGGATCAGGCACAGGAACAGATGAATTTTTTTGGGGGTTTATTTAACTTTTATTTAGCAAAAATAACCACAGAGATATTTATTCGTTATCTTCTCTGCGCAGTCTGGCGTTGGGGTTCCTCACTTTGATGGCGAGCTGTGCCGCTCTCTCCACAATGGTCTGTGTGTTCTTAGATGGAGACTTTGTCGGCGATTTCAGTACAGAAGGACTTGTTGCTCATCCACAGAACCTCTACCTCCTTGACATTGTGGACAAGGAATTTGCGGGTGGACCAGGAATTTGCGGAACCCTGTGAGCAGCATGTGTTTGGTCTTCTACTTGCTACTGTATCCAATGTTGGGCAATATAGATTCGCAAGTAATATTATTTTTCACACCTATCCCAAAAATAAAAATGTATGCAGTATGCGCAAATAAAACTTGGAACTGGAATTGGAGAGAGGGCCTGTAGGTGGACCTCCGGAAAAATTGTTTGAATAGAGGGCCTGTAGGGGGCCCTCCCGAAAAATAGTTTGAAGAGAGGGCCTGTAGGTGGACCTCTGGAAAAATTGTTTGAATAGAGGGCCTGTAGGTGGACCTCTGGAAAAATTGTTTGAATAGAGGGCCTGTAGGGGGCCCTCCTGAAAAATTGTTTGAAGAGAGGGCCTGTAGGTGGATCTCTGGAAAAATTGTTTGAATAGAGGGCCTGTAGGTGGACCTCTGGAAAAATTGTTTGAATAGAGGGCCTGTAGGGGGCCCTCCTGAAAAATTGTTTGAAGAGAGGGCCTGTAGGGGGCCCTCCTGAAAAATTGTGCTAAAAGAGTGCCAGTTGGACCTCTAAAAAATGGCGTTTTTTGGGTCAGCGTTAGGCAAAGACGATATGGAGGAGGAGGAGGAGTAGAGAAGAGGAGTAGAGAAGAGGAATCGGATACATAAGTAATGTTAATCTTTAGCTGCTTTCCCCCGGAGGAGATTTGAATTCCGGTGAAATCCAGGCTTTGTTCATTTTAATAAGCGTCAGCCTGTCAGCGCTGTCAGTTGACAGGCGTGTACGCTTATCGGTGATGACGCCACCAGCTGCACTGAATACCCGCTCTGACAGCACGCTAGCGGCAGGGCAGGCCAGCACCTCCAAGGCGTACAGCGCCAGTTCAGGCCACGTGTCCAGCTTTGAAACCCAGTAGTTGTATGGAGCAGAGTGATCGCTACGGACGTTGGTATGGTCAGCTAGGTACTCCCTCACCATCTTTCTGTACAGCTCCCCCCTACTCTGCCTAGACTGGGGACAGGTGACAGTGTCTTGCTGGGGTGACATAAAACTGGCAAAGGCCTTGGAGAGCGTTCCCCTGCCAGTGCTGGACAAGCTGCCTGCTCGCCTCCTCTCCCCCGCTACTTGGCCCACAGAACCATGCCCTCTGCCGCTAGCGGCGTCAGATGGGAAGAATTGTTTCAGCTTGTGCACCAGGGCCTGTTGATACCTATTCACTCTCATACTCCTTTCCTCTGCAGGGATGAGAGTGGAAAGGTTCTGCTTGTACCGTGGGTCCAGGAGAGTGAACACCCAGTAATCGGTGTTTGAAAAAATTCTTCTAACGCGAGGGTCACGGGATAGGCAGCCTAACATGAAGTCTGCCATGTGCGCCAGAGTCCCAACACGCAAGAATTCCCTCTCCTCACTGACCTGACTCTCCATTTCCTCCTCCTCCTCCAAGTCCTCCTCTTCAGCCCATACACGCTCAAGAGTTAAGGACTGAGCACTGGTACCCTCTACTGTCTCGCCGACATTCTCCTCCTCTTCCTCCTCATCCTCATCCCCCTCCTCCGATACGCGCTGAGAAACAGACCGGAGGGTGCTCTGGCTATCAAGCGACGTATCTTCCTCCACCGTCTCTTGTGACAAGCGCAAAGCATCCGACTTGATGCTGAGCAGTGATTTTTTTCAACAGGCAAAGCAGCGGGATGGTGAGGCTGATAATGGCGGCATCGCCGCTAACCATCTGTGTTGACTCCTCAAAGTTGCTCAACACCTGGCAGATATCAGACATCCACGTCCACTCCTCATTGTAGACTTGAGGAATCTGAGAGACCTGACTACCAGTTCTGGTGGAAGATGACATCTGGCAGTCTACAATCGCTCTGTGCTGCTGGTAAACTCTGGATAACATGTTTAATGTGGAATTCCATCTCGTGGGCACGTCGCACAACAGTCGGTGAGCGGGCAGTTGTAGGCGGCGCTGCGCTGCCCTGAGAGTGGCAGCATCTGTGGTCGACTTGCGGAAATGCGCACAGATGCGGCGCACCTTGGTGAGCAAATCAGACAGATTGGGGTATGTCTTGAGGAATCGCTGAACTATTAGATTGAACACGTGGGCCAGGCATGGCACATGTGTCAGTCTGCCGAGTTGCAGAGCCGCCACCAGGTTACGCCCGTTGTCACACACAACCATGCCTGGCTTGAGGTTCAGCGGTGCCAGCCACACATCGGTCTGCGCCGTGATGCCCTGTAACAGCTCTTGGGCGGTGTGCCTTTTGTCACCTAAGCTCAGCAGTTTGAGCACCGCCTGCTGGCGCTTACCCATGGCACTGCTGCTGCGCCTAGAGCTACCGACTGAAGGCGCCGTGCCCACGGATGGTAATTCGGTGGAGGAGGAGGGGTCGGAGGAGGAGGCATAGTACGTCTGAGAGACCGTGACCGAGGTAGGCCCCGCAATCCTCGGTGTGGGCAGTACATGAGCGGCTCCAGGGTCATTCTCGGTCCCAGCCTCCACCAAGTTAACCCAATGTGCCGTCAGTGAGATATAGTGTCCCTGCCCGGCAGCACTTGTTCACGTGTCCGTGGTTAGGTGGACCTTCTCAGAAACAGCGTTGGTCAGGGCACGGATGATGTTCTGTGACACGTGCTGGTGTAGGGCTGGGACGGCACATCGGGAAAAATAGTGGTGGCTGGGGACCGAATACCGAGGGGCAGCCACCGCCATGAGATTTCGAAAGGCCTCGGTCTCTACCAGCCTATAGGGCAGCATCTCCAGGCTAAGCAATTTGGAGATGTGGATGTTGAGGGCTTGGGCATGTGGGTGGGTGGAACTGTATTTCCTCTTACGCTCCAGCGTCTGCTGTAAAGACAGCTGAACGCTGCGCTGGGACACGTTGGTGGACGTTGGAGGATCGTGGAGGCGAAGGTGTGGTTTTCCGGCAGGAGGCGCTCGTGCCGGGGTCCTGGGCATCCTCCCGATTGACTAGCAGAGGCAGTCATCCTCCATTGACTAGCAGAGGCAGCGAGTGACACAGGGGAAGGAGCAGTGGTGTGACCCGCAGGAGGTGGTGAACGGCCTTGGTTCCATTGAGTGGGGTGTTTAGCACTCATATGCCTGCGCATGCTGGTGGTGGTTAGGCTAGTAGTGGTGGCACCCCTGCTGATCCTGGTGTGGCACAGGTTGCACACCACAGTCCGTCGGTCATCCTCACTTTCTTTAAAGAACCTCCAGACTTGCGAACATCTAGGCCTCGCCACGGGAGCTTCACTACGTGAAACAGTTGCTGATGATGCACCAGCTCTGGCCCTGCTTCTCCCTCTGGCCACACCACTGCCTCTTACAACCTGTTCTGGTGCAGCACTCGCCTCCGCCTCAGAAGCACTGTCTTCACTCGGCATATCAACCCAGCTTGGGTCAGTCACCTCGTCATCCTCCGATTCCTCAGTCTGCTCCCTCCTCGGAATTCCTCCCCTAACAACAACTTCACCACTGTCTGACAACCATGTCTCCTCATCGTCCGACACCTCTTTACAAACTTCTTCCACTAAGTCAACATTGTCATCATCATCATCATCACCCACAGACTGCGACAGTTGGAAAACTTGGGCATCGGGAACGAGGTCAGCAGCAACCTGAGAAGTGGTTTGTGAGTCTGGGAAGGGTCCAGAAAACAGTTCCTGAGAGTATGCCGGATCGCATTCCAAATTTTCCTGGGAGGGGGCAGACTGGGGGGAAGGAGGTTGAGGTGGAGGAGCCATAGGAGTGCTCCCTTGGGTAACGTGGGTGGACTGCGTGGAAGACTGACTGGTGGACAAATTACTTGAAGCATTGTCCGCAATCCACGAGATCAGCTGTTCGCAATGTTGTGGTTTCAACAGTCCTCTACCACGTGTCCCTGTAAGTTGAGACATGAAGCTAGGGAGTGTAGCTCTGCGGAATTCCCCTGCTCCCTCATCAGCGGGTACTGTCTCACCCTGCCCAGGACCACGGCCTCTGCCCCCTGCAGTAATTGTATACCCACGCCCTCGCCCTCGACCCTTAGCCCTGGAGTTCAACATTTTTTGTATATAGGTGTATGATAAAAAATAAAAAAAAAATTACACGGGCCTGGTATACTGAAACCCACAAACTTGTTAAGTCCGGTAGAATTAAGTGACGTACAGAAAGTGTCACCTGGACAGATTATACGGATTGGAGCGAGTGTGCTGAACTGTGACACACAGAAAGGTTACACACAGCTGAGTAAAATGGATTTGTATCACTGAGCTAAAACAACTGAAAAAATAATTTATTTTTTTTATTTTGTTTTTTTGGGAACGTGACGTGCAAGACAAATGTCGCACAGAGAGTTTTCTGGATCAATCTGTAGATGATATTGGTAGCAAATGACTTGGTTGTATTGTGTGACGTACAGAAAGTGTCACCTGGACAGTATCACTGAGCTAAAACAACTGAAAAAATAATTTTTTTTTAATATTTGTTTTTTTATATTTTTTATAAAATTTAGTTTTTTTGGGAACGTGACGTGCAGGAACTATGGTAGAACTGACTGACACCCTGTTAACGGTGGCTATTTAGTCTGCGACCCAGACAAATGTTGCACAGAGAGTTTTCTGGATCAAGCTGTAGATGATATTGGTAGCAAATGATTTGGTTGTATTCTGTGACGTACAGAAAGTGTCACCTGGACAGTATATATGGATTGGAGTGAGTCAGTGCTGAACTGTGACACACAGAATGGTTCCACAGTGCTGTGTGCAATGGATTTGTATCATAGAGATAGAACAATAAAAAAAAAACAGGGTTAGATATGGCGATAGCTGCACTACTAGTGCCAGCCAGCCAAGCCAGGAGACAAAAAAAAATTTCTTCTAGCCCTTAGAAGGGCTGTTGGGTTCTTTGTGGGTGATTCCTGCCTAACTGAGAACTAAATTCAGGCCCTAACACTGTCCCTGAAAGGCAGCAGCTCTATCCCTAACGACATCCAGACGGCATCTGAGCCGAGCGCCGCGGCCAGTCACTAGTATATTCCAGGGTCACCTGATCAGGCCAGCCAACCCCTGCTATCGACATGTAAGGGCCCCACGTGATGCTGGGTGTACTGTAGAGTCTCCTGGCTTGTGATTGGCTGTGTTTATAGGCGCCAAAAAAGCACGATGCGGAAGTTGCCATTTCCTCGAGTATGGCGAGATACTCGTCCGAGCTGCGAGTACTTACGAGTACCCTAATACTCGAACGAGCACCAAGCTCGGACGAGTATGCTCGCTCATCTCTAGTAGCTATATTTCTGTCTAATCTTAAATGTATTAGACCTCGTTCACATTTCTGTTAGGAGATCTGGCATCGCATTGACTGCAATGAGGTCCGCCGGTGATCTGGCCAGACTAAAACCGTTTAGGTTAAGCCTATATTTTTAGAAGTATTGGTGGTTTTAGTTTACGTTTTCCATATCACTATCTATATTTTTGAAGAAGAAAAAAATAAAATCATGCCGACTTCCTGTTCTATACAAGTAAGTTTCAGTAGCCATCACATTATTTGGAAGAATTACAATAGACCAATATCCTCTGTATAAATAAGCTTTGATATCACCTATTGTAAATGGAGGATCCTGTGTTATCTACCCCCTCCTGACCTCTGCACGGTTTGGCTTGTCTCTGACCACTACTCTACTCTACTTGGCTAAAAACCGTTAAGAAAGCACGCTGCCTGCTCTTACTTCTGCCTGCCTGACCACAATTGTCAATTGCTGCCTTGTTGTCATGAATAAAAATTTAAGTGCCATCTGTGTGTTGGCTGTTCTTAAGAGACTACTCTGGGGGTTTCGACCTGGAGATTCACTGTGATATACTATACCTTCTCATGGGGGTTAAAGGGGTTGTCCCATCTGAGATTTTATGGTGTATCCTGTGAGTCTAAGGGATAATGCACACGTCAAAAAAATATTTGTCCAATCTGGACATTTATGTCCAATGGGTCCACTTCTCCAGTATGCTGGTGGCAGTTTAGTACTGGGATGAGGCTATAATAGAGGGAAATATATGGCCTTTCCAATAGTTTCTGTTTTCATGTGTCCATCAGTGGCAAACAATAATGTTCAGTAATGAACATTATTCAGTAATGAAAGCAGGTTCTGCCTTGGTAATAATGACCTCATCAGAATTTGCAGGAGTACTGGAGAGCACCTACTGCCATCATGCATAGTACAGAGACACACAGGACCAACACCAGATGTAATGGTATTGGGTGCCATTAGCTACCATGGTCATTCCGATCTGGTATTCATGGAGTGAACTTTGGCTAACCTTTAGTATGTCAAGGACATAATGGAGCCAGACCTCCTGCTTTTTTTGACTCAGTTGACCTGATGTTCCACGCCCACCACACTGCCCGCACTACACAAGATATTCTACACAACAGGGTATCCAGCAGCTCTCCTAGCCAGCTCAGTTGCCAGATTTCTCCCACATTGAGAACATCTGGGACAGGATGGGGCAACATATCTCCCATTCTCAGCAGTCAACAATCAAAGTTGAAAGAACTTGGAATGACACTGAACAGAAGGATATCCATGCCAGAATGCAGTCTGTATCGTAGCAAGGGGAGATGCCACCCAGTATTAATGTGACCCTGCCTCAGTGTATACTCTGCTGCAGAACCCAAAATATAGGGTGCACCTCCTTGGTTGTGTGATCATTGACCAAGCACCACTAGCAGTTTATACATTGCCAATCTCAGCTCGATCGCATTAAGTTTTCCAGAATTTAGTTTTCCAGTAGTGTATGTATTTTAACCATCTCACCTTCAGGAAGGCCTTGGCAGATTGACGACACAGATGATAATACTCCTTGAATGTAATATGTTCCCATTTACCATCCTTCTTACTCGAAAGTGCATTTATAGAGCCATATTTACCCACGCATTCCAAAAACATTTCATGTACAGTCACAGGAGTTTGAGGACAGGAAGAGTCAATCCGCAGGCGAACGGACCCATCGGAAAATGTGGTCCATAATTTCTCTTCTGCAAAATGAAATGTTATATTGAAATAAAACATTTCACAAAACATAAGAGGACAATAGTATGGTAAATGCATGGTTACAATGTTCCTGGGTAAAAATAAAAATACATTATTTACTGAAGAAACACTAAATATGTACATGCACATATAAAGTGGGAGCAAATGTTTTACATAACAAACTTATACAACTTAAATTGCTACTAACTCTTTCCCTGTGAAGGATATGAGAGCTACTGTATGTGGAAGCCAGAGATGTGATTCTCACTGGCAGTAAATGTATATGAGTTGAAAATATTACTTTCGACCATCAACTTTTAGGTCATTTTAAGGGCTCATGCACACAAACATATTTTTTGTCCATGTCCGTTCTGTTGTTTTTTTGCGGCCCGTATGCAAAACCTTCATTTCAATGGCGCCACAAATAAACAGAAATGACTCAGTGTGCGTTCGCTATCCGTCTGTTCCGCAAAAAAATAGATGTCCTATTCTTGTCTGTTTTGCGGACAAGGACAGGCATTGTTACAATGTATCCACAAAAAAATGAATGTAACCCAGATGTCACCCTTTTTTATTTTTTGCAGATCCATGTTTTGCAGGCCGCAAAATACATACGCATGAGTCCTAAGGCTACATTCATACGTATTGTTTTGTGGTCCACAAATAGTGTATCCGCGAAACACGGATACCTGCACGTGTGTGTTCTGCAATTTGCGGACTGCACATGACCACCACTATGATAGAAAATGCTTATTCTTGTCCGCAATTGTGGACAAGAATAGGACATGTGCGATCTTTTTTTTCCGGGCCGCAGAACGCATCTTTTGCGGCCCCAGTGAAATGAATGGGTCCGCACCGATTCAGCAAAATTGCGGAAAAGATGCAGACTCATTCATACAGTCGTGTGAATGAGCCCTAAATTCCAGAGGCGGGGTTTAAGCTGCTGAACCAATCTATTGCGCATTAAAAAAATAAAAATAAAAAGATCTGTTTTTGTGACGCCCAGCTACCTGGAAACTACTCTTTACTGTATTAAAATGTATACATTTTGTCTGGCTTCTTTTAGAAATCATACAGATATTGAGGATATACTGTACTAATTTCTAAGGTGTTTCATTCTTGTTTATAGAGATCTAAATTTAGAACTGTAAAAATTCAATGTGGAACCAAATCCAAATTTTGGGTGCATTTTAGAAAGAAAGAGAGAATTTTAAAAAATGCATACCGTATTTTTCGCTTTATAAGACACACCTGATGATAAGACGCACCCCAGATTTTAGAGTAGGAAAATAAGAAAAAAATTTTTTTCATCACACCTCATATCAGACCTCCCATAAATTTCAGGACACATCAGACCCCCATATCAGCCCTCCATGTCAGAACCCCATCAGCCCTCGATGTCACACCCCCATCAGACCTCAGATCATCCCACTGTGCCCCCATATCCGCCCACTGTGCCCCCATCAGACCTCAGATCAGCCCACTGTGCCCCCATATCAGCCCACTGTGCCCCCATGAGACCTCAGATCAGCCCCCATATCAACCCCCTCTACCCCCATCAGACCTCAGATCAGCCCCCATATTAGACAAATGTGCGCCCATCACCGAGGCTCCCACCCTGGTCCGGCCTGTACGCGGTTATCCTTATGGGCTGGGTGGGCTGATCTGAGGTCTGATGGGGGTCCCGTCACCTTATACATACAAGTGAGCATTTCCATAATGGAAGCGCTCACTTGTATTCGCTTTATAAGACGTACTGCAATTTTCCCCCTACTTTTGGGGGAAAAAGGTGCGTCTTATAAAGCGAAAAATGTTGTTTTTTTTTAAGTGACAGAATGATATGAGTCGTAGGAGACCTCAGAGTGTCGTACACAAATTTTCAGGCCAATTGGAGCACTTTCGATTTGGGTCAAATGAATTTGGAATCAAATCAGTAGACAGAATCGAACCCGAATCGGATTTTGAGCGACTGGCTCACCTCTACTTGTTTATTTAATCGAAAAATGTCATGATTGGATATATATTAAAGTTTAACAATAATGTTGTTCGAGAACTCAGACTAATTTATGTTCACAATTTTAACTTTGCAAGACTATTGTGTTCTTCAGTAGAATGTATTATCCAGCTGGTACAAGAATCCTGCAGTCATTCACATATATGAATATGATAAATACGTGGTCCACTGTTTCCCTTACTGAGGATGCTAATGGAAGCATTTGTTGTGATAATGTGTGAGGTGCTGCTCATATTATTAGGTGCCATTTAGTATTATTTGTCTACCAGTTATCTAGTAACCTACAGTTTGATTTCTGTACTTGTGACTAAGTACATTATAGCTTTACTTAGCTCATATATTTGATATTAATGACGAATGATAAATGAGGAGGAGGTTTCTGGTTTTATATATATAGCTTAATCATTTTATGCTGAAAAATTAGGCAACTATGTGCCATTTTCAAGATGTGTGCTTGCTGTCTGTGGCTGAAAGCTTGTTTCCATCCAAACTTACACAGGCAGGTGCATAATTTGTTGTATACCAGCTTTCTCTTGTAATGAGTAGTGTTGATCGAGCACCATAGTGCTCGGGTGCCCGGGTAGAACACTAGGTGATGCTCGAGTGCTCTATAGGTTCATAGGCAAAGGCCAGATATAACAATAGTCCTTAAAAGGACTTTTGGGTCTTTTAAACAGAAAACTAGCCCTGCCTAGCCAATTTCTATCCCTACACTATCTGTCCCTCCTTGCGCAAACTTATACAGCAGACGCTGCGCATGTAATGTCGCCTTGATTAGCGGCAGAAAAAATTACACCGGATGTCAGGTATTTAGGATACGCAAACGTTATGCAGCACACGCAGCACAGGTGGTGTTAAGGTCAGGCAAACTTGCCCTATTTTTGCCCCCTTCAAAAAAAATATTGCAGCCAGATATAACAATAGTCCTTAAAAGGACTTTTGGGTATTTTAAACAGAAAAACTAGCCCTGCCTAGCCAATTTCTATGCCTACACTATCTGTCCCTCCTTGCAGCAGCTCTCCCTGACTTGGACTGAGCAGGGTCACTTGTCACCGGGTGCTGTATAGCACCCGATGATGCGTTCCCAGCCAGCCAATCACTGTAATGCCAGTAGCCAACATGGCTACGGCGTTACAGTGAATGCCAGTACCTCCCTGCATGCTGATTGGATGCGTAGCAGCCAAGAAACATGCGGGGAGGGGACTCGAGCATGGCGCTCGAGCACACGTGGTGTTTGGCCGAACACCGCGATGTGCCGAGCATCGCCATGCTCGGCCAAATATAGTGTTTGGGCGAGCATGCTCGCCCAACACTAGTAATGAGCCATATATCTGCTATCAACTGGAAAAGATCACAAGGGTACAGTATATTGATATTGTGATCACAGTGCAGTATTTTGCTGTGGTTATTATGGCAGTGTATTAGCCCCTTCCAGACACAGCCATTTTTCACCTTCCTGAGAGGGTCAAATTTTGTGGGTCAAACTTTATGTGGTAATAACTTTACCATGCTTTTACTTATCCAAGCCACTCTGAGATTGTTTTCTCATGACATATTGTACTTCATGTTAACGGTAAATTTGTGTCAATTTGTTTGACTTTTATATATTAAAAAAATCCAAAATTTACCAAATATTTTTAAAAAATCACTATTTTTTTTTATTTAAACCTCTGCTTTTTAGACATGTAATACTTCATAAAATAGTTACTAACTAATATTCCCCATATGTCTATGTCTTTATGTTGTAATAATTTTATAAATGTCATTTCATTTTTTAGGATGTTAGAAGGCGTTGAATTTTAGAAGCAATGTTACAAATTTTTTAAAAAATTTCCCAAACTAACTTTTTAAGGACCAATTCAGTTTTGAAGTGACTTTTGGAGCTTTACATAATAGAAATCACCCATAAATTACCCTATATGGGCACACAGAAGGGATCAGAAGGGAAGGAGTGCCAGATGGCTTTTGGAGGCAGATTCAGTTTTTTTGTCACCTTGTTGCCTTTGAAGACATCCTGAGGTATCCTTACAGTGGAAACCCCAAAAAGTGACTCCATTTGGGAAACTACACCCTTCAAGGAATTTATTAAGACATGTATTGAGTGAGGTGACCAAAAAATGGCTGTTCTGGAACAGTTTTTTAATGCCATTCAACTGATGGGATGTGTAATGTGATGTTTTTATAGATCAGGTCGTTATGGACACGGCAATACCTAATATGTCTATTTTTTCAGTTTCACAAAGTAAAATTATTTTGGAAAAAAGTAATTTTTTTGTGTTGCCATTTTCTGAAAACCATATTTTTTTTAATTTTTCTGGCGATGGTCTTATGTTGGAACTTGTTTTTTCGGGATGAGCTGACATTTTCATTGGTACTATTTTGGGGTACATAGTACTTTTTGATCCCTCTATATTTTTGAGGCAAGGTGACACCAACACAGGGCTGTTTTGGAAATGTTTTTATTTTTTTAATGGTGTTCAACTAATGAGGTAGATCATGTAATATTTTCATAAAGCTGGTCGTTTCAGATGCGGTGATACCTAATATGTCTTTTTTATTTAGTTATTTTTTTATTGAAAATCATGAAAGGAGCACTTTTTTTTACTTGAAACTTTTATTTTTTATTTTATAAAACACTTTTTTTAACTTTCTTTTCCCACATTTGATTTTTGTCCCACTATGGGACTTCCACTTTTAGGGGTTTGATCCCTGTTTCAATGTAATGCAATACATGGTGTATTGCACTGCATTGACTGTTAGTGTATTACACTGACAGTTCACCTATGAGACCCAGCCTAGCTGACAGGCCCCAAGGCAACCATGGCAACCATGGGCCCTGTGTCATCGCAGAGTGTGTGTGTGTGTGTGGTAGGAGGGGTGGGGATTGAGAGCCAGTGGAGAGATATAGGAAGGGGTTAATCTGCCGGCATCAGTGTTTTCAGAAATGCCAGTGGATACAGCAGGGGCCTGGCTGCTAGTAAAATCCGGGCCTCCGTACTGATCAGGCGCACACAGCTTCTGTGCCCGTCCAATCAGTTCGCCATATTGTGATGCCGGTTTGCAGGAAGTCACTTCCTGCTGAGCCATATTAGTACGATGGATGTTAGGAAGTGGGGGTTAAAAAACCCTAACAGGGCTTTAATCTCTGGAAATAAACAAAAATAGAGATTCTGAAAATTGAGTTATCAAAATTCTCACATATCTGTTGTTTATATAATAAATTAAATTAGTTTTCTGGAGTAGAATATTAATGGCGTGCCCTCAGGATAGGTCAGACGCCCCTCCCCGATGAGACATTGATGACCTATCCTGAGAATAGATCATCAATATTCTCCCGGAAGACTACATTAACTTTATTTAAATACAACTTGAAATTTCCTTTAATTTTTCTCATTCTTTTAATTATTTCTTATTTCTTTTTTTTGTAAATACCGTATATGGCTTGCATAATAAAATTTAACTGTAGCAATATCATATATATTTGGGCCGTTTGTGAAAGGTATGGGAATTAAAAAGGATCTATCACCACCCTCAAGGCCTATTAGTGCAGTACTATATGAATAATGTTGCTCCTGTACAGCCTCAATCGTTAAATTATAGGTTCATTCTCATCCTAGTTCCATCACTGTGCACTGCAAACTGGTGTTGGAATACTTTGAGAGAACTTCTGATCATGCACACATAATGGAGGGGATTCCTGAGTCATCTTAAAGTATTCTGGCAATAGTTTGCGGGTTTACAACAGGGAATGGGTGTGAGTATGTATAGTACCCTGAAGCAAGGGGTACTTTAAAGTCTGGACATTTGTGGATTTTTGCCTATTTCCCCAATGCAAAGTCATCAACACCTCATTTTACTTTAAAAAGGTTAACTTGCACTGACTTACACTGTTTAATACTGTTTAACTGCATTTTGTTTGTTGTGCTATATACCCTGTTCATTTACACTTTGTTTGCACAGCACTGTGGAAATGGTTAATGAATACTGAGAGACTTTTGGGACTTTCTAGCTAATAATGAGAAGCTGGCAATTTTCCACAGTTATCATAAGGTTTAAAGAAGAGTATGTTTTGTCTGGTTTAGCTATGTTATTACAGTATGTCTGCTGTGTCATTGCCATTGAGTATTACTGAAGGTCTAATGCAAGTCTATGAGAGACTAGCATTGTAACATTGTATTTGTTTGGGTTGTGTTTCCCCACTCCACCTCTCTCTAGAAGGTCCTAGTTCAGTTAGAGACTGTATATAAGGAGAGCAGTCAAAGCCCCTAGTGTTCTGCAGTAAGGGATCAGTGCATAGAAGAAGATACTCATGCATAGGTGACCAGAAGAAGACAGTGAGATGGAGATGTCGAGCTTCAGACCATGGGTCACCAGCCCTTTGACCATGGAGCCAGCCGGACTACTCAGCCATAGACCGTGGGCCTCTAGCCTTTTGCCGGTACCAACTTTCTGAGAGAGAGATGGACAGCTAGCTCAGATAGCTCAGACCTTCCCTCAGCATCCAACCCTTCTTCTGCCCAAGAGGAGACTGGCGAAGCCAGCCCTATAACTCATTTGCATTGGTTTGCACTTGAGCTCCTCCAGTAAAGAAGCACACTGGTTTACTGCAGACCTTGACTCTCTTGACTTTTTTTCCTTTTGGGGTGCACCATGCCTTACCATCCCTCCCGGACAGCAACACGTGGTGACACCTCGACAATGTCTGAGGGAGTTGGTGACGTTGCGTTGGGATCACCTCAAATCCGACCACTGCATATGGACATACAACTTAGCAACTGGGACTCGGTATTCATATACAGTAGTACTGCACTTAATAGGCTTAAAGGAGGTTAGATAGACCCTTGAAATGCATTACAAAGCTTTATGTATACTACCAATATTTGTTGTACACTTTTGTAATATGCCATCCATCAAAACCTACATATTGCTGCAAATTCTGTACTGCAGTAGTTTTGTTTGAAGTGCGAATAAAACCATAAGGGAACATTTCTAGAAAATGTTGCTATTGAAACTACGTGCAAAAGTATGATATATGGAAACACACCACTCCTACTGTGTACTAGGACAGTAGGTATAGCTTCATTTTAAAGGGTATTTTCAGAAATAATCAGAAACAAACAATGTAGGGTTCTTTGACTTGAGACGACCATTGATTGGAAAATAAAAGAGAAGTCATGGGGCGTGGCCTGAACGCTGATGGTGTCGGCCGCAAGTTAGAGTAGCTCCGGGCAAGTACTTTTCAAAGCGGCTCACAGCGTGCAACCTAGAGGCTATAAAGCACATCAGTCGGATCCTAACCCAGCAGAGAAGATGGGGAAGTTGAGAAAACGGCAGCCACCTGCAAAACTCACCGAGTTTTTCAGCAAAACTACCGCCGCTGAGACGGGCCTGAGAGGCGCTGCCTCGCCTACGCACTATCCCTCCTCTGTTCCCGCCACGCCAGCGGCTTCTCCTCAGGCTCCCCAGGTGGGGAGAGCGGAGGCTTCTCCACAACTGGCTTCCCCGCTGACCGCAGATGGCATGCGGTCCTTGCTTGATTCCCTGCGATCCTCCATGAAGGAGGACATGGTGAACCTGCTGCAAGACCTTAAAAAAGATATCCAGGGTATCGGGGAGCGCACCGCACATATGGAAACGAAGATGGCGGAATTTGCATCTTCCCACAACTCCCTTATCGACGCCCATGAGGCACTTGAGGAGGACTTTATGAGGCTCTCTGCCAAAGTCAGCGATCTGGAAGACCGCCATCGCCGCAACAACGTCAGGATCAGAGGAGTTTCAGAAACGGTGGAGCCTGGTGAGCTGGATCAACTACTAAAAGATATGCTTAAAGCGGCCTTACCGTCTCTAACAGACAGAGACCTTATAATTGATCGGGTCCACCGCCTACCTAAACCTAGGGGCTTGGATCCTGCTCTCCCTCGGGATGTAATAGCCAGAATCCATTTTTACACAGTCAAGGAGGAATTCCTGCGTGCGCTGCGACTGAACCCTACGCCATCCGCCATCTTCGACAAGATCTCAGTATATCCTGACCTGTCAGCGGCAACTATGGCCAGGCGAAAAGAATTCTCGAGTGTCACCAAACTCCTCAGGGAGCAGCAAGTTAAGTATCGGTGGGGGTTCCCTGTAAAACTCCTGGTCTCCCGCAATGGAACTCTGACCGTATTTCACTCGCCGCAGGAGGCTGCCAGCAAGTTGTTGGATTGGGGCCTAATTACCAAGCCGGATCAAGCACTGGAAGACGTGCCATCGAGACCTGGAAGGATCCTGGCTGATTGGAGCACCGCCTGATGCACTAGACTCTGTTCTAGCCTCAAGGTTTTTTGCAGTTTTCCTTCTGCCATTGAAGTATTTGTCTGGGCGAGGACTTTCCTAGTTAGCCCTTTTGTTCACTCACCTCCGACCACGATGGTCGCGAGCCCTGTGAGGGGCACTATGTTTACTTGTGACTGTATTTTTGAGGCAGTCTGTTTTGCTAATTTGGTTTTCCTTTTACCAGTTTTATTTTTTCTGTTTCTTTTTTGGTCTTTTTCTGAGCAAGGTCAATTCACTGATATTCCCACTGTTCCATCTTGACGCATATGTAGGGGTCTCAGTGCACACCGGGGGTGTACGTCTTAAAGCAGGAGAGTGGTTTTGGTCACAGCATATCCCTGAGTTGTCAATATGGGTCTGAAAGTAATTTCACTGAATGTGCGGGGATTAAACTCCCCCTACCGCAGATCTCAGCTATGGAAGGATTTGCACAAATCCAAATGTGATATTGCATTCATTCAGGAGTCTCATCTGTTAGAGGTAGACACTCAGCGATGTGCGAACCGCAGATTCCCTGTTATTTACCACTCCCCTGCTATCAAAAAGAGAAAAGGAGGGGTGTTTATTTGCATTAAAAGTACAGTAGACTTTTCTTTCACTAAATGCATTACAGATTCAGCTGGCCGCTATGTTATTCTGGTAGGGCGTGTGGGCGGGCACTCTTATACTCTGGTCTCCCTGTATGCTCCCAATGTCCGACAGGTGGCATTTTGCAGGCGCCTATTTTCCAAAATTCAGAAAGAAGCTGAGGGAGAGGTTATTATTGGTGGTGATTTCAACATGCCAGTGGATTCAGACCTGGACTACCGATCCGCTCATCGAGCGCACAGGCCAGATCTGCGTCAAACTTTGTATGAGTCGCCATATCACGATGTGTGGAGATACCAGCACGGCTCAGAAAGGGATTACTCGTTCATCTCGATGGCTCACATGTCACAATCTAGAATTGATTATATCTTAGTTTCCCGTCAATTGCTCCACAGGGTGACCAGGTCGGACATTGGGAGCGCAGAGTGGTCGGATCATGCCCCGGTTAGCATAGTAATTGATGATGGTATCCCCATGTTGCCTCCGCCATTGTGGAGATTGAACTCGTATCTCCTTAAATGTGCTAGCCGTGTTGGGAAATATGCCGATACTCTCTCAGAATTCTTTTCCATTAATGATACTCCAGAGGTGCCTTTCACCTCAGTTTGGCTTGCGCACAAAGCATATATGAGAGGCATATTTCTGCAGGCGGCTGCGCGCCTGAAAAGAGCCAGGGATGAAGAAATGAGGAAGGCACTGGATAATCTCAGGAAGGCTGAGGCTCTTCATAAAACCAGTCCGTCTACCACCTCCTTAAAGTCGCTTCGAGACTGTAGACAAGCTCTGAGCTCTCTATTACTGTATTCTCATGAACGCAACTCTCGGAGGTTCAACTCCCAATTCTACCATATGGGAGATAAAGCTGGTGCCCTGCTGGCCCGTAGAGTGAACAGAAAAAAGGCGGAGGCCAGAATAGTGAGTTTGACTTATGGTGGCGATACGTATACACACCCCCAGCAAATAGCAGACGCCTTTGCTGCATATTATTCTAAATTGTACAACTTGAGGGAGGATAGTGGCACACCGCAGCCTTCTGAGTCAGTGATATCTTCTTTCCTTGACACATTAGCGCTACCTGTCTTAAATGAGGAAGCACTGGAGGTGCTTAATGGGCCGATCACTGACAAGGAAATTCTGCAAGCCCTCAAAACGTCCCCTGCTCATAAAGCTCCTGGCCCTGACGGCTTCCCTGTAGAATACTATAAAACATTCCAGGCCTCTCTTACCCCATACTTGTCTCGTTTATTCAACGGGTTCATGTCCACAGGTGCCATCCCCCCTGATATGCTTTCGGCCACAATTGTCACCTTGCCCAAGCCAGGGAAACCCCCCAATGCCCCAGAAAATTTCAGGCCCATTTCTCTGCTCAATGCAGATTTAAAACTATATGCCAAAATTTTAGCTAGCCGAATAAATACATACCTCCCGTTATTAGTCAACCCGGATCAAGTAGGGTTTGTTCCTCAAAAACAGTGTAGAGACGGTACTAGACGGATGATTAATCTGATCCAGCTTGCTGAAAGATCCAGGACCCCCACTCTTTTTATCTCCTTAGACGCGGAGAAAGCGTTTGATAGGGTACACTGGGGGTTCCTGGATCTTACCCTCGGGAAGTTTGGATTCTCGGGGGCTATTCTTTCAGCGATAAAGGCTCTTTACTCGTGCCCATCGGCTAAGGTCCTTGCCTCTGGTTTTCTGTCGCAACCCTTCAAAATAACAAATGGTACACGGCAAGGGTGTCCCCTGTCACCCTTGATATTTGCCTTGGTTATGGAACCATTGGCAGAGAAACTCAGAATGTGCCCAGATATCTCGGGAATTAATGTAGGAGACTCCCTGCACTTGATAGGATTGTACGCGGATGATGTTATTCTTTCAGTAACAAACCCTGGGGTGTCCCTAGACGCTATCATGTCCATCCTAACTATGTATTCTGCAGCGTCTTATTATAAACTTAATGTCTCCAAAACTAATGTGCTTGCTATTAATGTTCCAGATGATGTCAGTGAGTCTCTAGGTCAGCGTTTTCACTTCAATATAGCGCAGACCTCGATTTCTTACCTTGGGATAGAACTCACAACTTCGGTTGAAAAATTGGTGGCTCACAATTGTAAACTCTTGCGAGCCCACTTGCAAAAGGAGTATGCTAGGTTATCCCAGTGTCATCTCTCTTGGATAGCCAGAATTCACTCGGTTAAAATGTTGATCCTTCCAAAGATACTGTATATGTTCCGCTGCATTCCCTTACGCATCCCCAAATCTATGATTGATCAGCTACAGAGTGATATGATGGGATTCATATGGCAAGGGGCTAAACCTAGGATAACCAGAGTAGCTTTATTCCCTCCACTACGCCTGGGCGGACTAGGGGTACCTGACTTATACAGCTACTATCTGGCCAATATTCTTGACCAAATAACCGAATGGTGGGCCCCAACCTCCCCACAACGCTGGCTACAAATTGAGGGACATCATGCTAAACGAGGTTCGCTGAAAGCTCTAGTGGCGGCAGGTAGACTGGGCAGCTATAACCCTAAGATGCCTCTGTATACTATGCAATTAGCGTTGTCCACTTGGTCTAGGTTCCTGAGCATGCAGGTCCCGGTTTCACTAGAGTTCGATTCCTTTCCGCTGGCTGTAGTAGAATTGTTCATACCTTCGCTCTCTCTTACTAAGTGGTTGGTCTGTGGTATCACCACTTTTGGATGCTTGTATGAAAATGGTGTATTGCAAGACTTCGAATCCCTGCACACTAAGTTCCACCTGCCGAATGTACTATTTTACCAATACCTGCAGATAAGACACTTTCTGAAAGGGGCAAGAAGGGACTCCGCTCCTGAGGTTACTTCTTCTCTAGCAGGCTTATTCAGAGGGGTAGGGAGGGTAAGATCATCTATTTCACGTTGGTATGCAGCTCTGGTTGGTAGGAACTCTAGAGTCAAGTTCCCGTATATGGTCCAATGGGAGGGGGAGCTGGGTGAGGAGTTCACTATGGACTCTTGGAGGGAAGCTTTTTATTGGTCCTTAAAGTGTTCCAAATGCATTAACCATGCTGAACAGAGTAGAAAAATGCAGCTACGATGGTACCTGACCCCCAACAGGATTGCACATATGGTACCTAACTACTCGCCACGGTGCTGGAGGAACTGTGGAGAGTTGGGAACTCCTTCCCACATGTGGTGGCAGTGTAGGTCGGTGTCCTCATTGTGGAAAGATATAAGCTATATTATCAGCAAGGTTACTGGCCTGCAGATTAATCTCACCCCTGCTCTGTGTATTTTGGGCGTCGGCTTGGTTGACATCCCAAGGGATTCGCGTTGGGTGGTGGCGCAGATTCTCACAGCTACTAGAAAAGTGATAGCCAGAAGATGGAAGCTCGCTATCTCCCCTCCCAAAGAGGAGGTTATCCATCTGGTTAACACCTACCTGAAGTATGAGGTGGTCTTTGCGCGGGATATGGGGGCAAGAGTTAAAGTTCTGAATAATTGGCTCATGTGGTTATCTAGTGAATATGCAACCCCGCTACCTGAGAGTCTCCTTTAACAAATGTGTTGCGATATATGCAGTACCTATTACATGCCTGTGTATTTGCACCCTATATGTGTGAGTTGCTTTTTCAAATGTGAAAACCATTGCTCATGTTATTTTTATTTTTATTTTACTGTTTCTTTATGTATTTTATTGTACTGGCTGATAATCTAATAAAAATCAATGTATAAAAAAAATAAAAGAGAAGTCATGTGCACTCAACAAATACAGAGGTGCATGGGGTCCCATTGGTTCATAATTCAACCATTGATTTCAGTAACATTTAACACTATTTGATCGTTGGGGGTCCGACACTAAGGACCCCTGACAATCATCTGTTTGAGAAGGCACCGTTCGCAGTGGCTCGCAGTAGCAGGACAGCCTTCTCCCTGCCCATCAAGCACAGCACAGATCCCCATCAATCATAAAAAAAAAGTATAAAATCCCTTTAAAGAGGATCTCTGCTCACCTGTAATGTCTGCTTTACAAAATAATTGTATTCCTCATCCTATTACAGTTCTTGAGTATCTTTTCTTATAAGGGCCCATGCACACGACCGTGGTTTGGGTCCTCATCTGTTCTGCATTTTTTGCAGCTCGGATACGGACCCATTCACTTCAATGGGGCTGCAAAAGATGCAGACAGCACTCCGTGTACGGTCCTCAACTGTACGTCCATTCTTATGCTATCAGCAAAATTATAAAACATGTCCTATTCTTGTTCGCGTTATGGACAAGGATAGGACTGTTCTATTAGGGGCCAGCTGTTCTGTATTGCAAAATGCAGAATGCACACAGCCAGTATCCGTGTTTTGCGAATCTGCAATTTTCGGACCACAACAAAAGCCAACAGTCATGTACATGAGCCCTAACTCTTTGTCGTGCTATTCCTCTATTATTCTTTCTAGAAATTGATGAATAATTTGAAAACTAGGTGTCACCAGTTGATGGTTTGAGCCTACACAGTCTGACATTGTCCAATTAGTACTGACAGTGCTAGACATTGACATACTGAAAGCAGCAAAGCGGCCCCCAAAAAAAGGCCATTTCAAGCAGATTGGCGACAGCAGATACCAGCTAGATCCAGCAGACTCGTTACGTGTGGCCGTACCCTAAACCTTTCTATTCCCACTACTACTTTCATTGATTGTTCACCTTTCAGATAAGTGCCGGGGACTTCCAGCAATGGTTCAGTAACTGGAGAATCCATGGACTTGGAGATCCAATCTGCAGATTACAAGAGAAAACAATTACAATTACCACTTGCCCAACAGTTGAAGTACACATTCCTTTACATGGCTTCATGTGATCAAACACAAAAACAAATATCATAAACAGAAAAGCAAATATCTATACATAATTTAATTGTCCTATACAACACCAGCTCATTCCTGCTAGAAGACACACTAGTTTTTGAAATTCAGTCAATCAGAAATTAACCAGCAGTGGTGTATATAAGTCATTAGCAACATTCGATCAAGGGCACAATGATCACTATACTGTGCAAGTAAATATTATGACATTCCAATAATCTAGAAATGCTATTAAGGTAAAACTAAATATAAGATCAAGTGAAATTACCAAATACTCAGCATCTGTCAGTGTCTATTCTGCTCTGTCTAGGCAGTACCTACAGATATCTGGGGAGTGGCTGCAACTAGGTCTAGGCACCTTTTCCCTAGATTGAGATTCATTGGGCAAAGTAGTAGTTTTATACCCTCTGTATACCCCCCACTTTATACATTCAGCTGTTTAGCAGTCAGCATTTTGAAGGAAATAATAAAATATACTGATTATATTGATGATTACATAATCACATTGGTTAATATGGTGATAAGGTGCATATGGACATGGCAATAGTATATACTGTGTATATACTATATATACAGTACAAACCAAAAGTTCCTCATTCAAAGAGTTTTCTGTATTTTCATGACTATGAAAATTGTAGATTCACACTGAAGGCATCAAAACTATGAATTAACACATGTGGAATTATATACTTAACAAAAAAGTGTGAAACAACTGAAAATATGTCATATTCTAGGTTCTTCAAAATAGCCACATTTTGCTTTGATTACTGCTTTGCACACTCTTTTCATTCTCTTGATGAGCTTCAAGAGGTAGTCACCTGAAATGGTTTTCACTTCACAGGTGTGCCCTGTCAGATTTAATAATTGGGATTTCTTGCCTTATAAATGGGGTTGGGACCATGAGTTGTGTTGGGCAGAAGTCAGGTGGATACACAGCTGATAGTCCTACTGAATAGACTGTTAGAATTTGTATTATGGCAAGAAAAAAGCAGCTAAGTAAAGAAAAACGAGTGGCCATCATTACTTTAAGAAATGAACGTCAGTCAGTCCGAAAAATTGGGAAAACTTTGAAAGTGTCCCCAAGTGCAATCGCAAAAATCATCAAGCGCTACAAAGAAACTGGCTCACATGAGGAACACCCCAGGAAAGGAAGACCAAGAGTCACCTCTGCTGCGGAAGATAAGTTCATCCGAGTCACCAGCCTCAGAAATCGCAGGTTAACAGCAGCTCAGATTAGAGACCAGGTCAATGCCACACAGAGTTCTAGCAGCAGACACATCACTACAACAACTGTTAAGAGGAGACTGTGTGCAGCAGGCCTTCATGGTAAAATAGCTGCTAGGAAACCACTGCTAAGGACAGGCAACAAGCAGAAGATACTTGTTTGGGCTAAAGAACACAAGGAATGGACATTAGACCAGTGGAAATCTGTGCTTTGGTCTGATGAGTCCAAATTTGAGATCTTTGGTTCCAACCACCGTGTCTTTGTGCGATGCAGAAAAGGTGAACAGATGGACTCTACATGCCTGCTTCCCACCGTGAAGCATGGAGGAGGAGGTGTGATGGTGTGGGGGTGCTTTTCTGGTGACACTGTTGGGGATTTATTCAAAATTGAAGGCATACTGAACCAGCATGGCTACCACAGCATCTTGCAGCAGCATGCTATTCCATCCGGTGTGCGTTTAGTTGGACCATCATTTATTTATCAACAGGACAATGACCCCAAACACACCTCCAGGCTGTGTAAGGGCTATTTGACCAAGAAGGAGAGTGATGGAGTGCTACGCCAGATGACCTGGCCTCACAGTCACCAGACCTGAACCCAATCGAGATGGTTTGGGGTGGGCTGGACCGCAGAGTGAAGACAAAAGGGCCAACAAGTGCTAAGCATCTCTGGGAACTCCTTCAAAACTGTTGAAATACCATTTCAGGTGACTACCTCTTGAAGCTCATCAAGAGAATGCCAAGAGTGTGCAAAGCAGTAATCAAAGCAAAAGGTGGCTACTTTGAAGAACCTAGAATATAAGACATATTTTCAGTTGTTTCACACTTTTTTGTTAAGTATATAATTCCACATGTGTTAATTTATAGTTTTGATGCCTTCAGTGTGAATCTACAATTGTCATAGTCATGAAAATACAGAAAACTCTTTGAATGAGAAGGTGTGTCCAAACTTTTGGTCTGTACTGTGTATATACATATATATACATATATATATATATATATATATATATATATACATATATATATATATATATAGTGGGGGAAAAAAGTATTTAGTCAGCCACCAATTGTGCAAGTTCTCCCACTTAAAAAGTGAGAGAGGCCTGTACCTGACATCATAGGTAGACCTCAACTATGAGAGACAAAATGAGAAAACAAATCCAGAAAATCACATTGTCTGATTTTTAAAGAATTTATTTGCAAATTATGGTGGAAAATAAGCATTTGGTCACCTACAAACAAGCAAGATTTCTGGCTCTCACAGACCTGTAACTTCTTCTTTAAGAGGCTTCTCTGTTCTCCACTCATTACCTGTAGTAATGACACCTGTTTGAACTTGTTATCAGTATAAAAGACACCTGTCCACAACCTCAAACAGTCACACTCCAAACTCCACTATGATGAAGACCAAAGAGCTGTCGAAGGACACCAGAAACAAAATTGTAGACCTGCACCAGGCTGGGAAGACTGAATCTGCAATAGGCAAGCAGCTTGGTGTGAAGAAATCAACTGTCGGAGCAATAATTAGAAAATGGAAGACATACAAGACCACTGATAATCTCCCTCGATCAGAGGCTCCACGCAAGATCTTACCGCGTGGGGTCAAAATGATCACAAGAACTGTGAGCAAAAATCCCAGAACCACACGGGGGGACCTAGTGAATGACCTGCAGAAAGCTGGGACCAACGTAACATAAGCAATAAAGGGTATAAGCAATAAAGGGTACTTCTATGTGACACTAGAAAGTGTTAAGAGTATGATTTTAATAGAAATCATACCATACTTCACATTATATTTTACAAATAAAGGATGGTAGACATTTTCAAAAAAAGGTAAAAGTGCATGGGCCATTTTTTATTTTTTATTTTGTTTAATACCTAGTGACTCAATTTGCCTGGCAAAGCATGTTAAGGATACAGTACATTCACATGTTATTTGACCAGCCTTACAGATGATTTCCTGGAATCCTGGCAAATAGGACAGCACCAGTCCTTGGAAGATTTGTAGCTATGAAACTGGCACAGATGTAGCTATGGAACCCCACAGATGCCTTCCGCTGCCAAGTGCACATGTAACAGGTCAGCCAGTTTCATAGGTACAAATCTGCTGACAGATGTCCTTTAAATGGATGCACAGGTAGGTGGTCCCCAAAAGCCTCCAAACACCATAATAAGTGTTCCTTATTTGTTCCCAACAAGGAATACAGTCAACATTTCGACCCTTAGGGTACAGTACAGCCCCACATGGCAAGTCCACTGTCTATTTTCTGGGCAGAAATCTACAGAAGATGTGGCCCAAATCAGCAGCAAAATCACCAAATCATGCAGATTTTGCAGCGGATTTCAGTGCAGGAACACTTGTAGAGAATGCTGTGGAGTTCTTTGCATGGTATACTGGTCCATCAGTCTTCATAAATGTGCATCGAGAACTTAATACAAGGACAGTACTCACACATAGCTACTAGTTTCATTCCACCACTGTACATTACTATCTACTCTAAGCTGGAATCACATCTCAGCTATCTACAACTATACACAGATAGTGTGCCCCCACAGGAAGGCTTTGCCAATAAGTGCGTTGGGGTGTGTGGTTCTCCTAAGGGTCCTCATGCTATGATGGGTATGTAGCCTATGTCACATGTTATTTTATTAACTATATTGTGTTGCTTGAGTGGTAGCCCATGTTTTGACCTATATGCGTATTTGGAACCGTACTTTCTTCTACTGTAGTTTTTATCTCTGTTAATTATGCCATTTTATATTTAATAATGAAATAAATATTTTTTTAAATTTGAGCCATTTAGACTCTAGTGTCTTTTTGTAGGTTTTTGTATTGGTTTAGAGCTTGCTTATTAGAGGGGTCCTGTTTGAACTTCCTGTTCACGTCTTCATGCATAACCTTCTTATATTAATACAGATAGTGTGTAAGCACAGCCACCACTGACAGATTGCAGGGTAGTCGTAACCATGGAAACAAGCAGTGTATAATGTGATGGAAAAATGAATCAACCCAGCAAAGGAAGCAATATGGACAATTACAATATATTAGTATGTGCCTTGTATTAAATGGGTTGTCCAAGTTATATTTATTGATGACCTATCATCAGCTGTTTGAAGAGGAGGCGCACTGGCCTCCTGAGGATAGGTCATCAATAAATATAACTTCGACAACCCCTTTAACTTCCTCTACATGATAAATGCCAATGTCTGAAGTGAGACAACCCCTTTAATGTAACAATTTAATGTAATTTAAAATCACAAGGAATAAAACATGCTATATTGTTAAAAATACATACATCATATGCAGCATCACAGTGTGAATTGTATGTCAGAAATCCTAATCACAATGTAACGCTCGCCTGGTGCAATACTCTATGTAGCATTTGTCCTTTTTGCTATATACATGCCCTGTGTAAACCCGGCATAAGTAGAATATACAGTATGTAGCGGTATAGCATTCACTTGGTACATGTTCTCAGAAAGATTCAGCGGAGGAAATTAACCCAGCTATAATTATCTTCCAGAAGAAATGGCTCTTCAGCTCATCATCATCTACTTCCTCGCATACTTTCACTGTGTGCCTGGCAACATGAAGATTAGCCACAATGAGTCATGTAACCCCATGTTCCAATCCCCTCTTGTAGGACTGTCATGGTCACTGAGAAAGTCCACGAAAACATCTGGACATGATGTCTTCTTCCAGGAGCAGTAAATAAAAATCTGCAAGAAAATCCTGGTCTGACACAGAAATGTCTGTGAACTTCAGGATTTGGTCACTTTCATTTGGTCAGTATTTTTCATCAGTATTTGTAAGCCCAAACCAGGAGTGGGTCCAAAACACAGATAAGGTGACAATCTATCCATTATACATTTTCTCTGCATTCTCCTCTACTGATTTTGGCTTACAAACACTGATAAATACTGGCCAAATACTGACTATATGAAAGAGGCCTAAGGCACGTGCTATGTACATTATAACCTACAAATGGAACTGTATAATGCCCTCAAAGAAAACAACTCAATTCAATAACAAATTATTCAATCTTTATTAAATATTAAAATTACATCGCTAAAATAGAGGAGTCCATACATATAGGAGACAAAAGATAAAAGGCAAATAAGCCCCACTTTGAGGGGGACTATACACCTGCGTCTAGGACCAAAATAAATCACACAAGCCGGAAAAAAGTATAGTGGGCCAATAGAATTATTGACAGGCCACACTAAAATATGCCATAACAGAGCTCAAGCTCAAGTATAAATTTATAAAAAGGTAATCAACAAATTTACCAATGAAATAGAGCTCAAAGAAGAGGGGCACAGATAATCATGGCAGTACGTTACCAGCTTAGCAGAATAATCACAAGGGCGTCGCAGGTGTAGTCCCCCGTTCACCCGACGCGTTTCGCCGGTATGGCTTCGTCAGGGGTGACACATCTCTTTGTCACCCCTGACGAAGCCATACCGGCGAAACGCGTCGGGTGAACGGGGGACTACACCTGCGACGCCCTTGTGATTATTCTGCTAAGCTGGTAACGTACTGCCATGATTATCTGTGCCCCTCTTCTTTGAGCTCTATTTCATTGGTAAATTTGTTGATTACCTTTTTATAAATTTATACTTGAGCTTTGGGGACAATTTTCTCTGTTATGGCAAATTTTAGTGTGGCCTGTCTATAATTCTATTGGCCCACTATACTTTTTTCCGGCTTGTGTGATTTATTTTGGGCCTAGACGCAGGTGTATAGTCCCCCTCAAAGTGGGGCTTATTTGCCTTTTATCTTTTGTCTCCTATATGTATGGACTCCTCTATTTTAGCGATGCAATTTTAATATTTAATAAAGATTGAATAATTTGTTATTGAATTGAGTTGTTTTCTTTGAGGGCATTATACAGTTCCTTTTGTAGGTTATAGCGGTATCTCTTTGGGGCTGTGCCCAGTGGTAGGCTTAGTCTTTGGATATATTGTGCTACGTACATTGCAACTGAAGTACATTATTTACTTACAGTACTATATAGCATGTGCATTAGAGTATATGGGTTGCTTGCTTTACCATTATCTCACAGACCATGGGACTCAAGTCACAGCAGGATGATCCCTTAAGTGCTTCCACACAGAATGAGGCCACCCTAAGTGCGACCTGGAAAAAAAAATTGATGTCCTCTAGGTGCCCCCCCCCCACACACAGTATGATGTCCCCCTATGTGCCCCCACACAGTCTGATATCCCCTTGTGGGTCCCCCCAAGTGGCACCCACACAGTCATGACCCCTTTAAATGCCCCTTAACAGAGTGATGCTGCCTAGAGTGGCCCTCAACAAAAGAGTGCCCCGATGGAGTGATTCCCATATTGCCTACAGTTTAAATACTCACCTACCTCAGGTTCCCGCACCATCAATTTCCTGCTTCACCATTAATCATCAGTGTTTCAGCACAAGCAAGCATGATGCAGTGAGCGTCAGGTCGCTCTTCTCTGTGCTGTCTGTGGCTCAATGTGGCAGGCGCAATGATGTCACTGCATCACTCCTGCTTGCGATGAACTACTGACGGCATGGGAATGGTGGAGCAGGGAGCTGTCAATCCCCTGATTCACCATTGTATTCAACTGTATCTGCATCCTGAGGACACAGATAGAGTTGAAAAGCTGTGCAGACAGCTGGCAACTATGGTCCGGATTCAGTCAACCAGTTCACTACGCCTGTCATAGACCGTTCCTTTATATATCTCTAACAACCCCGGGTATATAATTAATGAGCACCATATGGCAGATGCTACATTCCCATTACATTATACACATTCAATATCACAAACGCTACACTCCTATCCTGTCATATTAAGCAAATACTATATGGAAGGTGATAAATTACCATCATATAGCAGGTGTTACATCACCATCCCGTTACATTATATATTTGCCTTATGGCAGATGTTACAGTATATCCTATTATATTGTAGACATACTATATAGCAGGTGATACATTGCTATCCATTGCATTATACAGCTACTATATGGAAAGTGCTACATTATTATGTCCTTACACTATACACATACTATACATGGCAGGTGCTATATTATTATGCCCTTACATTATACACATACTATATGTGGCAGGTGCTATATTATTATGTCCTTACATTATACATATACTATACGTGGCAGGTGCTATATTATTATGCCCTATATTATCACATACTATACAGTACATGGCAGGTGCTATATTCTCTTACATTACTCATATACTGTGTAACAGGTGCTATATTACTATACCGTTACATGGCATACTGCATCTGTACTTCCACATCTTTCCCCATGTGATAGAACTTAGACTTGAGATGACTCGTCTCCTGTTTTTATGAAATTTGAATCAGATATTAAAAAATATTTCTAAAAAACTAAATTCCACCTTCAATACAGTGCATCTATCTTACCCTATGCCACTTTGTCACCGCGTCTAAAGGTGGCCATATCCTTTAGTGTAAAATTAATGAAAATAAATGACTTTTAATGACTTTCACCCATCACCTGGTTTTATTGAACGAGTTTGACCAGTTTGAACTAATGTCAATATGGACCTAAATGTGTATGGTCGTATCAGAAAAATGAACGTTCACCTGATGACTGCTTGTTCAACCATCAACCAAATTCTTTCCGATGTGTATGGCCACCTTAACACGTTTGTACTATTATATCCTTTACCTCCTCAAAGAATCACTTACATTATTTTCCTGCAGCAAATTCTTCCAAATGATATCAATTTTCTTCTGTGGCAACTGATATTAGAAAATATTCAGGATCAAGGATCATTCAACTTTGGTGACTGATGAAATATTCAGATCATTTACCATACAACTGTGTGTTTTGGCAATAAATCTCACTGCGCTGATGACAGAGAGGCCCAGAGAAAGGAGAAAAGTAATTGTGAATTATCCAGAGTCCTAGTAGAATGCCATTATACTGTACCCCACAGCGCTGCACCATAGACAAGCTATACAAAATTACTAGTACTGATTCTGGATGACTTATAAGATGTTATAAACCGTACAAAATCTTACTGGATCCTGGTTACCAATACTGAGTGAGAATAAGGTTTCCACATTTAAGATATCTATACAAGCATGGCATAATTGCTGAGAAATAATGCTTCCCCATCAAGACCTATACATGACATCTACAATGTCTCCTTCTCATATATCAATGGAGATCACGACACAAAGTGCAATATTTACCTGTGAGACAAAAGAATACTTTTAAATTTGCAAGGTGATCCTCAGCAGGAAAAATGTCTGCACATTGATTATCCTTTTTTTTATTCCATAAAATACCGGACTAGACTCAAAATGTGTTCCTCCCATGGGAAGTTGGTTGAACTCTTCAAGCAATACGGTTTGAAGCCTTCAAAGTTCTTGTTTTGGACTTGGGAGGAATTTCAATGAGAATTAAACTCTTTTACATGCAAATCCGACCTTTCTCAGCACATTGGCCAATCAGTGATATTTTCCAAGTTGTGGAAATCAGTGCCTCTCTATAAGTCATTGTGTGGAAGGATAAAAGAGACAGTGGAATTAGGATGAGATTTAGAGCACTGAACAAGCAGATCTTTGTGAGAAGTTGAGGCTTTTTCCAATGCCCTTCCCTGAACGGCAGCCAATAGTCCTAAAGCATTAATTGTTGCCATTATTAAAAAAAGGAAACAATTTTATCAGGATTCTTTTACGGCAGAATGAGAAATATTGTATGATTTTCTGCTGTTTTGGCCAGACACTGGTAAATAATGAGAATTTTGCACTTGGTAGACATTATCATTTAGCTGAAGAGTTATTGAGGATAAGTAAACTTTATAACTTGTACTGTGAAGAGCATTAGGCGATATAAACCTCTCCACTTAACTTTGTGACTATTGAGCAACAGTCAGATTGTGAAGTGTATTCATTTGTGGAACAATGAAAGATGTAAAGTTGAGGCTTTTGCCTTTTTGTACTCAAAATATAGTTTGCATTACCAGAGTCATTTCAGACCTGTCTGACTACTAAATTGTGATCCAAAAATTTATAGCAAAATTAGACTCAAAGACAAGTCTCATGCACTGGGATCAAGTAAGTATTGTTAGGCCCCTTTCAGACGAGCAATTTTTCCACGCGGGTGCAATGCGTGACGTGAACGCATAGCACCCCCACTGAATCCTGACCCATTCATTTCAATATGTCTGTGTACATGAGCGTTTTTTTCACGCATCAGTTCTGCGTTGCGTGAAAAATGCAGCATGTTCTATATTCTGCGTTTTTCACGCAGCTCTGGCCCCATAGAAGTGAATGGGGCTTCAGTGGAAAATGCATTGCATCCTGACGCAAGTGCGGATGCAATGCATTTTTCACTGATGGTTGCTAAGAGATGTTGTTTGTAAACCTTCAGTTTTTTATCACGCGCTTGAAAATGGCATCAAAACGCATTGCACCCGCGCGGAAAAAACTGAACAATCGCAGACAAAACTGACTGAATTTGCTTGCAAAACGGTGCGAGTTTCCCTGAACGCATCCGGACCTAATCAATTACGCTCATGTGAAAGAGGCCTTAAAGGGAGACCACTGTCTGAGGGCACTAGAAGTCTATTGTATCCACTGTATATGGTGTGTATGATGAGAGCGCCAGATGTATTCCAGTCACTTCTTAGACCAAGTCTTAATTAAATATGGTCTGACAGATTATATAAAGTCTGCAAATATATAGCAGGTCTTAATTAGAAATGGCACTGGTAAGGTTGTTGTCACCTTTTCATTATGGTGATGAAGGTTCTAGCTCAGGGACGTAACTACCATACTGGCAGACCATGTGACTGCTATGGGGCCCAGGGCAAGAGGGGGCCCAGTCTTAGTTGGGATTATCTCCTCTTATACAGGAATATAATAACACTTGGTCAGGACTCCCTTTTAGCAAATGAGGCAGTGGAAAAATGGCCCGAAGGTCATTGAAAAGGGTTTAGGCAGAAACCCTTCTGTCCTGTGTGGTGGATGGTTTAATCCTTGCTATGGGGCCTTTACTTCTTACTTTATTTTAACACTTTTTAAAACTTTTTTTAACCTTTTTTTTAAACTTTTTTTTACTTAATATCTGTCCAAGTCTGGGACTTCAACGTTTGGGGGTCTGATTCCCTCTGCAATGCATTACAATACATCTGTGTAGTACACTAACAGTTGCCTAGGAGACTCTCCTAGGCTTCCACAGAAGGCAGGTCCTGATGCCTCTACAAGCCATTGAGCTGCCTTCTCACCCACTGGGTCCCCATCACTGCAGCTTGGGGACCCCAAGGAGATCCTCACCCACCCCAAACACTTTCTGACTGCGGCATAGAAAGGGTTAATCTGCCAGCATTGGCTTTTACAGCGATGCTGGCAGATACAGCAGGGACCCGGCTATCAGTGACTGTTGGGCCCCCGCATTGATCAGGCAGGCACTGGAGCAGTGCCTGCTTGATCAGCATGACATAATAGTACATCACATTGTGGAAAGTCACCTCCCACTAGACGTACTATTACGTGGTATGTCAGGAAGAGGTTAAAAAGTACATAAGAGTTCCAAGGTCACCAGTGAAGCCCAAAACTGCTACCAATCTTCCAAAATCCACTCCAGGGGGTAGGAAGCTAACTCTAACCCTAGTTAGTTCTCCACCAGAGCCCACCACAAGGCTGGATGGAGTTTGCTGAGTTGATAACAGCAAACCGGTGCCAGCACACACCTTCCAGAATGATCAGGGAGGTACAAATAGGAGTGAGCAAGAGGCAGGAGAGACAGAAACAGTCAATGCAGGGGTTAGTCCAGAGACAGGCCAAAGTCAGTTACCAGAATAGTCATTATAAGCAGGAACAGCGGCCACAGGGTTAATCCAGAAACAAGCCAGTAGTCAGTTCAACAGGGGAGTCAATGTGATATCACACAGCACAGATACAAATATTAGGAATCAGCTGTCTTATATGCCCAACCTAGCTCTGGGATTGGACACAGAGTCAGAAACCTGATTGTCTGGGCTTCCAGCCACACTAAGACGTCAACCAGC
Source organism: Rhinella marina (assembly GCA_900303285.1). Lineage (NCBI taxonomy): Eukaryota > Metazoa > Chordata > Amphibia > Anura > Bufonidae > Rhinella > Rhinella marina. The sequence continues at coordinate 237,278 of ONZH01019023.1, read as the reverse complement.
CAGGACCTGTATAGCAGCCCTCCCAGCACAGCAGAGGAACTGTATAAGCAAACATTTGGTGGTATGTTCAAGCATGTAGGGTTAAAGAAGAGCTCAGATTTTATTTGAACTTAGTCTCAGCACCTTCTGCCAAAGTGAAAAAAGCTTATTAGGACCTAATCTACTGTAATTAAACTTCATAAACAAACCAACACAAAATGGAGCAGTACCATGTCAGCACTAAAATATATCAGAACCGGTGAATTGGAAAATTCTACATTCAAATGTTTCATGGGCCTAGACGTACCCAATATAAATATATATTTATATAAACAATATAAATACATGTTTTGCACTTGTCTGTCTCTATAGCAGGTTCCCTTAAAGAGTTAATTGCTAAAGATTTTATGAAATAATTTCTGAATTCCGATTTTCTAAAAATAAAGCAATGTTATGTGCTTCTTCAGTCTCAAGACAGACAAGGGTTAAAACAAAGAGTACTCCTCCTACTTGCAGGTTTGATCTTTGTCGTCTTTTTCTTTGAAAGACTTCCTGCTCACATTTTTTTTCACAGAGCATGACCTGTGCATACATTACAGCAACCTGGAAAAATGGATCTCGCTGATGTTAAGTGGACTACGACTGAATTTAGTCTTCAAGGATATGTGTCAACCTTCCGTAATGTTTTTCCCAACATCATCAAGATCACAGAGGGGTTCCTCGGGAAGCAGGAGATAGACAGTGTCAGCTCCAGCACGGTGAGACAACTTTAGCTCAACCAGGCAAGGTTCTTTCACCTTCTGTTTCATTATCAGTAGATGTTTTTGTTCATACTGTATTTGTGTATAATGATTTGAACATTTTTGTTTACTGCTTTCCCTAATTGTAAAAACTATAGAATTATTGCAATTGCTACTGTATAGTGTTACCATTAGGAGGACTTGCCCTATATTACATGTAGTAATCCCCTTTATTTTATATGTTGCTTTGACCGCAATATTAGCTTATATTTTTAAGAGATATACAGTATATTAATGTCACATTTAGCGCACATTTTACTTGAATGTCTTTTGCCTAGTCGGCAACATGCCCAAAACTTGTTTAACCAGTCATCTGCTATGACTGGCGGACAATCAGAAGGTCCTTGCTGACATTAGATCTCTCAGCATTATTATTATTAATAAAAATCTTTATTTATATTGTGCCAACATATTCCGCAGCACTTTACAAATCAGAGGGTACATACTGTATGCAAACAAATTTAAACATTACATAGTAACAGACTAATCAGCAATTCAAAAGATAGGTATGACAGCCCTGCTCACAAGAACTACAATAGGGGTGGCACAAAAGAGAGTAGTGCTTGTTTTTTTGCAATGGGCCGGTGAATGACTCTTCCAAATTAACATCAATGGAGCTGATTTGTTATAACAGATGCAAAATGGATAGGTGTGGTTCTGTTTTTGGAACAAAGCTGCCATGTTTAAATGCTGCACCGTCCCCTTTAAATGAAGACAGAAACAATAAACACAGTGTGATAATGTGAGGAGTAGGTCAGGGGGACACAAATGACACAGACAAAGTGAGGCCCTGACACTCCTCCCAAACCACTGTCCCTGCCTTTTGGGGGAACCCGGCTCCTTAACAGGCCGGCCCCAACCGAAGACTGCAATTACACTGAAGAAAGGGCAACACGAGACAAACAACCAAAACAAAACACCAGCAGGAACAACCCTAAACAGGTCAGGAACTGAAGGGGTAAAAGGTAAAGGAACCAAGCAAGGAATAAACAGAGGATAACACAAAAGGTAGGTAACAGTAACAGAAACCAGTGAAAAAGGTACACAGTCACTGGAATACCGGATAAACACAGAGTAGCTAGCTTAGGCACAAGGCTCTATAGCAGGCACAGATGAATGGCGAGTGTGAAACTAAATATTGGCTAGAGTCCCAGCCACACCCTTGAATGGACCAAAATTACTGGCAGGGACGCCTGCCAATAAAACTAGCAAAACTAGCCAAACCTTTAACCCTATAGGAACCTAAGTGTTACAAGAGGATTTTCTGGCTTCATCAAGTATAAGAAATCTGGCATCCTCATGATGGTATAAATAGCAGCGACCCAGAAGTGAGTTGTTACCGGTGACCTGGAAGTAAATTACTACAAATTAGGCCAAATAATTTAAATAAAATACTCTATGTTTCAAAGAGATTCTCTATTAAGATAGTAGCTAAGCCGGTTCCTGCATAGCATACCGTATATGGTCAGAAAGTCTCTGATACTTAAAACCCATAGCCAACCTAGTGACAAATTCAATGTGTGTCATAAGAGAAACCAAAAGATCTGTACAGGATAGTAATCTATATATAAGTATATACGGTAGATTATTACCCAAAAACAAATAATAGAAAACGAATAATAATATGTGGAAATTAGAGCACCAATATACGTCCCTGCCCCACCAAACAAAAAGAGAGCAAGGACACATGATGGTACCCCTTACACCAGTGGAGACAGAGAGCAAAGTAAGTTTGTGACTAGATCAATTATCTCCATGTACATGTGAAATACTGGGATTAGATATGTGAAGCGAGACCTGGTGCACGCTGATAAGACACCAGGATTGAGTCCATAAGCAGCACATTTTGTGAAAGAGTCGGAATGACATATGATGTGCACATTCGTTGCGCAAATACATAAATTAGGTGCAAATAAGTATAGCAACTCCAATCTTAAAACTAACTTCAAATACTTGATAATGATAAATTCAGCCTCCCCACTGAATATTCTGTGGAGAGGAAGTGTACTGAAGAATATTTGAGAATGTATGGCGTACAATGTGACTTTAACATGGCAAATTTCCGTTTTTGCGCTTATGTTTTCCGTTTTATTTTACAGTTTTTCCCATTTCATTTTTCCTTTCACATACATTTATGAAGGATTGTTTTTTGCAGAACAAGTTGTACTCTCTAATGGCACCATTTGTTACATACAATGTAGTTGGAAGCTCGAAAAGATTAAAAAAAATACATAAATTCTGCCACAGTTTTATGGGTTTTGTTTTATGACATTTCCCATAGTATGCGTATGAATTTTTGATTAATTTTCAGATTTTTTTGTGCTAGAGGTAAAGTGATGAAAAAACAGCAAATCAGCTATTTATAATTTTTTTCCACTATTAGCCATTCATCGTCACATTTTAATAGCACAGGCATTTCGGGATGCAGCAATGCCTATGATGTTTATTTTTTATTGTTTATTTTCATTTAAATTTTGGGGAAAAAGAGAGATGAATTTTTGTATTTTTTTTTTTAAGTTTTTTTTTTTTTTTACTTTATTTTTTTAGCCCCCCTAGGGGAGATGAGCTTGCTATAACCAGATTGTCTTTGCATGACTATAATGTTATTTAATACATTAATGAATTAACATTCAAATGTAGTGCTTCCACCTGCAGGCATGCATAGGAATATACCTATAATAGGCCTTATAGCCCTATTGAGACTCAGGCCTATTACTTCTAAGGAACGCCTTCAGCAAGGGAAAGGTGTTCCGGTCCCGGGACTGCAGCTTTCCCAGGTTTTTTAGCTCTCAGATGTCACGGTCTCTGAGGGGTTAAATGTCTGCAATCAGCATTATCGCCGATCACAAACATTAGCCCTGGGTGTCTGATGTCAGAAACAACAGCATTCAGCATTCGGCATGTTTAAACCAAGCTGGGAGTACCCACGGGGTATGAACTAAGGCCACATTAGTTAAAAGTCAGCTGAACTCACCAACGAACATCATTAAAGAGACAAAATCAGCTGTACATGTATGGTGCATGTTGTCAAAGGTTTTAACACTTTGCTGAGGCTAGAATTATAACAGGCTCAGAATTCTAGGTGTAAGGGCTCATGCACACAAACGTATTTTCTTTCCATGTCCGTTCCATTTGCGGACCATATAAGGAACCATTGCATTCCATGTGCATTCCGTTTCCGTATGTCCATATTTCCGTTCTGCAAAAAAATTGAACATGTCCTATTATTGTCCGCATTATGGACACGGATAGGACTGTTCTATTAGGGGCCAGCTGTTCCATTCCACAAAACACAGACTGTACATGGACGTCATGCGTGTTTTTTCAGGACTGCAAAATACAAACGGTCGTGTGCATGAGCCCTAATACTGAGGGTTGAATGGGAGCGGAGCTGCGGTATCCTGGCACGGCCACTACACTTTCAATGGAGCTGTACTTATCGCTGGGTTCAAAGTGCTAATTCCAGCACTGGAGGCTGCAGGTAACTGCTGATCGTGGGGATGCCAGGTCAGACGCCCATTGATCTTCACCATGAGGATAAGATATTCATATGTGGAGCCTAGGAAACTCCTTTAAGCTATATTGAATTTGTGAAGATATTAGTATGTAGGCATAATAGCCATGTATAAACTGTGCACACTTTGGACCATTTTTACCATTTTATGCTTTTATGCAAAATTTCATAAAAGCACCCATTGGTACAAAGTGCTGGCTGAGGTTTTTAAAGTGCATACTTTCAAAAAATATAATTCAGTTTTTATGAAAGTAAACTTCAAAAAAGCTAAATTTAGCCAACTAAGAGAGGCCATAGGCCTAACTAACTGGGACAAAGTCCTCAAAAATAAAAATACAGCCACAAAATGGGATATTTTTAAAAGCATCCTAATATCTAATTGTGAGCGGTACTTACCTTATGGGAATAAAAGGTTAAGGAACAAAAAAAAACAATGTGGATGAATAGAACTGTGAAGAAAGCAATAAATGACAAAAACAAAGCATTTAAATCACTAAAACAGGAGGGAAGCGAGGAAAAATTGAAAAACTATACGGAAAAAAATTGAATATGTAAAAGACAAATAAAAGCAGTCAAACTAGAGACCGAGAGATTAATTGCCAAAGAGAGTAAAACTAACCCTAAAATGTTCTTTAATTATATAAATGGTAAAAAGTATAAACCTGAAGGTGTCGGCCCCTTACAGAGTAATGAGGGGGGAGTTGCAGAGAGCGATGAGGAGAAAGCAAAGCTACAAAATATTTTTTTCTCCACTGTATTCACTGAGTAAAATAAACTATCAGATGAAATGCAGAATATAAAAGTAAATTCCCCATTAAAAGTGCCCTACCTGAGCCAGGAATAAGTACAGAGACGTCTTAAAAAAATTAAAATAGACAAATCGCCAGGACCGGATGGCATACACTCCATATCCTAAAAGAATTAATGTCATAGCCAGACCCTTATTTCTGATATTTAAGGACTCTATACTGACCAAAGGATTGGCACATAGCAAATGTGGTGCCAATATTCAAAAAGGGTCCAAAAACAGAGCCTGGAAACTATAGGCCGGTAAGTTTAACATCTGTTGTGGGTAAACTGTTTGAAGGTTTTCTAAGAGATGTTATCTTGGAGTACCTTAAAAAGCTAATAACTCCATATCAGCATGGCTTCATGAGGGATCGTCATGTCAAACCAATTTAATCAGTTTCTATGAGGAGGTAAGTTCTAGACTTGACCACGGCAAATCAATGGATGTTGTATATCTGGACTTCTCCAAAGCATTTGACACGGTACCATATAAAAGGTTAGCATATAAAATGGGAATGTTTGGCCTGGGAGAAAATGTTTGTATGTGGGTAAGTAACTGGCTTAGTGATAGAAAACAGAGGGTGGTTATTAACAGTACATACTCAGATTGGGTCACTGTCACTAGTGGGGTACCACAGGGGTCAGTATTGGGCCCTATTCTCTTCAATATATTTATTAATGATCTTGTAGAAGGCTTGCACAGTAAAATATCAATTTTTGCAGATGACACTAAACTTTGTAAAGTAATTAACACAGAAGAGGACAGTACACTGCTACAATAATGCAAGTCACCAGTACATACTAAATGGTAAAACACTGGGTAACACTGACATGGAAAAGGTCCTAGGAATTTTAGTAAACAGCAAACTAAGCTGTAGAAACCAGTGTCAGACAGCTGCTGCCAAGCCAATAAGATAATGGGTTGCATCAAAAGAGACATAGATGCCCATGATGAGAACATAGTCCTGCCACTTTACAAATCACCAGGGGCGTCGCTCAGCATGTAGATCCGGGGCCTGGGCCCCGGACTACAAGCATATTGCCGCGAATCTCTGGCAATAGTTCTATTCATAGTTCTTTCATAGTTTTACTAAGCCACCAGTTCGGGACTGCAGTGTGGCTCTAAATGATATCAGCCAGACGCATTATTGTTATTGACCACAGTTTGGCTAGCTGGCTGATATCAGGAACGGCTCCATTGTGCGCCCATCTGAAGAGCAGTGAGACTGGCCAGCAGTCCCCAGTGTTTCCCCAGTGCCTTGTTCACAGGAGCCCAGAACTGTACACAGTACTCCATGTGTGGTCTGACTAGTGATTTGCAGGGGCGTTGCTAGGGTCTTAAAAAATCAGGGGCACAAGCCCCAAGGTACATGCTTCTCCCCGGAAAAAAAATGATAATGTACTGTGTGTGTGTATATATTTATATATATATATATATATATATATATATATATATACACACACACACACACACACACACACACACACACACAGTACATTATAATTTTTTTTCCCGGGGAGAGGCATGTGCCTTGGGGCTTGTGCCCCTGATTTTTTAAGACCCTAGCAACGCCCCTGCAAATCACTAGTCAGACCACACATGGAGTACTGTGTACAGTTCTGGGCTCCTGTGAACAAGGCAGACATAGCAGGGCTGGAGAGGGTTCAGAGGAGGGCAGCTAAAGTAATAACTGGAATGGGTGGACTACAGTACAAAGAAAGATTATCAAAATTAGGATTATTTAGTTTAGAAAAATGACGACTGAGGGGAGATCTAATAACTATGTATAAATATATCAGGGGTCAGTACAGAGATCTCTCCCATGATCTATTTATCCCCAGGACTGACTGTGACAAGGGGACATCCTCTGCATCTGGAGGAAAGAAGGTTTGTACATAAACATAGAAGAGGATTCTTTACGGTAAGAGCAGTGAGACTATGGAACTCTCTGCCTGAGGAGGTGGTGATGGTAAGTTCACTAAAAGAGTTCAAGAGGGGCCTGGATGTATTTCTGGAGGGTAATAATATTACAGGTTAGAGTTACTAGAGATGGGTCGTTGATCCAGGGAGTAATTCTGGTTGCCTGATTGGAGTCGGGAAGGAATTTTTTTCCCCTAAAGTGGGGAAAATTGACTTCTACCTCACAGGGTTTTTTTTGCCTTCCTCTGGATCAACTTGTAGAATAACAGGCCAAACTGGATGGACAGATGTCTTTTTTTGGCCTAATAAACTATGTTACTATGTTACTATGCTATATCAAATTTATGAAAATGTTTGCAGGATAAAAGGGTTATACATCAGCAATGTGCCACGGTAAAGCTAGCCATGACCCAGTCATCCAGAAGATATATAGGATAGGGGTTGGTCGGCACTCCGGATATATTTTGAGAGGTGGGTGCTCAGTGGTCAATTTAATGAACATATAAGTAAGGAACACCACGGCACTCCGAAATATGCAGCTTATAGTGATTTATTTATCCATCCATTTATAGGAATAATGGGCCAACGTTTCGGTCCACAATGGACCTTGATCACGGCCTGGGTATAAATACATAATAGAAAAAAATAAATAGTGTGCTTATACGAACAAAATAATATTATACAAATATACATTAGTTGTGATACACATCAAGTATATGAATATTGCATTAAATATGTCCAACACTAATGGAATACTTGGTATATAGATTCTGGCATGGATGTTGTGTCCATAGACATAAGAAGTGTACCCTGTAAGTTAGAACCAAAGAAAGAGAGTAGCTGTTAGTGCTAGAATCCAAGAGAAAACGAGGAGCAGGCAAGGGTAAGATGCATAGACATATGTAGAACGAACAGGTGTGCAAAGAGATGTTAATTTCATTGTCCGTATATCACCCATTCTCAGGCCTGCTGGGCACATACCTGTAATAAGTGGAAGGGGAGAACCGGATGGTTGCCGCTGTAGAGGTCTGCGGCGCAGACCCTTCTAAATACTCTCGTGTACGAGAGACCAGTTGTGGCGCCAAAGGCGCCTTTAATGACGTCATCGACGGCCGTCAGAAGGTGGTGCATGCGCAGTTGGTGAATGGAAGTCCGTTTGAGTAAGGGCTTCCTAGCGCAGGCGCACATAATGGTTGGAGGATTTAATGCCTCGTTCAGTATCGGAGTGTGTCGGGCGCATGCACGATAGAGGTTAACAATATTAATGGAGAAGTTATTGGTAGGGGTGAACACAATGAGAATTGATAAGTATAGGAGACATAACCAAAGTTATAAAGGTTAATGGGCATGCAAAATAAAATGAAATAAAATAAGATAGAAGTTAAGTAAAAGATTAAGCAAGACAAAATTATTCAAAAAATTATAAAGGTTAATGGGCATGCAAAAAACGTGCAGTTTGTGCATAAGTTGAGGAAAATAATTATATACACATGCACATGTTAATGTTATAGTTCTCTAACAATTAGTATACTTCCTGGTTGATGAAACAGATACTAGTATACTTGATACTAGTATACTTCCTGGTTGATGAAACAGCTCTCATTTAGTCTGGAAAATAAAAGAGTATCATTAGTGAAAACTATATAACATAGCATGTGGTACTGTAAATCATTAGCGTTGCCTATCAGCGTGATCAGGAAGAATCTTATGTTTACGTGACAGTAAACTCAATGTGCACAAAAATCAAAGTCTCTGTTAAGTCCTTTCGGAGAGCGGGTACCCATTTCAAAGATCCAATAGGATTAGCGTTCTTTCAGTTTTGCTATTCTATTGCCCCCTCTACGGACTGGTGGGATATATTCAAGTAGTTGGTATCGTAATTGATTAATTTGGTGTTTGGCTGACAAAAAGTGGTACGGGATGGGCAATTCAGTTTTCTGACATCGTATATCTGATTTATGTTTGCCTATGCGGTCCCGCACACTCTGGGTGGTTTCACCCACGTATGCAAGACCGCACGGGCACCGTATCAGGTACACTACATAGGCAGTGTTACATGTGTAGAGGGATTTGGCATGATAAACTTTTCCTGAATGGGGGTGGATGATTCTATCGCCCTTAATCACATTTGAACATTGAGCACAGCTCAAACAGGGGAATGTACCAGTTTTTTTGGGCGCTAGAGTGGTTTGGGTCATAGTTGGCCTGAGGGGACCAATGTCCGCTTTGACTAATTGGTCTCTAAGATTTTGTGGTCTTTTGTAGCACATCATCACAGGATTCTTAAATTCTTCAATCGTAGGGTAAGAGGGGTGTAGAAGTGGCCAGTGTTTGTGGATGATGGTCCGTATTTTAGGTAAAAATGGATGATATGTTGTGATTAATGGGAGACGAGAAGTTTTATTCTGGGATGTACATGAGCCTGTTTGTGTGAGGTTGTTGCGTTCACGTGTAAGGAGATTACATGGATATCCTTTTGCCTGGAATTTCTGGGTCATTTCCATCAATTTTTGTTCACGTACTGTAGGGTCTTGAACTATGCGTGAGATTCTATGAAACTGAGAGCGTGGCAGTGAATTTTTTGTGTTAGAGGGGTGACAGCTGGAGTATAACAGCAATGTATTGCGATCTGTAGGTTTTGTAAAGAGATCAGAGGTAAGTGTACCTTGTGGGGTCTTGATGATCAGAGTATCGAGAAAGTTGATTTGATGAAGATCTGTGTGTATGGTAAATTGTAGATCAGGGTCAATATTATTGATGTATGTATGGAAGTCCTGTAGTGAGCTAAGGTCACCTTTCCATACACAAAAGATATCATCAATGAATCTGTGCCATGTAATGGCATGGGTTGTGAATAGAGTATTAGGATAGATTGTGTCGTCCTCGAATTGTGGCATGAACAGGACTTCCATACATACATCAATAATATTGACCCTGATCTACAATTTACAATACACACAGATCTTCATCAAATCAACTTTCTCGATACTCTGATCATCAAGACCCCACAAGGTACACTTACCTCTGATCTCTTTACAAAACCTACAGATCGCAATACATTACTGTTATACTCCAGCTGTCACCCCTCTAACACAAAAAATTCACTGTCACGCTCTCAGTTTCATAGAATCTCACGCATAGTTCAAGACCCTACAGTACATGAACAAAGATTGATGGAAATGACCCAGAAATTCCAGGCAAGAGGATATCCATGTAATTTCCTTACACGTGAACGTAACAACCTCACACAAACAGGCTCACATACATCCCAGAATAAAACTTCTCGTCTCCCATTAATTACAACATATCATCCATTTTTACCTAAAATACGGACCATCATCCACAAACACTGGCCACTTCTACACCAATCTTACCTGACGATTGAAGAATTTAAGAATCCTGTGATGGTGTGCTACAAAAGACCACAAAATCTTAGAGACCAATTAGTCAAAGCGGACATTGGTCCCCTCAGGCCAACTATGACCCAAACCACTCTAGCGCCCAAAAAAAATGGTACATTCCCCTGTTTGAGCTGTGCTCAGTGTTCAAATGTGATTAAGGGCGATAGAATCACCCACCCCCATTCAGGAAAAGTTTATCATGCCAAATCCCTCTACACATGTAACACTGCCTATGTAGTGTACCTGATACGGTGCCCGTGCGGTCTCGCATACGTGGGTGAAACCACCCAGAGTGTGCGGGACCGCAAAGGCAAACATAAATCAGATATACGATGTCAGAAAACTGAATTACCCATCCCGTACCACTTTTTGTCAGCCAAACACCAAATTAATCAATTACGATACCAAGTACTTGAATATATCCCACCAGTCCGTAGAGGGGGCAATAGAATAGCAAAACTGAAAGAACGGGAATCCTATTGGATCTTTGAAATGGGTACCCTCTCTCCGAAAGGACTTAACAGAGACTTTGATTTTTGTGCACATTGAGCTTACTGTCACGTAAACATAAGATTCTTCCTGATCACGCTGATAGGCAACGCTAATAATTTACAGTACCACATGCTATGTTATATAGTTTTCACTAATGATACTCTTTTATTTTCCAGACTAAATGAGAGCTGTTTCATCAACCAGGTAGTATACTAGAAATGTTAGAGAACTATAATATTAACGTGTGCATGTGTATATAATTATTTTCCTCAACTTATGCACAAACTGCACGTTTTTTGCATGCCCATTAACCTTTATAATTTTTTGAATAATTTTGTCTTGCTTAATCTTTTACTTAACTTCTATCTTATTTTATTTCATTTTATTTTGCATGCCCATTAACCTTTATAACTTTGGTTATGTCTCCTATACTTATCAATTCTCATTGTACTCACCCCTACCAATAACTTCACCATTAATACTGTTAACCTCTATCGCGCATGCGCCCGACACACTCCGATACTGAACGAGGCATTAAATCCTCCAACCATTATGTGCGCCTGCGCTAGGAAGCCCTTACTAAAACGGACTTCCATTCACCAACTGCGCATGCGCCACCTTCTGACAGCCGTCGATGACGTCATTAACGCCGCCTTTGGTGCCACAACTGGTCTCTCGTACACGAGAGTATTTAGAAGGGTCTGTGCCGCAGACCTCAACAGCGGCAACAATCCGGTTCTCCCCTTCCACTTATTACAGGTATGTGCCCAGCAGGCCTGAGAATGGGTGATATACGGACAATGAAATTAACATCTCTTTGCACACCTGTTCGTTCTACATATGTCTATGCATCTTACCCTTGCCTGCTCCTCGTTTTCTCTTGGATTCTAGCACTAACAGCTACTCTCTTTCTTTGGTTCTAACTTACAGGGTACACTTCTTATGTCTATGGACACAACATCCATGCCAGAATCTATATACCAAGTATTCCATTAGTGTTGGACATATTTAATGCAATATTCATATACTTGATGTGTATCACAACTAATGTATATTTGTATAATATTATTTTGTTTGTATAAGCACACTATTTATTTTTTTCTATTCTGTATTTATACCCAGGTCGTGATCAAGGTCCATTGTGGACCGAAATGTTGGCCCATTATTCCTATAAATGGATGGATAAATAAATCACTATAAGCTGCATATTTCGGAGTGCCGTGGTGTTCCTTACTTATCCAGAAGATATATTCCTTCATTCTCCACTATAACTTTTCAGTGGCAAGGGGAAAATTAGCCACTGCTAGACACCCATGGCAGTGGCTTATCTCTGGAACAAAGGATCGCCATGTTGAATTGAGCATGCCTTATCCTTCCTTCACCCAGCATCTGCTGCCCGGGGAGAGTCGGGAGAACCTCATATACATTGGATAGTTTACTGATCCTGCAGAAGTTGTGAGTTCAGCAGATCTAAAGTGGCCACAGTTCATACCTCGTGGGTACACCCTGCTTGGTTTAAACATGCTCAATGCTGAATTCTCTAATACTTATCTTTATAATACTTAAAGTGATTTTTCATATTTGCAGGTTATCAGAGTCTACTCTTATTGCATGCAGCAAAGAGTAGCTGCTGAAACCAAGAAAGGGAAACTTTTCTCATTGCCGACTAAACTGACCAGGCTGAAATTCCTTGTGGCACAAGAAAGTGGTCCTGTGAAAAGTAAGTTACAATATTTCCTTCTGACTGTAAATAATCAAGGGTGCATTTCTGCGACAAATTAGGACTGTTATGGTATAGCCACATGTGGCGGCCATGACATAGCGGAGACGTGACCATTATGTAGACCAGAATCACAACACTGGTGCCTTGCAGCGCTGGGGTCCTGGGTTTGAATCCGACCAAGGACATCATCTGCATGGAGTTTGTATGTTCTCCCTGTGCTTGCGTGGGTTTCCTCTGGGTACTCCTGTTTCCTCCCACACTCCAAAGACATAGTGATAGGGAACTTAGATTGTGAGCCCCATTGGAGACAGCTTGATGCTAATGACTGTAAAGCACTGAGAAATATAGTAGTGCTATATAAATGTGTAAAATAATTAAATATCACAAATATCCAGTGTAGTCACAAAACGTAAATTAGGTAGTGCTATACAGGAAAAAAATTAGGAAAAGTCCATGATTCCCAGAATTATATAATTAGAGATTAGAGAAGTTTTGAAAAATTCAATTCTGCAGCTTCGCCTCAAGAAATTCCATAGTTCCAAATTAATTTGTCATGAATCGCTATAAATCTGGTATACCCAGCCAAAACTACCTATACATATTCTTCTCACTTGGTAGCTCAATCTCAGTGTGAAGGATTAGAACTTAAACTGCAAGGAGAATACAGGGAGAGTGTATTGCTGTGTACATCAGTGTGCAGTGCACCAAGATTCATAGCTAATCCCTTCTGTTAGCTGTAGATGTACTGTGTGTAAGTACTATTGGTAAATGTTACCATCAGGTCTAATTTATCGCTGTGGACTTAACTGTGTAGTGCACCAAGAGTCAAGTAGTGGCCTCATGACAGAGTGGGGAGGGTAGCAGCAGCAGTGGCAGTAACAGTGACAGTCGTGGTCCCATGACAGAGTGGGGCGGGTTGCAGCAGCAATGGCAGTGACAGTAGTGGCCCCATGACAGAGAGGGGAGGGTGGAAGCAGCAGCAGTAGCAGTGACAGTAGTGGCCCCATGACAGAGTGGGGAGGGTTGCAGCAGCAATGGCAGTGACAGTAGTGGCCCCATGACAGAGTGGGAAGGGTGGAAGCAGCAGCCAGTAGCAGTGACAGTAGTGGCCCCATGATAGAGTGGGGATGGTGGCAGCAGTGGCAGTAAGACTGTGTACACATCACTTTTTATTTTTCTGCTCTTCTGCTCAGTGAGAAGAACCCCCCCCCCCCAAATAAATAAATAAATAAATAAATGTGGATCCTGTATTTTGAGCACTTCTGCTTTTGGCTTACAAATACAGATCAAATACTGACTAAATTCTGACCGTGTTAAAGAAGTATTACCGATACTCAAAATACAGGATCCTTTTTTCACCCCTGTTCTTTTGATGGATCAGAACAGTGGAAAAATGAATGGTGATGTGAGCATGGCCAAATATGGACAATAGTGGCCCCATGACAGAGTGGGGAGGGGGACAGCAGCAGTGGCAGTAACAGTGACAATGGTGGCGTCATGACAGAGTGAGGGAGGGGAGGGGGCAGCAGCAGTGGCATAGAGCACAAGATGTTGCAGATCACAGTATTAACCAGTGGCATGCATATCCTTGTAAAAATGTAACATGTATATACGGGGGGGGGAAGTATTTAATCAGCCACCAATTGTGCAAGTTCTCCCACTTATAAAGATGAGAGAGGCCTGTAATTGACACCATAGGTAGACCTCAACTATGAGAGACAAAATGAGAAAACAAATCCAGAAAATCACATTGTCTGATTTTTAAATAATTTATTTGCAAATTATGGTGGAAAATAAGTATTTGGTCACCTACAAACAAACAAGATTTCTGGCTCTCACAGACCTGTAACTTCTTCTTTAAGAGGCTCCTCTGTCCTCCACTCATTACCTGTAATAATGGCACCTGTTTGAACTTGTTATGAGTATAAAAGACACCTGTCCACAACCTCAAACAGTCACACTCCAAACTCCACTATGGTGAAGACCAAAGAGCTTTCGAAGGACACCAGAAACAAAATTGTAGACCTGCACCAGGCTGGGAAGACTGAATCTGCAATAGGCAAGTAGCTTGGTGTGAAGAAATCAACTGTGGGAGCAATAATTAGAAAATGGAAGACATGCAAGACCACCATACCTACTGTGAAGCATGGGGGTGGCAATATCATGCTTTGGGGCTGTTTCTCTGCAAAGGGACCAGGATGACTGATCTGTGTACATGAAAGAATAAATGGGGCCATGTATCGTGAGATTTTGAGTGCAAATCCCCTGCAGCGTACCAGGCCGCAGGGGTTATGTGAGTGTTATAGTGATGTCACAGTGATGGTGGTGCCGGTGGTTGTATTACTCAGTTTGGTGACTACGACTCCCGGGCTGGCGTGCAGTGAGGGGAAAGGGGACACCAGTTCCTTCGGGGCACTCTCTGTTCCTCAGGGCTCTGCCGGGTGGTAAAGCGAGGTGCCTTTGGTGGTATAGTATTATGGTGTCAGTCGGTAGGGCCCTGGTAGATTTTGTGACGCCAGTGTCCTTATGATGCAATGTAGAATTGAGGCAAATAAAGAGGAGGCAAATCGTATCAAAAATAAGAAAACTTTACTTTTGCCTTGTGAGAGTTTCCTTCCTCAGTTATAGTTTACAAATCAGTCCTCTTTACAATAGATGTTAATAATGATGCTGCAGGATTCCTTAAATTAAAGGGGTTCTCCAGGAATTAAGAAAATGAAAATACTGTACCTAAATATTACTTTATTATAAATACATTCCCTAATGCCTTTCATTAGCTATATTGGTTCGTTTTGTCTATGGAGCAATCATTAGAAGAAATAAAATGGCCGCTGTCCTATTAATACACACAAATTATGTCCTAATCACACAGGAGGACAAGTTACTTCCCCACACTGAGGTAAAGAGCTGCCTCATCCTCCTCTCTGCTCTGCTTGTCAGGGATTATGATCCTGAATACAGATGATAAGATCTTCAGCTGAATCTCTGTAGGAATGGAGTTCGTGAGGAGACATGAAGTACAGAGAGGAGGTGGAGATGTGGCTAATGAGCAGGAGGAGGATGAGGCAGCTCTTTACCTCAGTGTTGTGAAGTAACTTGTCCTGCTGTGTGATTAGAACAGGATTTCTGTGTACTAATAGGACGGCGGCCATTTTGTTTCTCCTACTGATCGCTCCGAAGACAAAACGAGCCATTATAACTAATGAAAGATATTCGGGAATATATTGATAATGAAGTAATATTTAAGTATTTTCATTTTCTTAATTCCCGGAGAACCCCTTTAAGGCTGGTTTAGTTTCAGTAAGCAATTACTCAATACTCCTGTGATAACTTTTCCTTTCCACCAGTTCCAGTTCTGGCTCTGGATAAAACTTTAGTATTGTAGAACAGCAATCTCACAGGGCGGCATCCCTGTATGGCAGACATTAATACATCTGCTCCATTCTTTGTCTTAGGTGCTTGATGTATATATAGGTATATAAGCCCACACTTCCCGGAGGGTTCAAAGAGGGTGCAAATACGACTTGGTACCTATAGTCATATAGTCCGTGTTTAGGTGCCTGAGGCTACTCCTAATCACTAGTGCCAGCAAAGTCCAATAAACCGTAGAAAGGCATTTACCTTTGCTAGTCTCCTCTGTATCCAGCTTATAGCACAGCTTCTGGTGGCTTAGTGTCATAAGTGCTAAAAGTAGGTTTGACTTGGCCAGGCAAATCTGGCAGCCTCAGGATGGAAGGTCCTGTACTACTCCTCCTGCCTCATGACTGACTCTCACTTCTTGTTCTAACCAGTTGCCTAGGTAGTTATATACGGGGCAAAAGCACCACCTAGTGGTGTAAAAATGAATAGCAGCTACTCAGCCAAAATAGGTTCTTGCAACATATGGTGATAAATAGCATAGGAATACAGTTGACATGGCTAGCATACATAAACAGTTTGCTGTGTCCCTTTCACACAAGTGGGACACTGCACTCCTCCATCAGCAAGGGCATTGAAGATGAAATGTGGCTGGGTCTTTCAGCATGACAATGATCCCAAGCACACCGACAGGGCAATGAACGAGTGGCTTCATAAGAAGCATTTCAAGGTCCTGGAGTGGCCTAGCCAGTCTCCAGATCTCAACCCCATAGAAAACCTTTGGAGGGAGTTGAAAGTCTGTGTTGCCCAGCGACAGCCCCAAAACATCACTACTGTAGAGGAGATCTGCATGGAAGAATGGGCCAACATACCAGCAACAGTGTTTGCCAATGTTGTGAAGTCTTACAGAAAATGTTTGACCTCTGTCATTGCCAACAAAGGATATATTACAAAGTATTGAGATTTTTCCCCACTGTATATTAGTAAGTCATCTTACATACACATTGGTAACAAATAGCTGGAAAGTGGTCAAACCCTTAAAGGGGGTATTACAGACACATGCCTCTTCAGCTCCCGATTGGCTTCTGTTGCTGGCAGACATGGATGTCTTTCTAAGGCCTTTGGATGCTAAAGCAACCATCAGAACCCTGCGATTGCATTGCAGGGAGCCCATGGGGTAAAAGGTGCAGCTCCCTTCCTCTGTAAACCTCTTAGACGCAGCAGAGTTAAAGCGCCAGTATCTGAGTTATCTCTGATGCTGGCAGTAACAGCCATGCCCATGCAGTGATCGCACGAGCAAAGCTCCTTTGCCTGCCCTATCAGTGTGCCATATGTCTACAGCGTGATGTGGGAATACCTTGCTTGCTGTGTCATACATGTATGGCACAGAAGGGCTTAAATTGCACCATATTTATCACAGTGACTGATGCTGATGCTGGATGGCAACATCATGCTTTGGTGCTGTTTCTCTGCAAAGGGACCAGGATGACTGATCCAAGTACATGAAAGAATGAATGGGGCTATGTATCATGAGATTTTGAGTGCAAACCTCCTTCCATCAGCAAGGGCATTGAAGATGAAACATGGTTGGGTCTTTCAGCATGACAATGATCCCAAGCACACTGCCAGGGCAATGAAGGAGTGGCTTCATAAGGGCATGTTTTGCATGGTAAGAGTGGCTGAAGTGCATGCACAGTTTCCAGGACATTTTTAGCAGCTCTTGCAGTTCAGTGGAAGACGTGAGGAACCGGGAGACAACGGGATTGAAGAAGTGTGCCATGCAGGGTGCAGGGGTCAGCCCTCTCTGATGTAATGTAGACAAAATGTTCTTCCTGTTCTCAGTAACCATTGTTCCTATCTGTAGCTGGCAAGGAGACAGCCAGTGTTTGATTTCTTTGTTGATGACGCGGAGCAGTTCCTCACCAGTGTGACTCAGTTCGCCTAGGATGACCAGGTGCAGAACCGCGTGACAACGCCTAGCTTTGCATCAGTGGTATGCTGGAGGACCACCATGAACTGTGCCTACAGTGGAAGGTGAGGACAAGGTGGAGGCTGAGGAGGCAGAGGATGACATTGGCGCAGAAATCCCACAATTACTACACATGGCCAAGTGGCTGGTGTGCCTGTGCCAGAACCACATATATTGTCCTTGATCATAGTTACAACTCTGTAAGTCACCGCTGGCATGAACTCTACCAGACATAGAGAGACCCAAGGACTGGCCTACCTTCTGCGTACATGTGCAGGGCTGACAGCTTTGTTGAAAAAGTAATGTCGGCTTGGGACTCTCCACCTTGGGTGGGCACAAGCCATCAGTACTCTGAAATGTGCAGAATCAACTGCACGCAAACAGTGGGTCCGTAATACCAGCAACTTGGATGAGCGCGTGCATACTGTTGTCTTTTTTGCAATCGCCTTGGTGATCAATTGCTGGCAAAACAAATGATGAGAAGGGGGCACGGGCCAGTGGGAGATACAGTGCATTGCTGCATCAGGCTGTCTTGCCAACATTAGCAACCTGGCCTTACTTTCTGCCCACACATCCTGCATACCGCCACGCTAACGCCCCCCAATGACTTGGTGAAAAGCTCCCACACTGCTGAGTATGCCATTTTCCCTCCACCACTGTGTGATGTCTTCCTGCCACTGCTTTTATGAATCTGTGCACTGCTAGTGTGTTCCTCACAGGTAGCCTCTCGAGTAGCAGACTGTGTACTTCTCCCACGTTTGGCTCAAGATCTCCCATTGCTACCACCCTGGTGTCTCCTGGGCACGCTTCCACCCTGCTGTCTCACAGGCACTCGGTAGTTGCACACCTTGATAGTGTTGATGTTGACAGATGCTCTTTAAAGGGAACCTGTCACCTCCTGTAGCGAAAAAAAACTGTTAGCAGTACCTTAATCTGGTGGCCAGGGTGACGCTAAAGAAGGTCTTCATAAGGAGAAGAGATTCCTGTAAATAGAAGAAATTGATCTTTTAATCATGCTCAGAACGCTGACTTGACTCGGCTTGAAGTCAAGGGGGCAGCGGCTAGTCAAGCAAACCACTCCCCCTGGTCAACTTGAATGACAGTTGCCGTTGGGCAGGGGATTGCGCAATTCTCGCGCATGCGTGGTGCGCAATTTCTCCCTGCGCGATCCCGGCCCCGGCTCTTCACTTCTGCGGCGCTTTTGTCCCTACAGCGCATGTGCCGCAGAAGCAAGCGAGCGCGCGGGGACGGCGGGCGGGCGCGCTCTGGCAAGCGCGCTCGCTTGCTTCTGCGGCACATGTGCTGTAGGGACAAAAGCGCCGCAGAAGTGAAGAGCCGGGGCCGGAATCGCGCAGGGAGAAATTGTGCACCGCGCATGTGCGAGAATTGCGCGATCCCCGGCCCAACGGCAACTGTCATTCAAGTTGACCAGGGGGAGTGGTTTGCTTGACTAGCCGCTGCCCCCTTGACTTCAAGCCGAGTCAAGTCAGCGTTCTGAGCATGATTAAAAGATCAATTTCTTCTATTTACAGGAATCTCTTCTCCTTATGAAGACCTTCTTTAGCGTCACCCTGGCCACCAGATTAAGGTACTGCTAACAGTTTTTTTTCGCTACAGGAGGTGACAGGTTCCCTTTAAGGTCTAGAGCATTTGGTTTGCAATGTGAAAGTCATGAGGAATCACTCATGGTTGTATAGCCTACATGGCCTATCATAGTACTGTTAAGCAAGACATAATCTGTCTTCAAGAAGGTCAGGTCAGTTGTCCAAATTAAAAGAACGGTTGTGCACATGGTAAGATCTCTAGACGGACACAAATGTCAGTTTGGTGTCTCCCAACACGTTCAGGCGCTGAGGTGATCTGGGCTGCTCCGTTTATTACAAAAGCATATACACACAGTAGAAAAGGTGGGGGCCTTGTTCACAGAGTTTCCCCAGCAAGCTGATAAGCATTAAACACATATTCTTTTGTTCTTGTCTTGGTTACTCCACCGCAGCATCCCGGACAGGTGGGGGGAGTGGAATCTGTATCAGGATGTACTGGACACAGCTGCATAAGCATTTTGCAAAGCTGAGATATTTTTGTAAGGCTAAATAGCATTGAATACATGTATATACAAATGACATCACACTGTGAGGGGAAAATTCAGTATTTCTGCTGGTCTACCTTCACAGTCCCCCCTAAAGACTGAATTTTCCCCTAATCTTTGATTTTCTAATTGTCAAGAGTGTCTAGACGGACATGGGGGAAAAGGTAGTCTTCACCAAGGTTGAAACCCAACAGGCACCCCCCTGTGTACTTGGGCTTATCCTAATCATTTGACAGAAACCTACTTGTGGACCATTAATATATATATATATATATATATATATATATATTTTTTTTTTTTTTTTTCATAACCAACCTTGAGATACCAAACGATGTTTGATGTTTACTAAATGTGTGATATTGTGTATTCTGCACATTTTGTAGCAGTACCCAGCTTTTCTGGATGTGGAAATGAATGGACCTTTTTTTTTTTTAAATGAACAGAGTACTCGTCTTTTACGGGGTGTCTTGTACCTAGGAGATGGGCTCAAGGGCTGTCTTTGTATCTGTGACGTCCACCCTGTCCTCCTCCCTCTCCTCTGAGTCAGCTAAGTCCACCCCTTCCAGTCGGACGGTGTGATCCTCCCTCTTTCAGTCAGTCTCGTCTCAGTTGTCCATGAGGACAGATCTCTGATGCACATTTAACATATAACAAGTCAACAGAATACAAACATTGAAACAAACAGATCTGACAATACAGACATGAACACATGAAGGGCCCATAGGAAACGTTTCATTGCCTTGATTTCAAAAATAAAATGTAGAGTTTGATCAAAACATTTGGTACCAATAAAAACACAAAATATCCCAAGGAAAAAATAAAAATCCCCAATGCGCATATAAAGAAAAAAAAAACAAATGTCGTACGCCATACACATTGTCATTCCTTCATTTTCTGCTGCATATCCACACACAACTCACACACAGCTTTGCTGAGCATCCATCAGTCTTCACAACTTCAAACACATTCAACACAACAGCTGCATTCATTCACATTCCACTGAATGAGCCAACTCTCAGCTACACAGCTTTCTTGGATACAGATACACACAGAAGACCATCCTGTATGGGGGGTTGAAAGAAGCATTAAGTGAGTCAATTGCTGGCACATAATACCATTGTCTTCGGTTGTTCACTCCTACAACACATCGTTATTGTAACAACACACAAGCACACCGTAGTGTGCACATAAACTATTGTCTCGGCGCTTGGACATTTACAAGCTGCTAGGAAGAGAAAAAGGAAAGTTATTAATTTATCTTTACTCTTCTGTGTCACATATACAGCCAATCTACAGCAACAAAAAGGAACATTTCTATATCTTAAGTCACTTTCACACTATTGTCTACTCCTCACTCCACGGGGGGAGTGAATTCCTGAGGAGGGGGTTTCAACATGAGCTGAAGACATGGTAGCATTATCATAATCATAAATTCCAAAGGAGGGGGAAATTGTAACTAAAAACTGAAGAAGATCTTTTTTTTTTTTCTTTTTTTTCTCCCATTGTCTCACTTTAGGAGCCAAATCCGCCATTTTGCAATGGAAATATTTTTCTCAACCTACTACAACTTTCTATAAGTCACTTACATAAACCATATCAACCATTTTTCCTGCACCAGCCTATTACCCTTCTAACCAACTTCTCTTTCCCTTCAATACACTTTCCACAGTCCATCCTTTTTTTTTTTTTTCCTGATTTGAAGCAGTTCTATAGAAGGCTCTTGCTACATCGATCACACCTTCACTGGGCTGTAATCTGCCTCCTGGAGGCATCCCAATTATCTTAAGCAAGTTCTTCACATCCTTTACATATCTTTTGCCTTCTTTTTTCCACCAGACTGACAGCGCTAGAAGCTCCAACGGGAAGGTTGGGCTTCTTTTTAAACAAAAACATGACGCCTTATCGATATGGCCTCTATCGATCCAAGCCCCTTATCTCTCTTATCACCAGGAAGGGAGGGAAGCTTTAAAGGTTCCTGGCCATACAGATACTTGTTATATACTCGTTATATACTCGTAAATTACAGCCTCACCGTCTTCGATCCTGGGGAGATTCGCTCAATGGGCGTGATAAGCACCGCTCAGCGCGTCCTACCGTGAACACTCTGTCACTCACTACACTGTCCCTATCACTTAGCTATGTCTGATAACTCTCGGGCTAGTCCCTATTGAGGTTATCACAGAACTGTCAGTCTGGGTCCCTATGCAACCGACCTGAGTCCTCTGTGACCTTCTATGTGCGTTATCTAGGTTTGCGCCCTCTCTGCCCCACATCTCTCGAATCACAGGCAAATTATCACATACAATGTATATGAAACTTACCGTGATCGTGGAGGTTGATCAGACCTCGATTTCGGGAGATGGGGGTTCGGAGATGTCGACCACCTTCGGATATTGGGGTACAGGTGCTCCTTTAGAGGGCCGCACGACTTTGGGCGCCAACTGTTAAGCAAGACATAATCTGTCTTCAAGAAGGTCAGGTCAGTTGTCCAAATTAAAAGAACGGTTGTGCACATGGTAAGATCTCTAGACAGACACAAATGTCAGTTTGGAGTCTCCCAACACGTTCAGGCGCTGAGGTGATCTGGGCTGCTCCGTTTATTACAAAAGCATATACACACAGTAGAAAAGGTGGGGGCCTTGTTCACAGAGTTTCCCCAGCAAGCTGATAAGCATTAAACACATATTCTTTTGTTCTTGTCTTGGTTACTCCACCGCAGCATCCCGGACAGGTGGGGGGAGTGGAATCTGTATCAGGATGTACTGGACACAGCTGCATAAGCATTTTGCAAAGCTGAGATATTTTTGTAAGGCTAAATAGCATTGAATACATGTATATACAAATGACATCACACTGTGAGGGGAAAATTCAGTATTTCTGCTGGTCTACCTTCACAGTACCTCATCATAGTTTTGCAGAAAAAAGGACTATAAAAGCAAATATGTCTCGTGATGAGTGAAAATAGACATAATATGTTCCTTATTTCCACTAAAAATAGAATGCATTTCCAGTGTATTCACTTATTCATTGTTTATTCATGTGCTTTATGTTACTCTACAGCTGTAAGGTGCCCTTTGACTTTGGAAGACATACTGTCTAGATACAGCCTCCCCATTACTGTCTACTCTTCATCAGCTTTATCCTATAAGCAAAAAGGAGATCAGAAGTCACAAGATGAACTGCTTAGTGAGCTGACCCTGCTAGACACATATGAGGAAAACTTCATCCTGGGACATCCCATTGACAAAGGTAACTAAAGTCAACAAGTATCTGAGCGAATCTATTCGCCGATTCGTATCTTAGAAATTTTCCGGTGCAAAGCGAATGTGTATTTTTTGAGATTTGCTTCGTTAGATTCGAAAATGTTCTTAAAGCTTTCTACACATTCGTTACGTACTTGTCCGAAATATTGTAGCTAATGTTACGTATAAGTACGAATTCAGTTAATTAGCGAACTTTTACTGTTTGTTATTCGTATGGCATAAAGCGCGGGAAGAAAGCGGTCACCTGACCTAGTGGCATGAGCTTTCTCTGATTGGCTCAGGCTCAGTAAGCCAGTGACGCATCAGTTGTGCTGCGACTGCTGAGACGAGCAGAAGCACTGTCTGTGGAGTTCTGAGAGACAGAGAACTGTTTTGTTAAAATTTGGGTGTAATTGTTCTGGGAATCCATATTGCACATATCAGGGATACTGCAAGGCAAGTGCAGGACCAGTGCAGGGCTAGTAATTAATCAGGCAGGGAGAGAGACAGGAAGAGAGATAGGGAGAGAGACAAAGACCAGCTGCAGGGTGAAAAATGTCTGGCATGGAAAAGCAAAAGGGTTCCAGCCAGACCTTGAGCTCCAAAAAAAAGGAGAAGGTGGCACAGGGTAGCAGTGCCAAAGGACCTGTAGCCGGAGCTTCTACTTGTAGAATTTGCAATAGTTGGTCACTGTTCCACCAGGCTAACCCTCCAAGGCGCAAAATTGTAGTGGAGGAGAAAGTGGATGAGGCAGTGGAGTGGATGGCACACTCATCTCAATCACAGCCGGATGATCTGCTGTCATCTACTGATACAGTATCTATATGTAGCCAGGGGTCAAACTCAGAGCATTCCTGCTGCTCCACCATTCTGCTCCAGCAAAGCCCGTCATTTTCGTACGCAATTTGTACGCTCATGCATACGTGTTCACATAAGTTGCATACCTTTAACAACTGTACGTTCGTTATTAGTGCGCGAATGTTCGCAAAACACCACATAATAACGTATGATTTGTACGCAGATTCGTATGATGTAAAAATCTTTTGAAAAGTTTGATGAATATTCGGCGAAGTGAATCAATTTAGGTGATTTGCATTTGGAGAACTTATGTTCAGAATGTTCAGTGTTGACGAAGTGCATACAGTGCCTTGCGAAAGTATTCGACCCCCTGGAACTTTTCAACCTTTTGCCACATTTCAGACTTCAAACAAAAAGATATAACATTTTACATTTTTGGTGAACAATCAACAACAAGTGGGTCACAATTGTGAAGTGGAACGAAATTTATTGGATCATTTAAACTTTTTTTGTAATAATAAAACTGAAAAGTGGGACGTGCAAAATTATTCGGCCCATTTACTTTCAGTTCAGAAAACTCACTCCAGAAGTTCATTGAGGATCTCTGAATGATCCAATGTTGTCCTAAATGACTGATGAAGATAAATAGAATCAACCTGTGTGTAATCAAGTCTCCGTATAAATGCACCTGCTCTGTGATAGTCTCAGGGTTCTGCATCATGAAGACCAAGGAACACACCAGGCAGGTCCGTGATACTGTTGTGGAGAAGTTTAAAGCCAGATTTGGATACCAAAAGATTTCCCAAGCTTTAAACCTCCCAAGGAGCACTGTGCAAGCACCCATATTGAAATGGAAGGAGTATCAGACCACTGCAAATCTACCGAGACCCAGCCGTCCCTCTAAACTTTCATCTCAAACAAGGAGAAGACTGATCAGAGATGCAGCCAAGAGGCCCATGATCACTCTGGATGAACTGCAGAGATCTACAGCTGAGGTGAGAGAGTCTGTCCATAGGACAACAATCAGTTGAACACTTCGCAAATCTGGCCTTTATGGAAGAGTGGCAAGAAGAAAGCCATTCTCAAAGATATCCATAACAAGTCTTGTTTACAGTTTGCCACAAGCCACCTGGGAGACACACCAAACATGTGGAAGAAGGTGCTCTGGTCAGATGAAACCAAAATCCAACTTTTTGGAAACAATGCAAAACTATATGTTTGGCGTAAAAGCAACACAGCTCATCACCCTGAACACACCATCCCCACTGTCAAACATGGTGGTGGCAGCATCATGGTTTGGGCCTGCTTTTCATCAGCAGGGACAGGGAAGATGGTTAAAATTGATGGGAAGATGGATGGAGCCAAATACAGAACCATTCTGGATGAAAACCTGTTGGAGTCTGCAAAAGACCTGACACTAGGACGGAGATTTATCTTCCAACAAGACAATGATCCCAAACCTAAAGCAAAATCTACAATGGAATGGTTCAAAAATAAACGTATCCAGGTCTTAGAATGGCCAAGTCAAAGTCCAGACCTGAATCCAATTGAGAATATGTGGAAAGAGCTGAAAACTGCTGTTCACAAACGCTCTCCAACCAACCTCAAAGAGCTCGAGCTGTTTTGCAAGGAAGAATGGGCAAGAATTTCAGTCTCTAGATGTACAAAACTGATAGAGACATACCCCAAGCGACTTGCAGCTGTAATCGCAGCAAAAGGTGGCGCAACAAAGTATTAATGCAAGGGAGTCTAATAATTTTGCACGCCCCACGTTTCAGTTTTATTATTACAAAAAAAGTTTAAATGATCCAATAAATTTCGTTCCACTTCACAATTGTGACCCACTTGTTGATTCTTCACCAAAAATTTTAAAAGTTATATCTTTTTGTTTGAAGCCTGAAATGTGGCAAAAGGTTGAAAAGTTCCAGGGGGCTGAATACTTTTGCAAGGCACTGTATGTTCAGGCATTAAAGCGGTTGTCTGAAAGTTTCATAATGATGACCTATCCTAAGTCATCAATATCTGACTGGCTTTTTGAAGAGGTTGCAGCAATCCTCTTCCTAGTCCAATGATGTTACGGTTATTGGTCACATGGCCTAGGTGCAGCTCAGTCCGATTTAAGATAATGTGGGTCAGCTGCAATATCAAGCACTGCCTCCATTCAGTGGGCGGAGCTGTGATTGGTAAGCTGCATGGAGGCTGCGGTGCTAACCAGAGTGCCACAGCTTCTTTAAACAGCTGATTAACAGGGTTGCCAGTTAGATACTGATATTATTATATTTATTATTATAGTCATGAAAACTGCCACACTTGCATTGTATATATTGTTATTATCTTTCCTTTAAAGAAAGAAAAACCCACAATGGTTACTGAAATAACTTTAGCTTTTGAATTGAAACAGAACAATTTATAAAACAAACTGATGAAACTGGCCTGGACAAAAAAGATATAACCTTAAAGGGGTTATCCGATTTCTGAAACACCCCCCATGTGTCCGGCCCCTCACAGGTAATATACTTACCCTGCGCCACTCCAGGTCCCCACACCCCCGCTTCTTCTTTTTTTCCTGCACATGGATGAAAAAATCTGGAGTCAGGGGAAGCAGCCAATGGCAGGCGGGGACAGGAATTAGCCTCCCTAGTAGCATCGCGGGTGACGCTAGGGAGGCTCGTCCCTGTCCGCCATTGGCTGCTCCCCCACGACACCAGATGGATTCATCCATATGCAGGGAAAAGCAGCAGCGGTGGTGCAGGGACCAGGAGCGGCGCGGGGTAAGTATATCACCTGTGAGGGGCCCGACACATAAACGGGGAGGGGGGGGGGTTTCAGAAATCAGATAACCCCTTTAATATTTTGTTGCACAACCTTTTGAGGCAATCACTGCAATCAAGTGATTTTTGTCACTCTCAATTAGACCTCTGCACCTGTCCACAGGTATTTTGGCCCACTCCTCGTGAACACACTGCTCCAACTGTCTCAGGTTTGAAAGGTGTCTTCTCCATATGACATGTTTCAGCTGCTTCTACAGATGTTCAATAGGATGTAGATCGGGTCTCATAGCAGACCACTTCAGAGTTGTCCAATGTTTTGCTTTTAGCCACTCTTGGATGTTTTTGGCTGTGTGTTTTGGGTCATTATCCTGTAGGATTGGAGGATCCACGACCTGCGACTCAGAAAATGGCACAGGCGTTGCAAAACACAACAAACCAGGCACAACAAAGTTAAGAAATTGTGCAGCCACAAAAAACCAAGGGTATCAAGGAGAGAATACAACGAAAAAGTGGCGCAGACACTTTAGTAAATGTGCCCCGGTGACTTCTTTTCACCCTCTAAAGAGTATCTCCTAGACGGGACAAACCCAGGCACCCAGCATATACACAAATAAAATACAAAAATATGTATCCAAAAATATATCTTTATTGAAATTGATAAAACAAATAAATAAATGCATAAATTGTCAAAGACAAACACAACCACATGGAGAGTCCACAAAACATGGCGGGACATCAAGTTATAGCATTGCAAGTGATGGAGAAGGTGGGATGTAAAAACAAATATAAATAATTACAAAATCAAACCATGTGGCTCCCCCAGCTAGATAAAAAAACATGGTTCACAAATATACATAATACATACCCGGCTAGTGGCACCTCCAAGAGGGATTTTTGACACTTGTGTTCTATTCGTGCCGTATAACCGTATTCCGGTTTTGTGTTTTATTGCTCATTGGTACCCCCACCCTCTAAAGAGGCAGACTGACTGACAAGTTTGAAGACACCAGTGATGCTAATTACAGGACACATCTTAGGCCTCATGCACACATCCGTGGACCCCGGTCCGTTTAAACCCGGCCTGCAGTCCTGCTGAGTGCACGGTGTGGGTCAAAAACACAGAACAGGAGCAGATCTTTCCCTTATACCTTATCTCTGTGTAGGCTTCACTCCTGGTTTTGCCTCCCAATACATGATGGAAATAACTGACCAAATAACTGACGTATGAACTATGAGCCTTAGGGCTTGTTCACGCGTCAGTTATTTAATCAGTTATTTCCATCAGTTATTGTGAGCCAAAACCAGGTGTGGATCAAAAACACTGAACTTTCCATTGCACCTGATCTCTGTGGAGGCTCCAATCCTGGTTTTGGCTCACAATAACTGATATAAATAACTGATTAAATAACTGATGTGTGAACAAGACCTTAGGTTAACATGTCCCTATGGTCAAATTATTTTCAATCTTTTCTAGGGGCACCATCATTTTTGTCAAGGCCAGTTTCATTAGTTTATTTTTAAATACATATTTGAACCACAATTAAAAAGCAATGTCTGATTTTCAGTAATTATTTTTTAATTACTTTTGTCAGTTTCAAGTTATTTCAGTGACCATTGTGGGTTTTTCTTTCTTTAACAGAAGGGTACCAACAATTTTTTAAGAAGGGACTGGCGCTCCTGTGAGTGCTGCTGCCTTCTCCGTGCTCACCAAGTATATTGTACAGTCATGGCCAAAAGTTTTAAGAATGACACAAATATTATATTTTCACATGATCTGCTGCCCTCTGGTTTTTATGTGTGTTTTTCAGATGTTTTTATCACATACAGAAATATAATTGCAATCATATTATGAGTAACAAAAGCTTATATTGACAGTTAGAATGAGTTAATGCAGCAAGTCAATATTTGCAGTGTTGACCCTTCTTCTTCAGGACCTCTGCAATTCTCCCTGGCATGCTCTCAATCAACTTCTGGACCAAATCCTGACTGATGGCAGTCCATTCTTGCACAATCAATGCTTGCATTTTGTCAGAATTTGTAGGTTTTTGTTTGTCCACCCGTCTCTTGATGATTGACCACAAGTTCTCAATGGGATTAAGATCTGGGGAGTTTCCAGGCCATGGACCCAAAATCTCTATGTTTTGTTCCCTGAGCCATTTAGTTATCACCTTTGCTTTATGGCAAGGTGCTCCATCATGCTGGAAAAGGCATTGTTGGTCGCCAAACTGCTCTTGGACGGTTGGGAGAAGTTGCTCTCAGAGGACATTCTGGTACCATTCTTTATTCATGGCTGTGTTTTTAGGCAAGACTGTGAGAGAGCCGATTCCCTTGGCTGAGAAGCAACCCCACACATGAATGGTTTCAGGATGCTTTACAGTTGGCATGAGACAAGACTGGTGGTAGCGCTCACCTCGTCTTCTCCGAATAAGCTGTTTTCCAGATGTCCCAAACAATCGAAAAGGGGATTCATCAGAGAAAATGACTTTACCCCAGTCCTCAGCAGTCCACTCCCTGTACCTTTTTCAGAATATCAGTCTGTCCCTGATGTTTTTTCTGGAGAGTAGTGGCTTATTTGCTGCCCTCCTTGAGACCAGGCCTTGCTCCAAGAGTCTCCGCCTCACAGTGCGTGCAGATGCACTCACACCTGCCTGCTGCCATTCCTGAGCAAGCTCTGCACTGCTGGTAGCCCGATCCCGCAGCTGAAACACTTTTAAGAGACGGTCCTGGTGCTTGCTGGTCTTTCTTGGGTGCCCTGGAGCCTTTTTGGCAACAATGGAACCTTTCTCCTTGAAGTTCTTGATGATGCGATAGATTGTTGACTGAGGTGCAATCTTTCTAGCTGCGATACTCTTCCCTGTTAGGCCATTTTTGTGCAGTGCAATGATGACTGCACGTGTCTTTAGAGATAACCATGGTTAACAGAAGAGAAACAATGATGCCAAGCACCAGCCTCCTTTTAAAGTGTCCAGTGGTGTCATTCTTACTTAATCATGACACATTGATCTCCAGCCCTGTCCTCATGAACACCCACACCTGTGTTAATGGTGCAATCACTGAAACGATGTTAGCTGGTCCTTTTAAGGCAGGGCTGCAATGATGTTGAAATGTGTTTTGGGGGATAAAGTTCATTTTCTAGGCAAATATTGACTTTGCAAGTAATTGCTGTTAAGCTGATCACTCTTTATAACATTCTGGAGTATATGCAAATTGCCATTATAAAAACTGAAGCAGTAGACTTTGTAAAAATTAATATTTGTATCATTCTCAAAACTTTTGGCCATGACTGTACAGCTGCAGTGCTTGGTATCGCTGCTCAGCCCCATTCGCTTCTAGCTGAGCCTACCCCACGTGAGAGATGAACGTGTGTATTTTCCCTATAGACCAAGAGTAGTATTGTCTGGTATACAATACTCATTCACTCTCTCTCACACACAAACTATATAAAGATTGATACAGCAGGATATTACTGGTCCAGTCTGCAGTGCTGTGGAGATTCATCCTGATTGGACTGATGCATGTGATGCTAATACTTAGCAGATGGCAGTCAGCATTGCATACAGGCATCTACAAGTAGAAGGGTCAGTGGTAAGACAAGGTGATGAGCTGGGAGGACACAAGAGGGCTGTTAACTCATTATTAAGGCTCATTCAGACAGCCGTATGTTTTTTGCTTTCCGCAAAAATGTGGATCTGTTTTTTGTGGTCAGCTCAGCATGTCCGCAAAAAAATGGATTGCATTCTGCATTTTTGCGGACCCATAGATTTCAATGGGGCCATGTCCCGATTTTCACTGACAAGTATCGGACATGTTTTTTTTTTTTTTTTTTTTTTTTTTTACGGGGCCATGGAACGGAAGAAAAGATGCGGACAGCACACAGTGTGCTGTCCAAATCTTTTGGGGCGCTATAGAAGTGAATAGGTCCGTATCTAATCTGCAAAATTGCGGATCATATACGGGAAGCAACATATGTCTGAATGAGCCCTTAGTGTGACAGTGGCAAACTCATTAGAGGGATTATACACAAAACTGTGATAACCTCAGCATAGGTTATCATTATCACATCAGCGGGGGTCTGAGTCACGGCACCCGGTCAATCAGCTGCTTTAGGGAGTGCCCACACTCACCGGAGCCTTTGTTGAGCGCTGCAGACTCCCAGCAGCTTACCAAGCACAGCGCCGTACATGGTATAGTGGCAGTACTTGGTATTGCAGCTCAGCCCCATTCCCTTCTATGGGGGTGAGCTGCAACTAGGCCACGTGACCGATGTACAATGACATCACCTGGGCTATGAAGAGGCCACAGCGCTCACTGGGACCTTTTCTAACGGCAACTCAGGATAGGTCATTAATATCAGATCGGTGGGTGACTGACACCCAGGACCCCCCGCCAATGTGATATTGAAGACCTATCCTGAGGACAGACCATCAATATACATGTAATGACGGTATAACCCCATTAGGGCTCATGCACACGACCGTATGTACCATATTTTTCATTTTATAAGACACACTTTTTTCCCTCCAAAAGTAGGGGGAAAATGGCTGTGCTTCTTATAAAGTGAAGCGCTATACTAGTGAGCGCTTCCATTATGTTACTAGTATGCATTAGGTGCCGGGAGCGGGGAAGAAGCGCTTCAGAAACTCACCCTCCTGCACCGCGGCTCCGCTCCGATGCTCCCCTGTCTTCTCCTGCCAGCACTGTACTGTCCTGACCCCGTACAGTGTCAGGATGTAGTGCATGCGCTATGACCTGACCTGGCATGCAGTCAGGTGACAGTGCAGCGCCGGCAGAAGAAAGGGCACCCAAACCCGGAGCAGAGCCGCGGCGCAGGAGAGGTAAAAGAAGTTTTTTATTTTAGACTGATGGGGGTCTGAAAGGGCTGATCTGAGGTCTGATGGGGGTCTGAAAGGGCTGATCTGAGGTCTGATGGGGCTGAGTGGGCTGATCTGAGGTCTGATGGGGGTCTGAAAGGGCTGATCTGAGGTCTGATGGGGTCTGAAAGGGCTGATCTGAGGTCTGATGGGGGTCTGAAAGGGCTGATCTGAGGTCTGATGGGGGTCTGAAAGGGCTGATCTGAGGTCTGATAGGGGTCTGAAAGGGCTGATCTGAGGTCTGATGGGGGTCTGAAAGAACAGGGCTGATGGGGTTCTGATATGGAGGGCTGATATGGGGCTTTGATGTGATGTCCTGATATTTATAGGAATCTGATATGAGGATCTGACATGTGGTTTGATGAAAAATATTTTTTTCTTATTTTTCTACTCTAAAATCTGTGGTGTGTCTTATCATCGGGTGCGTCTTATAAAACGAAAAATACGCTATTTTGTGGTCTGCAAAAAATGGATCCGCAAAAAATATGGATGACGTCTGTGTGCATTCTGTATTTTGTGGAACGGAACAGCTGCCCCCTAATAGAACAGTCTGATCTTTGTCCATAATGCGGACAATAATAGGACATATTCTATTTTTTTGCAGAACAGAAATACGAACATACGGAAATGGAATGCAGACGGAGTACCTTCCATTTTTTTGTAGAAAATGATACGGTCTTTCACCTGTTTTTCACCTATATAACTAACAGCAGTGCCCCACAGAAGATTGCAGACACATCCCAGACATACCTGTGTGCACCCTGTGTCTGTATTACATGTCCAGGAAGAGCACTTTTATTTTGCTGGAAAATAGCTCCTAAGTGCCCACTTGATAGTGAAACTAAAAACAGCTTTCTCTCCCGACTCGATTTCGAACAGCTATATCTTCTGATATGCTGGATATAATGCTGTGATGGTATCATTTTAAAGCTTGGAATGCCAGCTTTCAAAGAAGGTCAGAACCATTTTCCTATCTGCTACCAATCCCAAGATGTGAGCAGCTAAAACAGCCCTCCCCTCTTCAGTCTGGTTTGCAGCAGCAGCAGAGCTGGGCACTTGGGAGCTGTTTTCCTGCAGAATAAAAGTGCTTTTCCTGGACATGTAATACAGACACACAGTGCACACAGGTATGTCTGGGATGTGTCTGCAATATTCTGTGGGGCAGTGCTCTTAGTTATATAGGTAAAAACAGGTGAAAGACTCCATTTAAAGAAATTGTAGCCTATTTAGAACAATCTTCCTGTTATCAGAATGTCTACCAACCAACCTTATGGATCTTTGAGTAGATATATTTTACAAATCCTGGACAAAGTGGTTAAACCTGTTGTAATAATAATTCTCTTGAAAGCCATACAATAATATATTGTTTCTTTTTATATTTTTAAAGGTAAAATATTTACTAAAGAGCAAATAATGATTCCGATGTACATGACTGAGCTGAAATTAGTGGTGGCTGTGGGATTACAGAATGGAGACGATAAACGTTGGAAAAACATGTGTGACATGCTGACTGAACAAGTGAAAAGCCAAGACAACACTGCAAATGTTACTTTTGAGGGTAGGTGGTATTTGGGGAACTGTGTAAATTTCATTGGAGGGGAGGGGGACACCCCGTTCTGCTACTGACCCAACAATGTGTTGTTAATGCTCCAGAGTAGATCACAAATATTTGTGCAAGCCCTGTTTAATGCTACGCTTATGTTAGGACAAGCCATCAATATTAATATGGCAGGGAGGGAGCCAACTATTGGCACCCCTACCAGTCAGCTGAAGTGGCCATGGCGCTCGAGCTACTGCTTACACTCTAGAATCACAATAGTGAAAGCCAATTAAATTTTAATGGCATCAGATCTGTTTTCTAGCAGAAGAGACAAATTTCACTGTGATCAATTGTTCATTTACACACAGCAATTTATATTGACCGATAAATTGATCCAGTAAGGCCTAATGCGCACTACCGTGTCCATTTTTTGGTCCGCAAATTCTATTGTTCTGGAATGTATTGGATAACACTGACAGCATATGTCAGTTTTGTCCAATACATTTCAGAACTGTAAGAGTTACATAGCATCATAAATCAATATAATGCTATGTGACCCTGTCAGTGCTGGGAGGTCAGGACGGGAGCTGCCGCGTGCTCACACTGTGAGTCCGGAGCGTGACACTCGCTCACCTGAAAGGGGCCTTACATGGCCTGATGTTTAAAGATAATTGCTGTTTTTCAACCTCTGTCGTTGGTAAATGCATTTTTGAAGCTGATTTCACAATGGGGCACAGTTAGTAAAGTGTCTGCACCACTTTTTTGTTGTATTCTCTCCTTGATACCCTTGATGTTTTTTTGTGTCTGCACAATTTATTAACATTGTTACACCTGTTTTCTAATTTTACGACAAATTCTTTAGGTGCGCTTAGGTACGCCTTTTTTGAGGACACATTTTTACATGTGCGCCTACTTGTCTGTCCTTAAAACAGAGTGGCTTAAAACTACGACACTCTGGGGGTGGCATATTTTTTGCCCACATATGTATGATTTTGTGGTGCAATTGAGATTTTTTGGCATAGATGTGTTCTAGAATTTGATATTTGACCTTAATAAACTTTTGTGGTCCGCAATGCACAGGCACCAACCACGTACCCACCATCAGCGGTCACAGACCCTTTCATTTGAATGGAGATCCCGATCCGCACCGCAAAAAACTAATGCATGCATTACTTCTTTTGTGGTGCGGAGGCATGGACAGAAAACCCATGGAAGCACTTCGTAGTGCTTCAGTGGGCTCCCGATCTATGCCTTTATTCCGCAACATATCTCCCTGAATTGTGACCCATTCAAGTGAATGGGTCTGCATCCCTGATACAGTGCGCACACGGCCGGTGCCCATATATTGTGGACCTGCTGTTTACGGGCCACAATACGGGCATGTGCCACCTACGGTCATGTGCATGAGTCCTAACCAGAACATATTACATATGTTGCAGACAAAAAGCTTGGAGGAAAGACTGCCTTTATATGGGTAATGGATGCGGCAAAAACAACCTGGGCTACATAGAAACTTGGTAGCATGCTCCACAATAATATATTTACATACAATGGTCTTGTACCACAACTGTTAAGTACTATCAGGCGTAAACCACCTGCGCTGCAGACAAAATACCTCTCATTTAAGAACAGCTATGCACCAAATAATAAATCAAACCCTAAATGTGTGCACATGATGGGGGAAAAAAGAGCAGAAAATCATGGAGAAGAAGGCGAGCTTAGTAAATGTGCCCCAATATGTATAATGGATGTGCGTTTTACACTGTCATCTCCTTTCCTCATACACAGAAATATATATGCTAGATAAGAAAGACGTTTCTCCACAAAAGCCCAGCTACAGCACCATAGAGCCGATATACATCGACATCAGTGAAGTGAAGAGCAACAGCAAAACACCTTTGGAGAACAAAGGAAAATATGAAGTTTCCCAAGTGCTGTCAAAGCCGGTTGTTGGGAGTGAGTCTCAAGATGCCGCAAAAACAGAAATTTCTTCTGCAAGCAAATTCTTATCCATCAACGATATCCCAAAGGATCTCCATAATCTGAATGTCAGCCAGGTCTGTCAATGCCTGAAATTACTGAACATGAATCAGTATGTGGAAGCCTTTGAAACAGCGCAGGTGGATGGTCAGCTGGTGTACGACCTTAAACCAGACATGATGAAGAGCTGCTTGGGCATGAATGAATTCAATGCTGTAAAGTTCTTAAAGTTTCGGGATGGATGGAGACCTAATGTTCTAAAATAGTCACTCAATGTTCATGGTAAACAACCAAGGTATCATGGAGGATACTTGTCTTAAAGGGGTTGTCCGAGTTATGAAAATAAATTTTTAGTACTGTAAATCTGATGGGCAGCAATATATAACTAAGTTAAGCAAGTTTTAGGCAAACAAATCTATATTTCCTCATTTCGCTGGTTCTCTTCTGGTCTTTATTTACCTTCAGTAATAACAATCTCTGCCCCTCCCCCTTCCTGCTATGCAAAGGCAGGAGCAAGAGCTGGCCTGAGTGACATGTCTGCTGGAATACTCAGCAGCATGTTGTATGTGTAGGACTACAAATCCCAGCTGTAGAATGACACTGCTGATACACACAGGGTCTTCCCCCTACCTGTTCTTGTACAATAAAATACTTTGCATCTCCTCCGGCTCAGCTCCGATCAGCTCTGTGTCTGTAGGGTGAGGAGGGCAGATCCTGTGTCTCTTTACATCTGCAGCTGCTGTTGTAAAGCCTTCAGTGTGTTCTGGCTGAAGGGGTTAATGGTTTATCTGAAAGAATCCAGGGAGAGCAGATAGCAGCCCTGGCAGAGCAGGGTGGGCCGTGGCCAGCACAGTGACGTCTCGTGTACAGGCTCTGTGCACGAATATAAGATTAGCAGGGAGGCAAGCTGACATCACAGGTCATGTGACCCTGAGTGAAATCTGATAAACCAGCAGCTTTAGAAGCAGAAAGTGTATGGAAAAGCTGTTATATTTGACTAGTTAGAAACATACAAAGGACAAAAAAATAACTCGGACAACCCCTTTCAGTATATAATAATGTGGAAACAACAAAATTGCTTACAAATAAACCTAAGACTAAGGGTCCATTCAGACAAGTATGTAAGTGCTCTGTGCCCGTGCGGTTTCAGTTCCAAGTGACTTCTCGAAGTAATAACTTTGGCTCATCAGAGCCAATACATTCTAATAATGTACGGAGCACTCCGTACAGTACTCTAACAAAGTTTTATGAGAATCGACTTTGGATGTTTCATCCTAAGTCGATTCGCTCATCCCTATTTTGAACCACAGAGTGCACAAGGGCTGTGCCCGTATATTGTAAACCCGCCGTTTGCAGGCCACAATATGGGCACGGAGCCCTTATGGTCGTCTGAATTGACCTTACGTTAAAGATCTCTAAAACATCGGGGTAGATTTACCAAAACCGGTGTAAATGAAAACTGCTTTAGTTCACCATAGCAACAAATCAGATTCCACCTTTCATTTTTCAGAGCTCCTCTGAAAAATGAAAGGTGAAATATGATTGGTTGCTATGGACAGCTAAGGCCGAGTTTACACTTCAGTTATTTGGTCAGTTATTTCCATCAGTGATTGTGAGCCAATACCAGGAGCAGATCTTTCCATTATACCTTATGTCTGTGGAGGCTTCACTACTGGTTCAGGCTCACAATAACTGATGGGAAAACTATCAAATAACTGAAGTCTGAACTGAAGCCTAAGGGCCCTTGCACACGACCGTATGCCCTCCGAGACATACGGTCCATGAGCGGGACATCTAACAGCATTTTTTGGTGCATATTTGATGTAGTTTTGCTGCAGATCTCATCCATCTATTGAAAAGGGTGAAATCCACATAATTGACATGCTTTGAAATTTGAAAACTGCAATGCAGGTCAATTTCCATGCAGAAAAAAAATACAGTCTACATAAGATTTGTGTAATCTCATACACTTTACCTGGTGCAGTACTAAGCTACAGTTTTAGTTTTTGTACATGGGAATCTGTGCAGAAAAAACGTATTTATTCCACAATGCGTGCAGGTGGTATTAGGCCTCTTTCACACGAGCTAGTTTTCTGGGTCTGTGCACATGAGCGTTGTTTTTCACGCATCAAAAATCACATCATGTTCTGTATTCTGCGTTTTTGAAGTGAATGTTCGCACAAAGACAAACTATTTTTTTATTTTATGAAATGTAGTTTTATTGTGTAAATGTTAATCATGACCTGTACATATGTGACAATGTCATAATCATACTGACAAAGAATAAAGGCAACATTTTATTTATGGTACATGGTAAATGGCACAAAATATATACAAAATGTTAATAAAGTGTCCTGGGAGACTTCAGCAGCATCTCAGCATGTTTCTCTGCACTATCTCTGCCTTCTTCCCTCCTCTCCTCTCCATAGCCTTCTATGGGCAGCATGTAACCTGATCCCTCAGTGAGCGGATAATCCTTCTCAGGATGTATGCAATATTTTTTTTCATGTGGGTTCACATCACGTTTTATACGTCTATTTGACGTATACATTACAAAAAAAACGGATACAAAAACGCAGCACACCACATTCTTGTATCCTGCAGAGTCCAGTACTCTATGGTGAATGGAACTCTATAATATACAGATGCCACTGTATGGCATCAGTCTGAGGCATCCGTTTAAAGTATACTTTTTTTGTATATGTTAAATGGATGGAAAAAAGATTATTTGAACCCAGCCCAAGCTGCGTTCAAGGCATCGCACTCAGACAGCCAGAATCCTACTCCATACTGATGAGGGGCAAGCACCCAGAAACAGCTGTCTACAAATCGATATTGGGCTTGGCTATTTTCCCTTGTCATGTTCCAAGGCTTGTTAAAATGACTGACTTTGACTCATAGGGAACAAAATTAAGACGATGACACCAGCGAAATGGCTCTCTTTCCCTGAGAGATACCTCCTTGTATATGTTATCCCATGGATGATTGTCAATAAGTCTTCACACACAGCTGTTCTCTGTAAAGAGGACCTGTCTCCTCTCCTGATATGTCTGTTAACTACTCACATTCCTCATGTAATAACAAGTCTGAAACATCTATTCTTATGGCTCTATGTTGTGCCATTTCTTTATTATTTCTACTAGAAGTAACCAGTTGGGGGCGTGTACCTGCACAGTCTGACAATGGCAGCACTGACTGGATAGAGTGAGTCTGTGCAGACACCCCCAACCCCCCAACTGGTATCGCCAGTTCTAGTAGAAATAAAATAGTAAAGTAGAAGTAGAAATAATAAAGGAATGGCACAACATAGAGACATAAGAATAGATGCTCCAGAATTGTTATTACATTGGGGAATGCATGAAGATATTAAAACAAGCATGTCAGGAGTGGTGATAGGTCCTCTTTAAAGGGAATGTGTCATCAGAGAATTACTTATTGTTTAAATCACGTTTTATATAGTGTATTTATACTTATACAGAAACCATAAAATCCTGTTGTTTTCACAGAGGCTAATTAAGCCTAATAATAGGCACAACTTTTTGGTCTATACCAGGGATCCCAAACATGTGGCCCTCCAGCTGTTGCAAAACTACAACTCCCAACATGCCCTGATAGCTATATGCTGTCCAGGCATGCTGGGAGTTTTAGTTTCGAAACAGCTGGAGGGCCACAGGTTAGACATCCCTGGTCTATACAGATCACTTTACTGCAGTTAACTCATTCTAATCCTGCCTGTAATGATATCACCTCCTGCAGTGTCCCACTAGTAGTGCGCACTTCAAACGGTTTAACATGTCTGTGCTTAAAGGGTTTCTGTCATCAGGATTTTAGCATTGCAAACCGAGTGTCATTTGCAATGTGCAAATGACATCTGATGACAGATCTGTTAATGTTATAGTTTTCTGTAGCCTAGTTTTTGAGAAAATAGCGTTTTTAAAATATGTACATGAGCTTCCCTAGGTGCAGGGGGCGTTAACCCTGCACCTATTAGCGGTGTAATTCCTCCTCTTACCCCTCCTCCGTTGCGGTGATTGACAGGGCCAGGCAGCCAGCTCTTTCGGCTCCTGGCCCTGTCCGAGTGCAAAATCCGCGCATATGCGTTGAGAGCCGCTGGCCGCCCGGATCCTGGCTTCATCAATGCCCCCGCATTGGTGATCGCAATGCGCAGGCGCGGGATTTCGGACTCGCACAGGGCCGGCAGCCGAAAGAGCTAGCTGCCTGGCCCTGTCAATCACCGAAACGGAGGAGGGGTAAGAGGAGGAATTACGCCACTACTAGGTGCAGGGTTAACGCCCCCTGCACCTAGGAAAGCTCATTTATATATTTTAAAAACGCTATTTTCTCAAAAACTAGGCTACAGAAAACTATAACATTAACAGATCTGTCATCAGGTGTCATTTGCGCATTGCAAATGACACTCGGTTTGCAATGCTAAAATCTGATGACAGAAACCCTTTAAGGCTATGCAAGAGGCTGGGGTAGGTGTTTCCACTCCTCAGCACTAGGTGGAGCTGGCCATCTGCCACCACCCCTCTGTACATGAGAGGGTGAAGTTGGTGGTTGGTGGGAGTGCAGTGAGTTGCAGTTTAGCACAGAGTGTTGGAAGAAAAGTAAGATCCAGCAGCTCTTCCAATATCCTCAGCCCAGCTCAGCTAAGAGGATCCAGACAGACCAGAAAGCCACAAAGCGGTACATCAGGTGGAGGTAGTGCATTTTTATTACTGCCTCTGGACTCCACTTTTGTCCTATTTCCAAGAGACGCTCCACAGCCCCTGGAGAATTACTAGATGACAAGTGCACAATCGTTCTTTATTCTAATTCACACATTACCCCTCAGGAGTGTGTATCTTAAAGCAAAGCAGTACCCAAAACCTGGCTGTCTTATGAAAGACTATATAGCTAAACCTAGAACCCAGCCTATTGGAAAGTCTACAGCACCTACCCCTTTTGATCTATCTCTGTATCTATCCCTGTACAACAAGGAGGATTCAGGACTAAGTAAAAGTTCCCCTGTTTTCACCAAAGCTGCCTCCTCTTTACTTCTACTACAAACCTTGCGTCCCTCCAAATCACCAGGACCCTGCTGACAGACACCCTAAAATACCCCAAACCATCAAGGGCCCCTCGCCTCACCATCCGGCAGTGTTCCTGTGGACCAGAGGTGCCCCAGAGGAAACGGTGTCCTTCCTCCCACGTAGCTGTCTCCAGCCCAGGAGTTACCATCAAACTGTGAGTAGCTACCGGCAACACCGTAGACACTGTGACCACCCATTACCTAGCCTCACGTGTTCCCCTGCGGTTGGGTGCTGCACTCCCCTCCTGACCATCTATGACCCATGTGGCTGCCTTAAAGCAAGTTTTTTAATTTTTCTAAATGCTGCTAAGAACAGCTCAGGCAAGATGGCCCCCCCAATAATCATGTTCAGAAAATAGAATAAAAAATCAGTAATCGGTAAATAAAATCAGATTAGACAAGAGGAGATGTGTTACTATCTGGTTTTAACTGCCAGATAAAGAAGAGCCTGCACCCTGAGTAAACCAAAATTCATATTTAAAACTAAATTACATGCGTAAGTGACTGATAAACACAAGATGGCGCTCAAGGTTTGTGCTATTGGCAACATGAAGTTGTTTTTTTTTCTATTGAAAATGACATGCAGTATATGAAGAATAGTCAGGACTGGCCTTTTGTTAGATGGCGTCCTGTGCAAGATTATTTTGGAGCCTCTCTTTCGACACCCCTGCAAGACTACCATAGGAAAAACAACTCATCCTAAACGGCAAAGTCTTTCTCCATCAAACCACATTATTTTGTTAACATTGTCAAAGGCAATCACTATATTAGCAGTGTAATGTTGTAAAACTGATGCATCAGACACTGGCTAAACATTATGGGCCGGATTTATCATACAGATACGCCACTTTGTACTGCACTGTTTGTGAGTTTTTCAATGGCACTTACGCAAAAAATTTTTTACGAAAGTGCTGTTACGCCACCGCCTCACCACTTTCCTGAAAAGTGGCATGGAGGGGACAAGGCCAGTGGTTCCCACATTTATCATCTTCTACATTTCTACATCAGCTAAACAGTAGAATACAGATGAAGCCAAGCTAAACTTGATGGTTGACGCATTAAAGAGGACCTTTCATGGCATTATGGGTTACAAACTGGTATGCTTACCAGATTGGGCGGCCCCTACAGATGCCAGCACTTTTTTTTTTCTAACATACCTCTTCCGTTCCGCCGCTGTGTCCCTCGCTGTTTTTGGCATCTCATTGAGAAACCCGGCCGTCTCCTCCTCCCTGTGCCAATACATATCAGGCGCCAAAACTGGAACGCAGGGGTATTTTAGAAAAAAAAAGTGCTGTCATCTGTAGGGGCTGCCCTATCTGCATCCAATTTGTAACCCATAATCCCATGAAAGGTTCTCTTTAAAGGGGTTCTCCGGAAATAAGGAAAATGAAAATACTTACATATTACTTTATGATAAATATATTCCCAAATTCCCTTCACTAGTTATAATGGCTGGTTTTGTCTGGGGAGCAATCATTAGGAGAAATTAAATGGCCACAGTCCTATTAGTACACACAAAACCTGTCCTAAGCACACAGGAGGACAAGTTACTTCATAGCACTGAGTTAAACAGCTGACTCATCCTCCTCTTTCCTACTTGTCAGTTCCTACTTGTCAGGGATTATGATCCTGAATACAGTTTATTTTGATCTTCAGCTGAATCTCTGTAGGAATGGAGTTCATGAGGAGACATGTAGTACAGAGAGGACGGACAGGACAGACAGTGGTAATGGAGACTGCATACAAGTGCTGCTGCTCATTACCACATCCCCACCTCCTATTTGTACTTCATGTCTCCTCATGAACTCCATTCCCACAAAGATTCAGCTAAATATCATCTTAAACTGTAGTCAGGATTAGGGATGAGCGAACTTTTGAAAAGTTCGGTTCGCTTTGGCGAACTTTCTTGAATTTCGGATTCGTACGAACCGAACCTAAAACGAACCTTGCTATAACGGCTGAATAATTGCTTCTACAATAATGGGA
Organism: Rhinella marina; assembly: GCA_900303285.1. NCBI lineage: Eukaryota > Metazoa > Chordata > Amphibia > Anura > Bufonidae > Rhinella > Rhinella marina. Next base: position 194,982 of record ONZH01019023.1, on the reverse strand, counting down.
GTCAGATAGGGTACAGTTTCGTTTATTTGCAGTTGCTATTACAATGAAAAAAGTGGAAAAAAACCAAGTGACTTCAACAATGGCTAATGCGAACATTCCCGCACAAATAACGAACATACAGTGTAATGTTGTCAAAGGTGCGCTACTTAACTGAATATGTACTCATTAGCGTACGCATACACTGCGTCTGCGAACATTCCTACTCAAGTAACGAACATACAGTGTAGCGTTGTCAATTGTACGCTACTTAACTGAATTTGTACGCATTAGCGTACATTCTCAATAAATATGCGTATATTTTGCGTCGCCGTTATTTTAACCAGATTCGTTACGAACTTTCTCAAAATTCGGTTTGGTTCGCTCATCCCTAGTGAGGATCATAATCCCTGACAAGCATAGCAGAGAGGAGGATGAGGCAGCTCTTTACCTCAGTGCTGTGAAGTAACTTGTCCCCCTGTGTGATTAGGACAGAGTTTCTGTGTACTTATAGGGCGGCGGCCATTTTATTTCTCCTAATGATTGCTCCCCAGACAAAATGAGCCATTCTAACTAATGAAAAGTATTTGGGAATATATTTATAATAAAGTAATATTTAAGTATTTTCATTTTCTTAATTTCAGGAGAACCCCTTTAAGTAAAGAATGGCAAGCAAAAGATAACTAACCTTTTAATGGAGTTCAATGGCTTTTGTCAGAAGATACTGTAACACTGTGCCATGTGTTATCAGAGTCAATTTTTAGCTCAACTATATCTGTATATATAAAAAAGTATATACAGATGTGATTAGTATACAGATGTAGTTGAGCTAAAATTGACTCTGATAACACATGGCACAGTGTTATCTTGGTTATCTCCTGACAAAAGCCATTGAAAAGTTAGTTATGTTTTGCTTGCCATTCTTTACTTAACATGCTAAAGAAGAACTCCCGCAAAAATTTTTGTTCTCTGACCTGTTAGAAAGGTGCATGATATAATCTGTAGTGAATGTAATTTTGTTATCAGAGGCTGAAATTTAGTTTCCACTCTCTTCTTATTGTAGCTGGGTCATGTGACCAACTCCCTGACCTCCAGCTGACCCAGGACAGTAAGCCAGTCACTTCTCTATTCATTCCTATGAGACTGAAAGTGAGGCTCCCATAGGAATGCATAGAAAATTAGACTTCCTGTCCACATATAAGGTGCTGTGTGAGTTGGTGGGTCTAATTGCTGGTCACATGACACAGATAAGAAAACTTCAGGATGATATAACTCAAAAATTCAGCTACTGGTAAGAAAATGACATTCACTACAGATTACATCATGTACATTTCTAGCAGGACATGGAATAAAATTTTTTGCGGGAGTTCTTCTTTAACCATCAAGTTTAGCTCGGCTGCATCTGTATTTGAATTTTTTTTATAACCATTTCAGACTGTCTCTCACGTGCATTTATTGCTCACGTTAATGTGCATTGGTTTAGATAGCACAACAAACCAGTCATATTCAGCGTCTGTACTGGGACCATTACTGATGAAGCTGCGTATGAATGATTCAGAAGTTGAACTTCATCGCACCCTCTCTGTATTTGAAGATAACAAAAAGCTCTGTACTACTGTAGATATAATACAAGTTCCTATATAGTGATCCAGACAAAGTGGCCAAATAGGCAGAAAAATGGCAGATGAGGTTCAGTGCTGTTAAGGGTAAGGTTAAACATTTTGGGTCAAAAAAATAAATGTGCTATATAATTAATACAAGGTACAAAAAAAATAATTTACAAAGTTTAGGTTACTAAAACTAAATGTATTTACCTTAGGCTAGTTTCACACTAGCGTTTACTGCCGGACACTGCCAGAATGCCATCCAGCCTCATTAAGTATAAGCAAATATGCAGAAAATCAGCCGGACAACTATGGTTGAGCTCAGTTTTTTTGTCCGTCCAATTCCAATTTTGTCTGGCCATTCCATACTGGAAGAGGTTATTATGTGCCCACTACCCTGAACTGGAAGAGGTTATTATGTGCCCGCTACCCTGTACTGTGCCCTATACCCTGTACTGTGCCCCATATACTGTACTGTGCCCCTTACCCTGTACTGTTCCCCTATTATAATACCATGTAGGAAGCACATTACAGGAGTATAAGGGGATATCCCTGTACTGTGCCTCTTAACCTCTACTATGCCCTCTTATACCCTATGCCGTGTCTACTAACCAGGCACTGCTGAAATGCCTTCTGGTCCCAATAACTATAATGATGTTCGGCAGAGATCCAGCTGAAATCCGGTAAATATGCAGAGAATCGGCTAAACAACTACTGTTGTGCGGAGCAGTTTTTGTCCAGCCGATTCCTATTTTGTCCAGCCATTCTATTCCAGCCTGCTGGAATGCCCTAACGGCAGTGTGAAACGGGCTTCAGAGAAGAGACTGAAGAAGGATATGATATCTTTATATAACCATGTCCCTCTAAAAACCTATGCAATACATTATTTTTTTTTGACTGACAGCACAAAGGACTTGGGATCATACGGATCAAGAAAGTGCAATTCTGTCACAGAGTTCCAAAGCATTTCTTTACTGTCCAAACCGAAAAGTTATAACCCCTATTGCCACATGCATCTTATGTAAAACTCCTTTGGGCAGCCCTCGGTAGGCAGGGTGTATAGTGGGTCTCACCTCTCTATGGCACAGTGCCTCCACCCAAATCTTGCTTGGAGCTTTATAGGATAGCAGGAGGGTCTTCATTTTCTGCCAGGGGTCAACTTGGGAAACCCCTGCCCAGCTCATTACACACTCACCCCAGGAAGGAGTTAACTAATCAACAGATTTATTTGGGAAAGGGTGAACAATGGTGAAGAACATAAATATAAATACAATAAAAGGGACAAAGCACACATTACAATTCTGTCTAAGGAAAACCCCAGGTGAAAGTGCTAAGCTAGCTGTAACAGTAAGCATTGATGGTGAGAACACACACTCTCCTTTAACAGACAAATACAGTATAACTTCCCAGCTATCTACCCTTAGCACTCAGCTTGCTATTAACTCCTGTCTAAGAATTTACCCAGTCTGAACGTTGGGGCCCAGTTGCAGAAAACTTTGGTGCGCTAATGTTGGTGCACTTACAATTGTCCTGTCTGAGAGCCAGCTGGGGGCTGAAACATTCAGCGGCTTAGTTGGTTGTGGAGTTGGCGGCAGGATCCTCCTGGGATGCAGGCTGGATGTAAAGCAGTAGTTGGACTCTGTCCTTGCACAATAGATCCACAGGTGCTCTCTGGGCTGAATTGTACTCACATCTGTTTGTGGAGATCTCTAAGTCTCTCTATATCCTGGTCATGCTGCTGTCTCTAAGATGGCTGCTGCTCCACTTCCTTCTTTAGCCTTTCCCCCTAGACCCCTGCTATTGACTGCAGGTATGGGCAAGTGCTCTCGGGATTTGGAGTCCACTTCACCTCAGGAGAATGAGTGCTAATGCCTGCTGCTGTGAGTCCCTACTTGTAATTGACAGCAGAAGTGTCTTCTTTCTCTTCAAAATTACTGCCTGCTGCCGTGAGTCTCTGCTTGTAATTGACAGCAGCAGTGTCTTCTTTCTCTGCAAAACTAATGCCTGCTTCTGTGAGTCCCTGCTTACAATTGACAGCAGCAGTGTCTTCTTTCTCTGCAACACTAATGCCTGCTGCTGTTAGTCCCTGCTTGTAACTGACAGCAGCAGTGTCTGCTTTCTCTGCAGGGGTTACACTTATTACTGTTGTGAAATTCGTCTGCCATTCCTTCAGGAAATGTATGAATAAATGGACAACTGGGTGTTACCACTTGGGTGGGAGTGTCCCTACAAAGTTTGTCACTCTCCAATCAGAGCTTACAGTATCAGACTGTGTAGTGACACTGCTTTATGAGAAATACAAGCATTTACTAAAACAGACAAGGAGGGGTAGCTGACCTATCCTTTTTTATCTAAATTCCAGATAACCAAGTCATACACATTTTGGGAGGTACTGCTGGACTGACAAGAGGTGAGATTGTTCTGAAAAAGGTTACAAGTAATAATTTCAAGTAATAAGTAACAAGTAATAAATAGTAATAAAAATATGAAATATCCATTTAAAGGTTTTGTGGAAGTGGCATTTCAATTACATCTTTAAGAGGTTCTTCAGCTGTGGAGGAAAGCCTACTTACCTGCTTCCTCCCACTCCGTTCCCACTTCTGTGGTCCACTGCTGAGTTTGCCATCTGCCGGTCCCTGCTTGTAAACTTGTGACACAGACATGGGGGTCACATGTGCCTCTTCAGCCAATGACTGGCCGCAGGAGTGAATTTTCCCCCAAGCAGCACATGACCATAGGCAGCAAAAATTTGCTAAGAAGCTGATGAACCCCTTGGTGGTTCTTCAACAAGCAATATGGTCTTATTGTAGTCTTCCTGAAATGTATCTTAGGAACACATCTTAATTCCAGCTGAGCTTCTGCATTTGCTGCATCACTATAATGGAGGCTCAGGCTTGGCAGTGAGGACAAGATACAGTTGTATTACAATCATTGGCTTAGGAGGGAATGATATTATTTTCCTCATGAATACAGTGTGATCTCCTATATGTGACAAGGGAGTGGTGCTGCACATAGTAGGTTCCAGCTAACTGTCAAAATTCTAGGTGATTCGGCATTCAGTAAATTGTTTTGTACTGGCACACAGCAAAACTAGTCGTACTGATCTAATGAATATATACGGTAAGTTCAACCTACAGTATAAGTGGCTAATCACACGACTGTGTCCATTTTGCAGATGGCAAAACACAGACACTGGCCATTGCGGCGTGGACCCATTGACTTCAATGGATCTGTGATCCACAAGTTGTGGCAAAAGATAGAACATGTCCTGTTTTTTGTGACACAGTCTCACGGACAGAAGCGTGCGGTTAAATGTATTTGGACAAAAATCCAATAAGACATTTGGTACTTCAGGCTCCAGTGTGGCACTAAACGTTATGAAAAAAAAAAGCTAAGCACCAGCTAAAATATTGATGAAATGCAAACTGGTGCTTAAAGGGGTGATCTTCTCAGGAGAAGAGCTTTTCTAAATGCACATCTGGCTGCAGTGGTTATTTCCAGGGTAAGCTGAGAGGAACATCCAGTTACCCAGCGGGGGCTACTGAATGGAGATGTAGCATCTGTAACTGATAAGTGGATAACCATGTATGACACAGCTTAGCTCTCCTAAGAAGAAGAAGAAAGAACCAGGCGCGGGAGCTCCCTCTAGGACATCCTTATGTTCTAATAGCGCATATGGAAAGGGATGCTCTGATGTTTCCTCTTCAAAGTTTCCCTTAACTGCTGTGACGAAATGCAAATACATGCAGTATACTGTATGTAGGTGTAGCTCTGCTTCTGTAACTTTTTAACAAATCATGTGATAAACAGCATTACTATCTATCTATCTATCTATCTATCTATCTATCTATCTATCTATCTACCTCATATCTATCTATCTATCTATCTATCTATCTATCTATCTATCTATCTATCTATCTATCGGTATCTATCTATCTATCTATCTATCTATCTATCTTATATCTATTTATTATCTATCTATCATACAAGCTTTGTACCACCTAATAATGGTGCTGACGTATAGGTATTGTAATATAATGCTGCTTCCAAATATTAAATATACAATCAAATTAGGTCATTAGCTGAATATGTCAGTGACTCTTTTGCATATTAAGTAAGACTCATTAATTAATGTTTCTGCTGGAAGCCATTATTCTGTTAACCTATTAAACATGCTGCTGTCATTAGGTCACTTTGGTCTGTTGTGAGACAGATGAGGATCAATGTGTTTCTGCTTCAAAGCTTCGGGATCAAAGCCTCATGACTGTGGGATGCTGGCGGAAGATCTGATCACGTCTGCTCTTCTATTCTCTCTGAACTCTGGGATGTGCTGTCTGACCTGACAGTGCTGGCAGACACAGTGCACATTTATTTTGTGCTAGGGACAATGTCAAGTGACAGGTTCAGTCCCTGCAGACAGCGACAAATGGCTAGACAAAGTCCAAGATGTAAATGTGTAAATCTGCTCCTATGTCATGTGATGTGGCTGTTCTGTGAAGGCACAAAGCACAAATACACAGCACAGAAACATTAGCAATTGTAAAATACAAAAATATGAGACACCTTAATAATTAGGCTTCATATTTTTAAAGCTGTGCTATGAATCTCATGAATGATAAAACATGAAATACAACTTGTATTATTGATTGATTTATTTTTATCTACCCTAGCAGAAAATGAAAAAAAAAAAAAAACACCTGGAAAACTTAATGCAATTGAGTATAAACTGCTAATGGTGCTTGATCAATGATCACACAACCAAGGAGGTGCACCCTATGATTTGGGTTCTGTAGCAGGGTATACATTGAGGTCGGATCACATTAATATTGGGTGGCATCTCCCTTTGCTGTGATACCGGCTGCCACTCTTCCACAGTAACACTCATACAGATGCTGGATATCCTCGTCCAAGCTTTCAGCAAACAAAAAACATAAGGCAGCACTCCATTACATATGCAAACAATAGAACTAAGGATTTGGGAGTATTCTGGGTTAAAGTGGTACTCTACCTATACATGAAAAATGGAAGCTCATTGCGCTCATTTTTGATCAAACGTGTGTTGGGCCCTTCTACCAGCGTCAAGGTGGCTTCTACAGATGCGATGCGTACCTAACACTAACAGAACTGCCTTTCCTGGGCTCAACCTAAACCTACAATGTTCAGGACGGTGTAGGAACCAGCTATATTTATACTCTGCTCAGAAGCCCTGCCCTGGGCAGATGGTTGTGGAGTGCTCAATCTAAAGGAGGGAGCTACCCTCCAAACATGGCCATTGCCGTCTGGTTTATGTGGAGGTAACAATGACCAACCTTTGGTATGTCCAGGACATTGTGGATCCTGAAGAGCACCTTGCATACTGCAGGCACAGTGAGGGTGAGCATTTTCTTGTTGGAACACCACAATTGTGTCAAAAACCATTATTGCAATAACAGATCTACAATGCTCTACTAACGCCTATGGAAGACAACAGAGACTCACTTGGATGAATTTTCATATGATGGGCCATGATGGCTACCTCTCCACCCATTTTTGACCAAAAATGATCTCCAAACAGCCATAACAAAACCCCTTTTTCCCAAAAAGTGGTCTGCGGTGGTATACACTAGCCATATTGTGACTTCCAGGGATGTATCTAGAAAATGCAGGACAAGGCAGAATGGAAAATCAGCTTGGACATAGTGTTTTGTGTGCATAATGCATTTTATAGTGGTTTAAGATTTATATCCTTTATATTCATTTAGGTGTGCACACTTTACTTACACACACCTTTTGTGTCTTCTCTATTTTGGTAAATTCTTGTGCACCCTACCATATGTATAGTGTTGCCTGCACACTTGTTTGGTTCACAAACTTTTGTTGTGTCATTATTCCTGCAAGTAAAGTTCAGTTGGCTTTGAATATACAGCCGCAGTCTATCTCTCTACAACTAAATCAATCTTTGGTTAAGTGCCAGGTATCTCAGAGGATCATACAGGGATTTACCATTTTGTTATCTAAATAAATTTCCAAAACATACAGTACATTGAACCAATTTTATATGGAAGCATTTTTATGACTGCCAGGTAGTAGTGAAAGTTCTCTGCTAACTTTAGAAACATGAAAAAATAACAAATTCAGCATACTGAATTACATATTTTAAGACTTCACTTCTCAGAGTAAAAGCAGATGGGAAATAAAAAAAATCTAGAGATTATATGTGATCCTTAATATCCTGTTTTTCACATATCCACAGGTCACAGTTTTATTTCTGGGGTATATTCCCAGTTATAGATATCGTAATTCTTAAAATCTGTTTCTATTGTCTTTATTTTGGAAGGCTAAATATTTGTATCTATTTCAGTACATTAACCTCCTAACAGTCATTAAAATTGGAAAACCCCTCCCAAAAATGTCACCTTTTTTAATTGTAGATTTTTAATGTGTCTGCAGTAAATCTTGTTGGCGCACAACTAAGGGGACACTATTGCATTTTTAACCCCTTAGTGACATCATTAATTTTAGCCTTAAGAACCAATAATATTTCCCCCCTCTGTGTTCTAGCATAACTTTTTAATTTTTTTTCTACATATTTTTTTATTTTGTGTGATTAGTTGTAGGTTTTTTTAGGAACCATTTGGGGATATATATGTATAATATAACTTTTATTATTTTATTTTTAGGGGGAAAGATAAAAAATAGCAATTTGCACATTATTTCTGGAATTTATCTATGGTAGTCACTTTATGGTAAAAATAATTTTATTATGTGTGCCCATACAATGATGATAATGTCACATTTCTATATAATTTTACTATTTCTCCTTTCCTCCTGCAGCCTGTCAGCTCTGCAGCTGCTCCCTCATTCTCCTTAAGACTGACAGGGAGGGGGGCTGCTTTAACTTCCCATATCTCTGGTTTAGTACCAGATAGAGATATAGGCTGTGTATTGTTTGGAGCTGACATTCCAAGCTTTCATACAATACAAGAATGACAGCAATATCTTCAGTACATGGGAAGATATCACTGAAATCGGGATGCTGTGAATGCAGCTAAAAGTCAAAGTAAAAGCAAGTTTTACCCGCGATTATTCCCAATTTCTAACAGTGATATTTCCTGTTTGGCTGAGCCTAATGCTGTCATTTTATAGTATCTTTTATGAAAGCCTGGAATGCTAGCTTTCAAACAGGACCAGTAGCTGCTACCATTCAGGAGAACGCAGCTCCGCCAGAACAGTTAGCTAATTTTCCCACTGGCCGAGCTGGACTTGGTGAAGGCTGCTTTAACACTAGTGTTTTTGCTGGATCCGGCAGCAAAAACGCTTCCGTTACTGATAATACAACCATCTGCATCCGTTATGAATGGATCCCGTTGTATTAGTTTTAACATAGCTAAGATGGATCCATCATGAACTCCATTGAAATTCAATGTAGGATGGATCCGTTTTCTATTGTGTTAGAGAAAACGGATCCATCTCTATTGACTTGCATTGTGGGTCATGACGGATCCATCTTGCTCCGCATCACATGACAGAAAGAAAACCACAGCTTGCTGCGGTTTGCTCTCCGGTATGAGAACAAAAGGGAATGCATTTTGGAGCATTATGTTCTGTTTAGTTACGTTTTGTTCCCATTGACAATGAATGGGGACAAAATAGAAGCGTTTTTTTCCACTATTGAGACCCTATGACGGATCTCAATCCTGAAAAATATTAACACTTGTGTGAAAGTATCTGAAAACAGGTGATTAATAGAATAGAATCTGTGGTGGCCAAATTGGCAAAATTGCCCAAAATGCAACCCAAACTGAACAAACTTGAATGTTGTAATATGCCACAACAACACGTACCATACCATGTTTATATAGATCTGCTAGTATATCTGGTATCACCACCTAGAAGATCTAAAGGTGCTGATAATATTATGGCAATGTATTCAGTATAAGTGCTGAGCCCGAATCAGGAAAGGGAGCACAAGGAGACAAAACAGATGACTAGTGCCAGAATGGCACAGTGGATAGAATACAGTACTAAAAACTTACCAAACTGAGGTCAATACCAGGAGAGTCCACACCAAACCATAATTAGAACCTGTAGCTCAAACCAGGTGTAGCCAGAAGTCAAAACCAGGCGATCACATCAAATCCAAGAGGTCAAACACAAGTCAGATTCAGGGTACAGGCCAAGGTCAGAAATCCAGAAGCAATTCCACAGGAATAACACTAATCACAGGCAACATGTGGCCAGCAGTTTTCTGTTTAAATAGGCCGCACTTCCTGGTCACATGATGTTGACCATGTGACATCACTATGGCAAGTGATTGAGCCCCACCTCTGATTGGTCAGCTCCCCCTCACTTGGATACCCAACAAATCATCTAACAACTATATGCCTGCGGTGCTGTGAGGAAGCGCCATGCCAGCAAGGGCATTTGACATTATGAGGGACCACTGGACCCTTAGTACAAGGCGCAGTATCTCTGGGTGCATGAAACCTTCTGACTAACCCTTCAGAGTGAATATCTTTCGAACCTACCCAAGATCTCTCCTCCAGCCCTTAGCCTTTCCAATGAAACAGATATTGCATAGCTCCTAGAACTCTTCTAGAGTCCACAATCTTTAACACCTAGCACTCCAATTGACGCAGAACTTCAACCAGAGCAGGAGGAGACTGCGGCGGCAAGATGGGTGGTACATAATTCTTTAACAAAAACACATGAAAAACATTATGGACTCTAAAATAAACAGGTAATTTCAATCTATATAACACTGCATTAATAACTTCAATAATTTTATACAGTCCAATGAAGCATGGCACAAGCTTCCCAGGTACCTTTAGACACAAATTTTTAGTTGACAACCAAACCTTGTCCCCAACACAATAACTGCCCCTCAACTTTTCTTTTTTGTATTTCTTGGGATTTGTTTTTTGAACCTGAGCCCAGACCATGTACAGTTTCTCTGCAACCATATTAACCTCCAGATTGTCAGAAACCAAGGATAAAAAGACTCCCACAACATGAATAAAAACCATAATTACCATTCAAGGAATTCATATGGTTACTGATGACAAATTCTGCAAGTGCGATTTATCACCCAGTCAGATTGATTGTCAGAAATCTGGCACCTCAGATACTGGGATTGATTTATATGTTTCGCGTGACCATTGGGCAATGAAAATAACAAGGAAGTTCCAAACTTCCAACAGAACATCCTCCAAAATCTGGACACAAATTGTACGCCTCCATCCGAAACAATATTTTTTGGAATACCATGCAAGTAGTACATGATCAATAAACAGGGAAGCCAGAGTCTCAGCATTGGGTAGTTTGGATAAAGGCACAAAATGGCACATTTTACTAAACCTGTCGATAATCGCCCATAGCACAGCCTAAACTTGAGAGGCGGGTAGGTCCATAATCAAGTCCATGGACAGATGGTCTCACAGGAATGGGTAAAGGTTGTAACTCTCCATCCAGGCCATTTCTAGGAGTTTTAGACCTAGCACAAACCTTGCAAGATGAGACATATGACTCAATATTCCTGGACATAGTAGGCCACCAATAATGTCTAGAGATTAACCTCTTAGTACCTACTATTCCTGGATGCTGATAGAGAACGAAATCATGACACTCACCCTGAAGTTGAAACGGAACTAGAATGGAACAACAAGTTTACCTTCTGACTTAATTTAAGGGGCCAAATATGGCTTTCTTCTGATCTCTGCTGCTAGATCAGAAGAAATAGAGGCAACAATCATACCTGCTGGTAAAATGGGTTCCGGTTGCATATCCAGAGGGTGAATGGCAAAAAAGGCACAAAGCATCCGCCTTAGTGTTCCTAGTTCCCAGACTAAGAGCAATGACAAAATTAAATTTTGTAAAGAATAATGCCCACCTGGCCTGTCTAGGGTTCAACCGTTTAGCTGATTCTAAAAATGTTAAATTGTTATGGTCGGTAATTACAGTTATTTTATGCTGAGCTTCCTCCAAAAAGTGAGGCTACTCTTCAAAAGCTCACTTAATGGCAAGGAGCTCATGATTACCCACATCATAATTCATGTCAGCTGGAGAAAATTTATGGGAGAAGAAGGCACATAGTCTAAGATTGGTGAGAGAATTTGATCCCTGAGAGCTCCTAGTTCCACCTCAGACGCATCTACATCTACAATAAAAGGTCTAGTCTGATCCGGTTGCCCCAAAACAAGGGCTAGAAGAAAACACCTTTCCAAAGTTTCAAATGCATTGATAGCCTCAGGTGGCCAATTAACTATATCTGCTGCCTTTCTTGTCATGTCTGTGAGTGGTTTGGCGATAACTGACAAACTCTTAATAAGCTTACGATAATAATTTGCAAAACCCAAAAAGTGTTCTAATGCCTTGGGATGATGGTCGAACCCAGTTAACTATGGCCTGGACTATAGTGGAGTCCATACTGAATGCTTGGGGAGTAAGGATATAACCTAAAAAAGATACCTCTTTTACCCCGACTACATATTTTTCATCCTTCACATATAATTGAATCTCATGGAGAATTTGTAGAACGGTTCTAACATGGATAATGTGGGATTCCCAATCTGGAGAAAAGATTAGTATATCATCCAAATAAACCACTACATATTTTCCAATAATTTCTCTGAATATGTAATTATCCAGGTGTTGGATGCTGTCTTCCATTCATCTCCTTCTTTTATAAGAATGAGGTTATAAGCATCCCTGAAGTCCAATTTAATATATCACTGGGCCCCAAGAATTTGATTGAAAAGACCAAAATCAACAGCAACGCATATGATTTTTGACTATGATCTTATTCAAATCCCTGTAATCAATACAGAGGTCTAAGACCCTCCTCTTTCTTGTCTACAAGGAAAATCCCCATTCCAATAGGAGATGTATATGGTCTGATATGCACTTTTTTCAGACTTTTCTGTATGTAATCCTGCATAGATTGTCTTTTGGGACCATATAGATTATAAATACGCGCCTCTAGACCCCGGCACTAACCTAATAGCACAATCATAATATCTATGCAGTGGGAGGGAACTTGAGTCACTCTCGCTGATCACGTCAACAAAATCCTTGACATACTCCGGAAGATCTCTAATGTCAACAGTGAGAGTAGCTTGTAATATAGTCAGACAGGTAGTGACACAATCAGTTACCCACTTTTCTAGTTCACTGGAAGTCCAGTTGATAACTGGATTGTGCCGCTCTAACCATGGCAACCCTAAAATGACATGAGTAGGTAAATTCTTCATTACAAAGAACAAGCATGTTTCAGTATGCATGATACCTATGGTCATGAAAAGACTCAGGGTATAGAATTCCACCAAACCTCCAGGAATCCACCTCAGAGACATGTATAGGTTCAGAGAGAGTATATAAGGAATAACTAACAATAAAGCAAAATCACAATCAATGAAATTAGCCGCAGACCCAGAATCCACGAATGCCACCTGACCCTTTGGAAAATTCAAATGACACACATATAAGGATCAAGAATTTTTGTGAAATCTTAGGAAATACTTGGTTGCCTGAGGGCTTCCTGGAATTATCACTTAGGCGCTGATGCTTCTCTCTAACTGGGCACTTCAGACAGACTCTTCACAGGTGATCAAACTCCCACAGTAGAAGCACAGTCCTGTGTCCATAGTCACACTAAATTGCATAGGCTCTTCCGGAGACACAAAAACTTGAGGTACCATGGTAGAAGCATCTGAGTTGTAAGCAGTCATAGGGGTAGACAGTTTTTCCCTGTGTATTTCTCTCAGTCGTCTGTCCAGACGTACTGTCAGGGTCATAAGGTCGTCTAAGGAGTCCCGATGAAGTCAGATAGTCCCTGGTGAAATTGGAAGTCCACACAGTAATTCTCTACTGGTTGACAACCCTGTCTAAGAGATATTAACTGTGATTCCGCAAATACCCCCCTGTATGGTTCATCATAAAGCAGGCCAAAAAGAACTCGTCCACAGATGCCAACTTAGGGGATCTGTGGGTATTGAGAAGGGCTATTCCTGCGGATCCCCTTGAAGCAAAGAAATAATTATTCCTACTCTCTGCCACTCCGAGCCCCAAAGAGTAGGGATGCAACCGACAATACAACTTGCAGCTCTCCTTGAATGTCAACAACTGCTTCCTTTCACCAGAAATGCAATCTGGTATAGAACTTGAGGTTCTATAAACTGCAGGGCAGTAGTCACTACAGGCGCACTCTGTACATTCTCCTGATACTGAACCCTGACAGCAAGATCCTGCACCAACTGAGTTATCCCTTGCATCTGATTTACCATAGCTTGCATGTACATAGTACAAAAATGAAAAGGCAGAAATATTTGTAAGGCCTGTGATTCTGTCACGGTGGGGAAAAGTGAGCCTCGAACTCCTGCCTAATACTCTCCCTATCTATTTGCACAATCTGCCCTAATCGACATTGTGCAACTTGATGGGAGTCTCTTTCTATATAAGTGCTGGGCCTGAATCAGGAAAGGAATCACAAGAAGAAAAAAAATCACAGATAACCAAAAACATACCAAGCTGAGGTCAATACCAGCACAGTTTAAACCAAACTGGAATCAGTAGCTTAAACTAGGGTTAGCCAGAGGTCGAAATCAGGAGATCACATCAAATCCAAGGGGTTAAACACAAGTCAGATTCAGGGTACAAGCCAAGGTCAGAAATCCAACAAATTCCAAAAGGAATATAATGCTAGTGTGGTATACAGAGGAATAACACCAATCACAGACAACCTGTGGCCAGCAGGTTGCGTGCTTAAATAGGGCATGCTTCTGGGTCACATCAGTATGGCCAGGGAGTGAGCACCACCTCTGATTGGTTGGAAGTCCCTCACATAGATACTCTATGAACCGGATGCTGGGGTGCTGGGAGGAAGCACCACGCCAGCCAGAGGATTTGACATCCATGGAGAACGCTTAAAGGGAACCTGTCATCTCCGAAACACCCCCTGAACTAGAGTAAGCGTTGTATAGTGTAAGTGATGCTGAATCCGAATATGTAAGTTTTATCTTCATACTCACTTCCATTCTGATGTTGTGCTCCCACAAATCAGCAGTAAAATGCACTCAGTGGACTCACTCACATAATGGAGAGGACTCAAATAAGAGTCCTCTCAATGTATTTTACTGCTGGTTTGTGGGAGCACAGCGTCGGAATCAGTGGCGTAGCTACCGGGGGGGCAGGGGGGCGACGGCTCCGGGCCCAGTGACTCAGGGGGGCCCAGCAAGGAGGACCTTACCTACTATCAGGCGAATACAAGTGAGCGCTTCCATTATGGAAGTGCTCACTTGTATTTAGAGACCCCCATCAGACCTCTGATCAGCCCACCCAGCCACATAGGATTAAAATAAAAAATCTTACTTACCTGTTCTGATTTTTTATTTTAATCCTATGTGGCTGGGTGGGCTGATCTGAGGTCTGATGGGGGAACAATACGCTGATCTGAGGTCTGATAGGGGCACAGTAGGCTGATATGAGGTCTGATGGGGGCACAGTCTGCTGATCTGAGGTCTGATGGCACAATACGCTGATCTGAGGTCTGATGGGGGCACAATACGCTGATCTGAGGTCTGATGGAGGCACAATACGCTGATCTGAGGTCTGATGGAGCACATTAAGCTGATCTGAGGTCTGATGGGGGCACAATACGCTGATGTGAGGTCTGATGGGGGCACAGTAGGCTGATGTGAGGTCTGATGGGGGCACAGTAGGCTGATGTGAGGTCTGATGGGGGCACAGTAGGCTGATGTGAGGTCTGATGGGGGCACAGTAGGCTGATGTGAGGTCTGATGGGGGCACAGTAGGCTGATTTTAAGTTCTGCTGGGGGCTCAATACGCTGATCTGAGGTCTGATGGGGACACAGTACGCTGATCTGAGGTCTGATGGGGGCACAAAACGCTGATCTGAGGTCTGATGGGAGCACAATACGCTGATCTGAGGTCTGATGGGAGCACATTAAGCTGATCTGAGGTCTGATGGGGGCACAATACGCTGATGTGAGGTCTGATGGGGGCACAGTAGGCTGATGTGAGGTCTGATGGGGGCACAGTAGGCTGATGTGAGGTCTGATGGGGGCACAGTAGGCTGATGTGAGGTCTGATGGGGCACAGTAGGCTGATGTGAGGTCTGATGGGGGCACAGTAGGCTGATGTGAGGTCTGATGGGGGCTCAATACGCTGATCTGAGGTCTGATGGGGACACAGTACGCTGATCTGAGGTCTGATGGGGGCACAAAACGCTGATCTGAGGTCTGATGGGGGCACAATACGCTGATCTGAGGTCTGATCGGGGCACAGTAGGCTGATGTGAGGTCTGATGGGGGCACAGTAGGCTGATGTGAGGTCTGATGGGGCACAGTAGGCTGATGTGAGGTCTGATGGGGGCACAGTAGGCTAATCCGAGGTCTGATGGGGGCACAATACGCTGATCTGAGATCTGATGGGGGCACAATACGCTGATCTGAGGTCTGATGGGGCACAATAAGCTGGTCTGATGGGGGCACAATACGCTGATCTGAGGTCTGATGGGGGCACAATATGCTGATCTGAGGTCTGATGGGGCACAATAAGCTGGTCTGAGGTCTGATGGGGGCACAATACGCTGATCTGAGGTCTGATGGGGGCACAATACTCTGATCTGAGGTCTGATAGGGGCACATTCTGCTGATCTGAGGTCTGATGGGGGCACAATATGCTGATCTGAGGTCTGATGAGGGCACAGTACGCTGATCTGAGGTCTGATGGGGCACAATACGCTGATCTGAGGTCTGATGGGGGCACAGTACGCTGATCTGAGGTCTGATGGGGCACAATACGCTAATCTGAGGTCTGATGGGGGCACATTCTGCTGATCTGAGGTCTGATGGGGGCACAATATGCTGATCTGAGGTCTGATGGGGCACAATACGCTGATCTGAGGTCTGATGGGGGCACAGTAGGCTGATCTGAGGTCTGATGGGGGCACATTCTGTTGATCTGAGGTCTGATGGGGCACAATACGCTGATGTGAGGTCTGATGGGGCACAATACGCTGATGTGAGGTCTGATGGGGGCACAGTAGGCTGATGTGAGGTCTAATGGGGGCACAATCTGGGGTCTGATGGGGCACAATACGCTGATCTGAGGTCTGATGGGGGCACAGTAGGCTGATGTGAGGTCTGATGGGGGCATATTCTGCTGATCTGAGGTCTGATGGGGCACAATACGCTGATCTGATGTGTGATGGGGGCACAGTACGCTGATCTGAGGTCTGATGGGGGCACATTCTGATGATCTGAGGTCTGATGGGGGCAGGGGACTGTTAGTTTACTGATATAAAAACTGGGGACAGGTTTCCTTTAACATAGGAGTCCCGTTGTTTTTTAATCCTATTTCTCCTATATTTTACTGCATTATATGGTAGAGTATTTAGACTAGGGTATGTAGAAAGTCTATTGTACTGTACTTAACAGCATAGATGATCTAGCAGTTTATACAGTCATCTTTCTAATACAATATTATAACCACAACTAGTAGTATGTGCCTGTGAAGTTGGAAACGTGCGTTTGGGAAGCCAAGTGGGGGGCCCACTCAAGTATGTTTCGCCCCCCCCCTGTGCTGAACCTCTAGCTACGCCTCTGGTCGGAATGGAAGTGAGTATGAAGATAAGACTTACATATTCGGATTCAGCATCACTTACACTATAGACTGCTTAATCTAGTTCAGGGGGTGTTTCGGAGATGACAGGTGCCCTTTAAGTTCTCTTTTATCATTCTTTTCTTGGATTTTGTTTCAACTTTTCCTTAAAAAATAAACATCACAAGTAGGAAAGAATTGTCTTTGAGATAAATTGGGAAACATTTATTTAGCTTGTGCCAAAGTGGAAAAATTGGAAAGATCTAATATACAACCAAATGGAAGATTAAAAAAAACGTATGTACATAAAATGTTTATGTATATAGCAATGCTTCCCTGGCATATCCAAAATCTAGATTTTAATTGTACTTTAATCTCCTATATTGACCCCTCTTGGATACATTGTATAACATTATTATTTCTCTAAGCTGTGCCATAGAAGAAATAGATATGGCACATCTGGTCAGAGAGTTGAAGCTGCCAGGGTCATTTGTTTCCATGGCGGCTGATGAAGAAGAAGGAGGGGGAGCAGGCACTATATAGAATGTGCATCAAAATACATTAACTTAATGTCTTTTTGTAGATGGAGGAGTTCAGGGAATGGACAAGCTTCATTAATTTACTGTCATTAGGAAACCAGCACTTCCTAGTGAGTATATCAGAGGTATTATTAACCATTTCTGCAGAGATACGTGATCTCATATCTTGTGCACCACACGTATAGTTCATGCACATAAATGGTTACATTATTGGCTTCTTTCTCAAGTGTAGCTGTGCCGTTCTGAGAAACTGATGGTAAATCTTCTCTTAGCAGTTAACTAAATATGCTGACAATTTGTCATTTTCTGAGAAGCCAATTGTAAAGTGACAACCAGCATAAGTGCAGTTGTGTCTGTAAGAAATATTTTGTGTGGAAGCGAAATTATGAAGAGTAGACAGACACCACTCTTTACTGAAAAAAAAAAAGCTGCTGTGGCAACTGGTTCATTGACACCACCCAAGCTGTCATCCTGCAATCCAGCAGCAGTGGCCGCATATTAAAAAGCACTAGCCTCTGAGCACTCCCAAGGTCCTGCCACCAGAAAGACCGGACCTTTTCCGATAATGCGCTTGTATGGCCACCAACCCTGGATTGCAGAGTGGCCGTAACCATGGAAATGCAAAGTGTATAATGTGATGGAAAATGAATCAAGCCAGCAAAGGAGGCGATATGGATAATCACAATAAATTAGTAAGTGCCTGGTATTAATTTTGTCTCTCTGTTAAGTGCCATTTTCTGAAGCATGGCAACTCCTTTAAAGGATTATTCTCATTTTAGATAATGGGGGCATATCGCTAGGATATGCCCCCATTGTCTTATAGGTGCGGGTCCCACCGCTGGGACCCGCACCTATATCCAGAACGGAGCCCCCGAACTGAATGAGGGCGCACTGCACATGCGCAGCCACCCTCCATTCATTTCTATGGGGCCGCCGAAAATAGCCGAGCGCTGGCTCGGCTACTTCCGTCGGCTCCATAGAAATGAATGGGAGCGGTGGCCGAGCTTGCGCGCTGCGCTCCCATTCATTTCTATGAGCGCAGCGGGGAGCTGCGCCTGGCGGTAGCCGGACCCCAGAAACCCGGGGTCCTCCAGGCGCAGCGCTCCCCGCTCCGTTCTGGATATAGGTGCAGGTCCCAGCGGTGGGACCCACACCTATAAGACAATGGGGGCATATCCTAGCGATATGCCCCCATTGTCTAAGATGAGAATACCCCTTTAAGGATACAGCCAATTTCTGTTTGTGCATTTTGTTTTTTTTGCTCCCCATCTTCCAAGAACAATAACTTTTTAAATTTCATGTTTACCGCATTTTTCAGAATACAAGACGCACTGGACTATAACGTGTACCTAGGATTTGGAGGAGGAAAATGAGAAAAATATATTTTCCTTCAGACCTCAGAGCAGACCCCAATTCAGTATCCCATTCTTTATCAGACCTCAGATCAGACTCCATAATCAGACTCCAAGCTCCATCAGACTCAGATCAGACCCCCATTGGATTCCCCAGCCTCCATCAGTCTCAGATCAGACCCCATCAGCCTCAGATTGGACCCTATCAGTCTCAGATCGGACCCCATCAATCTCAGATCAGACCCTCATCAGCCTCAGATCAGAACCTCATCAGCCTCAGATCAGACCCTCATCAGCCTCAGATCAGACCCCATTAGCCTAAGATCAGTAAATCAAGATGGTGACAGTATCTTCAAGACTGCTAGGACAGGGAAAAGAGTCTGGTATTTAGAATCAAAGCCAACGTGGAAAGGTGGGAGATAATCTGTGAGCAATCTACACAAGTTGCTCTCTTATATATTTGCATATGTTTTCTGTGCCACGGGATTTTGGATTGAGTGACACCCATGTGAAGATGAGGGGTCACTGAATTTGGATGTTTGCGGGTGTTTACCAGTACAGCTATCCTTTGCACACCCACTATGTGAGCAGGGGCGGTCTTGGCATTTCTGGGGCCCTAAGCGAAGTTATGTCTGGGGCCCCCCCCCCCCCCCCCCCCCCCCCCCCAATGACACCTCACACCCCTGATGACACGGCCTCTGATGACACGCCCCCCCCCCAATGACACACCCCCTATACCTCACTGGAGGGGGGGTCAAGGTTGCCCACAGCCTATGGCGTGTCCCAGACTCCCAGCTCTCTATTGGCTGGGCTGCAGGGGCGTAGCTAAAGGCTCACGGGCCCTGGTGCAAGAGTTCAGCTTGGGCCCCCCCGCCTAATACAGCGCCTCATACCTCTTACATCCAGTATAATACAGCTCCCCATACCTCTTACATCCAGTATAATACAGTGCCTCATACCTCTTACATCCAGTATAATACAGCTCCCCATACCTCTTACATCCAGTATAATACAGCGCCCCATACCTCGTACATCCAGTATAATACAGCGCCTCATACCTCTTACATCCAGTATAACACAGCGCCCCATACCTCTTACATCCAGTATAATACAGCGCCTCATACCTCTTACATCCAGTATAATACAGCGCCTCATACCTCTTACATCCAGTATAATACAGCGCCTCATACCTCTTACATCCAGTATAATACAGCGCCCCATACCTCGTACATCCAGTATAATACAGCGCCTCATACCTCTTACATCCAGTATAACACAGCGCCCCATACCTCTTACATCCAGTATAATACAGCGCCTCATACCTCTTACATCCAGTATAATACAGCGCCTCATACCTCTTACATCCAGTATAATACAGCGCCCCATACCTCGTACATCCAGTATAATACAGCGCCTCATACCTCTTACATCCAGTATAATACAGCGCCCCATACCTCGTACATCCAGTATAATACAGCGCCTCATACCTCTTACATCCAGTATAACACAGCGCCCCATACCCCGTACATCCAGTGTAATACAGCGCCCCATACCTCTTACATCCAGTATAACACAGCGCCCCATACCTCTTACATCCAGTATAATACAGCGCCTCATACCTCTTACATCCAGTATAATACAGCCCCCATACCTCTTACATCCAGTATAATACAGCCCCCATACCTCTTACATCCAGTATAATACAGCCCCTCATACCTCTTACATCCAGTATAATACAGCCCCCATACCTCTTACATCCAGTATAATACAGCCCCTCATACCTCTTACATCCAGTATAATCCAGCGCCTCATACCTCTTACATCCAGTGACGTCTCCTCGGATGTAGATCTTTTCTTTCCTCATCTTCTCCTTTCAGACCAGACGCCATTTTTCAGCCATTTCTTATCTCTGCAGTTTGACAGAAAAAAAATCTTAGTTTACTACTTTTCCATCATCCTCCCATCTTCTGGACAAATCATCCTACCACCCCAGTACTGTGCCACTAGTACCACACAGATAGTGCCCTTCAATAATTATTGGCACACAGTGTCCTAAAATAACTGCGCCCAGCAAATACTGTCCCGTAATAGTGTGAACATACCGTCCCCCAGAAATAACTGCGCTGATACTGTGCCAGGGTGCCCCCCACAGTAATAGTGCCCCCCACAGTACTAATGTCCCCACTGTGCCCCAGAAGTAATAATGCTTCCAATGTGCCAGTAAGAAGTGCTCCCCACCCATAGATGCCCCCCAAATTATGTGCCAGTAAGAAATGCCCCAATAATGCGCCAGAAGTTCCCCCATTGATTCCCCCTCAAAATCATGTGCCAGTAAGAAATGCCCCCAGTGCCCCCATGTGCCAGTAAGAAGTGCCCCCATGTGCCAGTAAAAATGCCCCAGTGCCCCCATGTGCCAGTAAAAATGCCCCCAGTGCCCCCATGTGCCAGTAAAAATGCCCCCATGTGCCAGTAAAAATGCCCTGTGCCAGTAAAATGCCCTCAGTGCCCCCATGTGCCAGTAAAAATGCCCCCAGTGCCCCAATGTGCCAGTAAAAATGCCCCCATGTGCCAGTAAAAATGCCCCCAGTGCCCCCATGTGTCAGTAAAAATGCCCCCAGTACCAGTAAAAATGCCCCCAGTGCCCCCATGTGCCAGTAAAAATGCCCCCAGTGCCCCCATGTGCCAGTAAGAAATGCCCCCAGTGCCCCCATGTGCCAGTAAAAATGCCCCCAGTGCCCCCATGTGCCAGTAAAAATGCCCCCATGTGCCAGTAAAAATGCCCCCATGTGCCAGTAAAAATGCCCCCATGTGCCAGTAAAAATGCCCCCAGTGCCCCCATGTGCCAGTAAAAATGCCCCCAGTGCCCCCATGTGCCAGTAAAAATGCCCCCAGTGCCCCCATGTGCCAGTAAGAAATGCCCCCAGTGCCCCCATGTGCCAGTAAGAAATGCCCCAGTGCCCCCATGTGCCAGTAAGAAGTGCCCCCAGTGCCAGTAAAAATGCCCCTAGTGCTCCCATGCCATAAAGAAATGCCCCCAGTGCCCCCATGTGCCAGTAAGAAGTGCCCCCAGTGCCAGTAAAAATGCCCCAGTGCCCCCTTGTGCCAGTAAAAATGCCCCCAGTGCCCCCATGTGCCAGTAACAATGCCCCCAGTGCCCCCATGTGCCAGTAAGAAATGCCCCCAGTGCCCCCATGTGCCAGTAAGAAATGCCCCAGTGCCCCCATGTGCCAGTAAGAAGTGCCCCCAGTGCCAGTAAAAATGCCCCCAGTGCCCCCATGTGCCAGTAAGAAATGCCCCCAGTGCCCCCATGTGCCAGTAAGAAATGCCCCAGTGCCCCATGTGCCAGTAAGAAGTGCCCCCAGTGCCAGTAAAAATGCCCCTAGTGCTCCCATGCCATAAAGAAATGCCCCCAGTGCCAGTAAGAAGTGCCCCCAGTGCCAGTAAAAATGCCCCAGTGCCCCCTTGTGCCAGTAAAAATGCCCCCCGTGCCAGTAAAAATGCCCCGTGCCAGTAAAATGCCCTCAGTGCCCCCATGTGCCAGTAAAAATGCCCCCAGTGCCCCCATGTGCCAGTAAAAATGCCCCCAGTGCCCCCATGTGCCAGTAAAAATGCCCCCATGTGCCAGTAAAAATGCCCCCATGTGCCAGTAAAAATGCCCCCAGTGCCCCCATGTGCCAGAAAAAATGCCCACAGTGCCCCCATGTGCCAGTAAAATGCCCACAGTGCCCCCATGTGCCAGTAAAATTGCCCACAGTGCCCCCATGTGCCAGTAAAATGCCCACAGTGCCCCCATGTGCCAGTAAAAATGCCCCCATGTGCCAGTAAAATGCCCCCATGTGCCAGTAAAATGCCCCCAGTGCCCCCATGTGCCAGTAAAAATGCCCCCAAAATGCCCCCAGTGCCCCCAATTGAGCTCCGGTCCGTGACTGCTACAATAAAATAAAAAATAAAAAAAAATTAACACTTATACTTACCTCCATGGTGCTGGCAGCGATGCGATGCAGGCCTCTTCCGGCCTGTGTCCCGCGCTGTACGGCTCAGGCGGCGCGATGACGTCATCGCGCCGCCTGAGCCGGCCTCTGATAGGCTGCAGGCCCAGTGCCTGCAGCCTATCAGAGGAACGGGCAGGGGAGACGCCTCTCCCTCCCCTGCCCCAGTACAATACAGGCATCTGTATCGCCGTCCTGAGGACGGCGATACAGATGACTATGGAGATGAGCGCTTCCACAATGGAAGCGCTCATCTCCCTCTGCGGGCGGTCTTGGGCACCGGCGCAAGAGAAGAGCGTGGGGGCCCCCTTGGACGCCGGGGGCCCTACGCAAATGCATAGGATGCGTGGTGCCCAAGACCGCCCCTGTATGTGAGTGTTACCACTACTTGTATAGTGTCTCTCCTTCTTGGTTTATATTTTTAGGCTGTGGTTTTAGTACACGTGTCTAGTAAAATGAATTTCCTATTGTATATCTGTTTGAAATGAATGTTATGTGTGTTGCCATAGGCATCAGCAGTGAACAGGAAGAGAGAAAGGAGACAGCATATGCACACTTCATACAAGTGGTCGGTGGTGGTGCCGGGTGTCGAACCCCCGCCATTCTGATATTTATGACCTATCCTGAGGGTAGGTCATCAATAAAAAAAGCCCGGACAATCCCTTTAATTAAACTAGTGCACTTTTTCAAAGTGAATAACTTTGTATCTTTTTTTTAAAAAAAGTAAAGAGCACTTAGCAGTTACTGTCTCTAAGGGGCGCTCCTCTTGGCAGTTACGAGTGATGGCATACAGTGGGCAGTCACACAACTTGTACAATAGTCTCTTTACACTCACAGAGTAATCACAATACAAATCCATGCAAGGTCTCCGCCTGTCAATACTTTAGTCTATGGTCACACTCTTGGAATAGAGAAGCATGGCTACCCTTCCCTTGCACAGGGCGACGTAAGATGGCAGGGCTCCACTCCTCTCCAGAAATCAAAATCTATGTTTCATGCAGCTCCCCTCTTGTGTCCTCTTGAAATCTATTATTCCAATAAGTAAAGCATTTTATCATGTGTGATGAAGTAGGATTTTAGTATAAAGGACCAATAAATGGCTGCAGTAGCTACCAGCAAGGTATAGCACCTGCGCTTTCAGAACATTGCTGCAGCAAACTGTATTAAATTATGGAACACTAAGCATTACATGCTGCATTTATCCCAGAGCAAGAAAGTGAACGTGACGTCTGCTGCTAAGTAACTAAAGGCCTTTCTGAAGATCCGTGGGATTATCTCCATGTGAAGGTTCATAGACGATACGGAGTTAAGTGGCATCATTATACATTTGAGCAGGCTCATTACAGCAGAGTAACATTGTAGCCACTAAACATAAAATTCTGCTTAATTCTATTGCTCTCTATTTCCTTCAGCCATCTGCCATTCACACCCTTCCCAATAGTACATCATACGTCTTCATCTAAAACATCTTTCTCTCTTTTCCCTTTGTTTAGTTGAAGATCCTATGCGTCAAGTAATTATCCCATAAATCTTGCCATTGATTTTACTGCAATCAGCTTGGGGGCAGATGAAATCCCATTACTGTGCAGCAGTGTACCTGCAGTCTAACAATAAAATTCATGCTAAGGCACCGCATTACTCACGCGAGCATCATGGGAGTACTGTACCCAGTCAAGTGTTCACATATTTCTGGACTGTGAACATAAGCCAGGCCATGAAATTAATAGGTGACGTTAAAATTTTATACAAATGATTAATTCAGAATGCCATAATGTCAAAAATTAATGACTTGTGCATGATACGCGCTCCACCACACATTTCCAAATAAAACACTGTATTAAATTGGAATTTTTTTTCGTGTTTGATGTCCTTTCAAATGTTTAAGAAACGTAATGTGAATTCTAAACGGCCAAGCTGGTATCCCGAGTAGCTGCTTATTCCTTGTCTGCAGAAATTGTTCTTTTATGACAAACATTTTTTATTCAAAAGGAAATCCACAATGAATCCGCATGGGGTTTGAATGAGGTTTGTAAAAATCCATGCAAATGCTACTGAAACAACCCCATTCACATGTGTAGAATGGATTTCTGTCACAGAAATTTTCTGCCATGTAAACATTCCCTAAGGATACACATGACAATGAAAAACCTTTTTCAGAGCCATTGCAGCCTATGGGGGTCACTCATCAAGGGACTTGCGACTTTTTTAGCTGTAAAGTCACAGGTCCCTTTTTACACTGTGTTCGACAGCTGTTTGGGACGAGGGTGGAGCAGGGGCATGTTGGGCGCCATGCCAGGACCCTAGCAAATTTAGACATGCAGACAGGCATAAATACTGGCAAAAAGTACTTCAGTCAGGGGCTGGAGCTGTTTTTACTCCAGGCGCACGGACTGCTGTAGATGCGGCTAAGTTATGACGAGAAGTGCACCTCATCATTTTTTAGCAGAATAAACGGCAGTGTAGGGGGGATCTAAGACTGGCGTTAAAAGCTGGTCTTAGTAAATGACCCCCTATGGGTCTATTCACACAGTCTGTGAATAATGGCAATCAAAAAATAATACATCCTATTTTGTCCATGAGTAAGGGTCATGAGTAAGGGTCTACAGGGGGCTATTATAATTTCTGGGGCACTATATGGGGCATTATACCTACTAGGGGTACTAGAGGGGGTATTATAACTATTGGACACTATAGGGAGCATTATACTTACTGGGGGTACTACAAGGGAGTATTATAACTAATGGGGGCACTATAGGGGGCATTATAACTACTAGAGGTACTAGAGGGGACATTATAACTACTGGAGGCATTATAGAGGGAATTATAACTACTAGTGGCAGTATATGGGACATTATACCTGTATACATGTTTTAGATGTGTGCATAGAAACATAGAAGATTAAGAGAGGAAAAAGACCACTAATCCATCTAGCCTGCACTTTTATTATTTCCTTTTTACTTTCTCTTAGAATATAAATATGGTTATCCCAGGCATGTTTAAATTCACTTACTGCTGATTTCCCAACCACATCTGTTTTGTTTGTTCCAAGCATTTACAATACTACTCTTTGAGTAGAATTATATTTTCTGACATTGTTTCCTATCTTTTCCCCAAATAATTTCAGATTGTACCCCCTTGTTCTTATGTTTATTTTCTTCCATACTAAACCTAATAAAAAAATTTAACACATTTACATGCATGGACAAGATTGTTGGTACCCTTCCGTTAAAAAAAAGAAAAACTCACAATGGTCACTGAAATAACTTGAAACGTAAAAGTAATAATAAATAAAAATTTACTGAAAATCAGCTACTGAATATCAGGCTTTCGAATAGTGGTTAAACAGAATAATTTTTAAAACAAACTAATGTAACTGTTCTGGATAAAAATGATGGTACCCATAACTTAATATTTTTAATATTTTTGCACAGAATTTTGAGACAATCATTCCAATCAAGTTATTTTAGTAACTCTCAATGAGACATCTACATCTGTCCAATAGTATTTTGGCCCACTCCTAGCTCAGGTTTGATGGGTGCCTTCTCTAGACTGCTCCTTCCAAAGGTGTTCACTAGGATTTAGATCAGGGCTCATAGACATCCACTTCAGTCCAGTGTTTTCCTCTTAGCCATACTTGGATGTTTTTAACTGTGTGTTTTGGGTCATTATCCTGTTGGAGGACCCATGAGCTGCTACTGCGCCCAAGCTTTCTGACACTGGGAAGCACATTTTGCACCAGAATGACTTGATAGTCTTGAAATTTCATTGTGCCCAGAACATATTCAAGACACCTTGTGCCAGATGCAGGAAAGCAACCCCAAAACATAACCAAGCCTCCTCCATGTTTCACAGTAAGTACAGTGTTCCTTTCTTTATATGTTTCATTTTAGCATCTCTGAACATAGTGCTGATGTAATTTGCCAAAAAGCTCCAGTTTTGTCTCATCTATTCAAAGGACAGTCTCCTAGAAGATCTGTGGCTTCTCAATATGCATTTTGACAAATTCCAGTCTCACTTTTCTATGATTTGCTTTCAGCAATGGTTTCCTCCTCTGCCATCTTCCATTAAGTCCACTTTGGCTAAGACAGATGGTGCAAGCTCATACTGATGTACCTTGACCTTGGAGTTCATCTCTAATCTCTGTGGAAGTTGTTCTGGGCTCTTTGGTTACCATTCATATTATCGGTCTCTTCAGTTTAGCTCTTGTTGCCACATCCAGGGGGGTTGACTACAGTCTTGTAGACCTTAAACTTTTGAATATGTGCAACTGTAGTAATAGGAACATCAAACTTTTACCTTTCACATGCTTTTCTATAATTTTCTTTCTAATCTCCTGAGACAACTCTCTCCTTAGCCTTCTTTGGTCCATGTTCAGTCTGGTACAGACCATGACACCAAACAGCACAATGACTACTTTGTACCTTCTAAATAGGCAGACTGACTGATTAAAAGTTTGAAGACACCTGTGATGCTAATTACAGGACACATCTTAGTTTAATATGTCCCAATGGTCAAATTATTTTAAATCTTTTCTAGAGCGACTATCGTTTTTTTTTTGTTCAGGCCACTTTCATTTGTTTTTTTTTTTAATTATTATTTCCATTAGCTGATTTTCAGTATTTTTTTTTTATTATTATTACTTTTGTCAGTTTCAAGTTATTTCAGTGACCATTGAGAGTTCTTTCTTTCTTTAACAGAAGGCTTTCGCCAACTTTGCATGAATCAGTAGTATGGGTGAATAGAAGAAACTTTGTAATATATGTTATCAAAGAAAAATAGTTTGTTCTATAGTTAGCTGTTTTTTCCCCAACTTTTCAAAACTAATTTTCTCTCTGAAATTTATGAGAATTCCATGTTATGAGACCAAGACAAGCTGAAGGATGAGAATACATCATCCAACTGAAGTGTGTGGAGACGAGAGGCGAAGAGGGAAAAGTAGAGAGAGTAGATGGCACAGGAATCATTCAGCAATATACATAGTAGTACGTTTTTCATCTTATCCCAACTGCTTTATTCACATGTATACTTCTCTATAATGGCCTATATGGTGCTCCTGAGAGATTCTGTGTGAGAGTTAGCAAGCAGAATATGTTGCCTCCACATGTACTCTATAGGCAGACATAATAAACAGCTAGTTTCCACCCATCAGCTAAGAGACAACTGAAAAATATAGGTGCGCAAACAAAAGGTGCAAACTGCTAACAAGACACATGGCAGTTTATCTTGAAAAGTTATCTGAATATTTAGGTACGCTTTAAAGGTTTTGATGATGTTGCTTCTATCACTTCTTTCCTCCAAGATATTCAAATTATACAACTTTTTAAAAAGTTGCAAAAACATTGAATCACTACACCAAAAAAACATCCTGGCATACTTTCACCGACAGCGGTGAAAACACATCAAATTTGTGCCAAATTTATTAAAACCGAGCATCATATTCATAAATTTGCTGCAGGTGTGCAAAGCACCGCCGGTTTAAAAAATTCAATCTCTATGGGACTGCCAGATATAACCAAACCGTTGGATATAATGGAACAACACCTTGAAGGCTAGGACTACACAGCAATCTTGGTCACATGTATTGCAGTGTAGCAGGGTTGGATTTATTGCGATTGTGCTGTTGCAGCAAACTTGAAGTCACGCTGCAATCCCATTCATTTCTATTGCTTAACTGCGATACTTGAATGTGACAGCCATCAGACAACCTAAATCGCTGTGTAGCCCTAGCCTTAGTCATTCTTGATAATGATTAGGGTATGGGCACCTGTGGGGTTCACTGCAGATTTTCCACCTCTGAAAAACTCACATCATATCTGTCCGAAATGTGCAGCAAATTCACCTATAGGTTTCAGTGCAGAAAATCTGAGGCAGGTATCTGCAACATAAATTGACATGCTTGCAGATTTAAAAACCATTTTGCATGTCAAGTTATGTATGGATTCCAGTGCATACACTCTTGGCAGCCTGTGGATGAGATTATACAAAATCTCCTTCACTGCTACTATAAATGCTGTGGATTTTCTGCACACATTTCGACTGTTGAAAATCTGCAGATGTGGCTGTACCCTTATGCTTATGACCTTCTGTCATTTTAGTAGCCTGTGTCCAGGGGTGGACTGGGAACTTAAAGTGGCCCTAGGAAAAATACTAAAAGCGGCCCCGTTTTATAGTCGGGTCCAAATTGATGAAAGGCAGGGCCAGTAATACCATATTGTGGCACATTTATACCACCCCAACAGAGCCAAATAACACAGTCCATCACAAAATAATGCCAGCAGCACAAAATACATCCCCAAAAACTTCCACTGGTCGGCTGTGGGGAGGGCTCAGGAAACCCCCTGGCATAGGCACACCGGGAAATTTCTCTGTAAGGACTATGGCCAATCTGCCCCTGCCTGTGTCTGAACCAACTGCATGATGTCCCACTTAAACAACAAACAACATTATTAACCTACAGTATTACAATTCAAGGTTATGTTGTTTATAAACTACTGTCATTGTGTGTTTGTGCTTTAATAAGACATAGTAAAGCTAATTTACTGGCACTGTCATCCGCAGCCTCATCGTTTTCATATCCAGAGATTTAGAAGTATCCATGTTAGATGCTAATTGCCTGTTTCATTTATCTTCAAATACACCATAATCCAGCTGCCATGCTTCGCTCTTATGACGCCAGGGAATCTTTTGCAACGGCAGGAATGGATTTATTATGAGCTGAGTGAACTTCACACTTCAGACTGGCGGAGAGGGAACATAAATCTGTTCACTATATTCCATATAAAGTTACAGAAATGGCTGCTGGTGGATGTTGTATTTCACTAGTGGAAAGAGAACAGATTTACAGGGTGCAGAGTCTTCACTTGTTTAGCTGCTATACGGCTTTATGTAGAATAACATTTGAAATATAAAAGACGTAAGAACTCATAAGTGGATACTGTTTTATTACAGAAATCATGCGTTTGAACTTCCGGGTTCCGGCGCTGGTATGTGAGCATGGGGAGAGAGGAGCTCCGTCTGCGCCTCGCTAAACAAAGCCTGTCTCCGCTCACAATCCCTAACATTTTACTTAAAAGTTGGAGTGGGTGAGTTGCTACACCTCCCTGCTTCAAAATGATCGAATTAAAGAGACTCATAGCCATCAGCCGACCTGCGGAACAACAAGTCTCCCACCACGCGCAAAGACAAGATGGCAACGGGATGCACTTCACCTACCAGAGAATCGCAAGCTCGCTTAGCGGGACCCTTACAGCGGTCAGATGATGAAGGTGACTCAGATTCCAGCACCCAACATCCCCGGATTGATTATAAAAAGCTAGCGGTGGTGGTGGCAAAAAGTATTATGCCTGATCTACAATCCACACTAGCATCCACAGTTCAGGCCTCGCTTAAAGCCATCCAAAAAGAGGTAGCATCCAACTCAGCCAGACTGGGGGAGGCTGAACAACGTATTGCAGCAAACGAAGATGACATGGCCAGGGCGCATTCCCATATAAGAGATCTAATGCATTCACAAGAGTGCATGGCCAAAAAAATTGATGATCTGGAGAATAGGTCAAGGCGGAACAACTTAAGAATAGTGGGAGTCCCTGAATCTATACCATTCTCGAAGCTGCACAAGCTTTGCCCTGAAGACATCGCAACAGCACTAGTCTTAGCCATACCATGTAAGGTGGAAAGGGCACATCGCCTGGGCCCAGAACGCGCCAAAATCAGGAGAGATGATGGGCGTAATAATGCTATATGACCCCGTCAGGTCATCGTCAAGTAAAGTACCTTGATTATACAGAGAAAGAACTGATTCTTCGTACTTATAGAAAAACCCAGAAGCCAGTTGTGATATCCTCATACAAGATCCTCATCTTCGCTGACTATTCAGCTGAACTCACACAAAGAAGGAGAGACTTCAGCCATGTTTGCACGGAACTGCACAAGAGAGGCTGGAGATTTCAAATACAGTATACTGCAACTTTGCGCATTACCTACCCAGATGGATCTCAAAACTTCTTCAAAGACGCCGGAGAAGCTGAAGGAGCCCAGGCAGATTGCCTAACACATCAACAAGAATCCTCGACTTCCAGAGCTGTACAGAAATCTCCGAATTCCTCGGTGGAGGAAATCCCTTTGAGTCAAGCCCCGAGGCCACAAAGGCACCGCAGACTTTCGGGATCTAAAAGCAGCAAGTGAACTATCCGTAAGCATGACATCTTAATCTGCAACAGGTGACTGTTTTCAACTATTAAGAGCTATTGAGCTCTTATAGTCAAGCCTGGCGATAACTTTATTTCTTGTTAGACTAGTCAGTGGGTTAAAGGTCAGGTGATCATACTAGGATGGTGAGGAAACATGCACATATTCCTTATTTTTACCAGCTATCAGGTGATTGCATTACTTGTCCTCAACTTGAGGAGGCGCAGGGTGTTCTCTCCATGCCAGAAAAAAGTGAAGTCCACTATCGGTTATGATATTTCCCCTAGAAAGCCAGACTTGGCTTATTGTTTGGTTTATGTTCTTGTATATTTCATACTTCTTTATTTAGCCTCTCTGTACAATCTGAAATGCACTAGAGATTTGGGTCTTATACTGGTAATTCATCCATTCCATCATTTTCAGGCTGAAAGGGCTACTAGGTCATATATCATGTTAAATAGCGGTATGTGTATCGATAATGGTTAATGTCATTTCTTGGAATGTGAAGGGGTTGCTCTCTCCTCGGAAACGATCAATGGTCCTCAGACACCTAAAAAAGATAAAGGCAGATATAGCTCTGCTGCAGGAGACTCACCTTGCTGTAGCAGACTTCAACCGTATGAAAAAATGTTGGGTGGGGGAGGTTCTTGGATCTGCTGCTGTCAATAAGAAAGCAGGTTGGATGGATTCCAGTACATACACTCTTGGCAGCCTGTGGATGAGATTATACAAAATCTCCTTCACTTCACTGCTACTATAAATGCTGTGGATTTTCTGCACGCATTTCAACTGTTGAAAATCTGCAGATGTGACTGTACCCTTATGCTTATGACCTTCTGTCATTTTAGTAGCTTGTGTCCAGGGGTGTACTGGGAACTTAAAGTGGTCCAAATTGATGAAAGGCAGGGCCAGTAATACCATATTGTGGCACATTTATACCACCCCAACAGAGCCAAATACCAGAGTCCATCACAATATAATGCCAGCAGCACAAAATACATCCCCCAAAACTTCCACTGGTCGTCCGTGAGGAGGGCTCAAGAAACCCCCTGGCATAGTTAATGCCAGGGGGTCCTCAGACACCTAAAAAAGATGAAGGCAGATATAGCTCTGCTGCAGGAGACTCACCTTGCTGTAGCAGGCTTCAACCATATGAAAAAATGTTGGGTGGGGGAGGTTCTTGGATCTGCTGCTATCAATAAGAAAGCAGGAGTTCTAGTCCTGTTAAATAAGAATCTTTCTTACACAGTGCAATCAAGTAATATGGATTCAGAGGGGAGAGTAGCCCATGTGACCATCACACTGCCTACAGACGATATTAGCATCTACAACGTATATGGACCGAATGGAGACAATAAGGAATTTTACCGATCAATATCTCAGACCTTGGCCCTTGACCCTCAGCAACTAAAAATAATAGGAGGTGACGTTAATGCTACCGTTGAACCAGAAATAGATTGCAAAATGTCTAAATCTCACAATAGCTCAGGGGTTGCTAGACCATATGACAAGAGTTTAGGGCACATAGTTTCAGATCTGGGTCTGATAGATACGTGGCGTAATAGACATCCAGATAGTAAAGAATATATCTTCTATTCAGATTCTCACAAGTCATGGTCACGCATCGACTATATTTTTACATCACAGGCATTACTCCCAAAGGTGAGTCCAACATCGAAAACATGATTATCTCCGACCATGCCCCTGTTAAACTCAAACTGGTGGATGCCCGACCACCCTCCACATCTTTCACCCGGAGGTTCCCCTCATTTCTAGTGAAGGATTCTGATTTTAAAATCCAGCTGAAAAAATGGTGGGACAATTTTGAAGCTGACAACAAAGGTCATAGAGATAACCCAGCATTTTCCTGGGAAACTGCAAAAGCAGTCATAAGAGGTCACATTATAGCTTATGTCGCTCGCTTGAAAAAAATAGTAAATTCACAATATATGTCATCTAGTGATACTCTCCAGAAAGCCTATGAGTTATCATAATAACCCCACAGATGAAAATCTAGATGTTTGGAAAAAAGCTAGGTCTAGGTTTGAGGTGTGGCTTGATAAGAAAGAATCCATATATATAACTAAATGGGAAGCTGACCTGTTCAGGTACGGAAATAAATCTGGTAGACTTCTGGCAAATCTAGCTAGGGGAGCCAGGAAACCTAATCTACTTCCTAGTCTCAAGACTTCAGAACCCTCGGAGGTATTAGACATATTTAAAGAGTTTTATGCCACTCTATATAGTGATTCTGGGAACTTTGATAAAGTTAAGGGACAAGATTATCTAACAGAAGCCAAGCTACCAACACTAACTGAGGCACAAAGAGAGGACTTAAATAGGGACGTCACCATAGAGGAACTTAAACAGGCTATATCTAGTCTTCCCAGCAATAAGACTCTGGGACCCAATGGGTTTTCTTCTGATTTTTACAAACTACAAAAGGATCAAGTAGTTCCCTCCTTGCTCCTTTATTTCAACTCCCTATTGAAAGGGCATCACATACCCAAAGCGGCAAATTTGGCTCATATTAGAGTATTACCTAAGCCCGACAAAGACTTGCTTAAACCAGAATCATACCGCCCTATTTCTCTTATAAATCAAGACCTCAAGATCATAGCAAAAATAATAGCGGACAAATTAGTGTCTTTTTTACCTAACCTCATAGGCCCTGCGCAAGTAGGTTTTGTCAAAGGCAGGGCAGCAGTGTCTAATATTTGAAAGGTTTTCACTGTCCTTGATGAAACTACTGGAAAACGCCCATCCAACCCCTCATCTACCTTAATAGCCCTCGATGCCGAAAAGGAGTTTGATAATGTCAGATGGAAATGGCTAGAACTTACCCTAGATACCTTTGGTATTACAGGAGCCTTTAGAGCCTTCATATCGCAATTATATGCTTCACTAAGGGCAGCTTTATCTTTTCTGGGCATTTGCTCAGAACATTTTTTTCTTCAAAAAGGAACGAGGCAAGGGTGCCCTTTGTCCCCCTTGCTCTTTAATCTAGCTATTGAGCCACTAGCTAGACATTTAGAGTGTGGTCAACTGTTTGATGGGGTTAAAGTAGGCAATCAGGTAAAAACAGCCCTATTCGCTGATGACTTACTCTTATTCATGTTAAACCCCAGAGCTCAATTACCTGGGGTATTTCAATATATTAATCACTTTGGATCCCTTTCTAGCTTTAGAGTTGACCCCCAAAAATGTGAACTCTTAGGGCTGGGCAAGCTTAACCCTGAGGCAGTAAATGTATTGGCTGCTACAGGCATTAAAATAGCTCCCTCTTTCATCAAATATTTGGGCATAAAAATCGGTAAAACTGCTGATTCAATTTATGAACTCAATATAACCCCTCTAATAGTAAAGATTGAAAGCGAATTACAAAGATGGCGTCACCTACCCATCAATCTACTGGGTAGAGTACATTTCATCAGAATGATGAGCTTCTCTAAATTACTTTATCCCCTACAAACGATCGCCCTTCTTTTACGCAATGTGAATGTAAATAAACTACATTCTGCCTTTTCTACCTTTTTATGGGGAGGTAGGAGACCTCGCATAGCTCTCAACAAACTGATGTTGCCAAAAAATAAAGGAGGTGTGAATTTCCCGAACATAAGAGCCTACAACATTGCATGCCTAGGTAGACACGTAATTGACTGGATCTTCCATTCAAGCTACTACTAAAATTATGAGCTAGAAGAAGCACTTACTTTCCCTTATGACCCTACTAGTATTCTCCACACATCATTGTCAGCTCTTCCATTGCACTTAAAACATTCCCTGATAATACGAGATACGGTAGGAACATGGAAGGAATTACGTAAAAGATTCAACCACTCCTTCAGGATTTCTAAATACTTACCGTTATGGCACCATGTTAATTTTCCAGCGGGTCTTAATAACAAATTCTTTAAGGATTGGCAATATGCGGGGATTCATAAGGTGGGTCAGGTGATTCAGAATTCAGAACCTAGGCTGTTATCTCTCGAGGAGATCTCTGAGTCTTTCTCCCTCCCTACCAATCATAGATTCCAATATCACTAATTGAAATCCTTCTGCCTTGCTAGATTGAAGGATTATTCCAAAGAAATAGGTGATCAACCCTTTGACATATTTGTGGGTTCGGGAAAACCGAAAAAAATCACTATCCAGCATATATGAATCTTTGAGAGATGTATTTACGACTAGTCCTACACCATGTACATTTCCCAAATGGGCATCCATTCTCAAAATCCCAGAGGTAGGCCCAAGGATATTGGATGGATGGAGACAAGTCCGCAAACAAGTAATTAGTGAATATTGGCGTGAATCCCATTTTAAGTTGATACACTCGGCTATATATGGTTTCAATATACCACCTTCTCCTGAATATCCTGACAGATTGGTGGCCTACCCCAAGTGTCAGAAGGAAAAAACGGATCTATTTCATGGTATGAGGTCATGTCCAAAATCACAGATCTATTGGCAGGAAGTGATAACATACATTAGCAGTATCTGGCCACATCCAGTCCAATTGGCACCACTTACTCTTTTGTTTCACTCATTCCACTCGGGAGGGGAGCAGACTTCTAAAACAGATATCATTCCTTCTATTGTACATATCATATTATTAGTTGGTAAGAGATGTCTATTGAGGGTTTGGCTTGAACCAGTCCTCCCCACAATATCTGACATAACGCAACAAATAAAACATTACCTTTTAATGGACTTAGTTGAGTCAGAAAAGGAGAACAAACGGGGGAATAAATGGTTTAGTAAAAAGTGGTTGTGGTTCATGAATACCTACCTATCACCAACCGAGATTGAAGACCTAACCCTTTTGAATTATCTTTCTGCAGGAAAGCACTCTTAAGATGAGACATCATATGTATGTAATAGACATCTTGTCGGTTTCTGTTGTATCAAAGACACAATGAGACACGGCCCCCATAACGCTGGTGCCACCACCTCACCACTAGAGGTGGCTGGCGTGTGTGTGTATGTGTGTTTGTCTTGCTGCCTTGCTCCTGAAGAGCCCTCTTTGGGTGAAACGCGTAGAGCAATGTTGGTAGTGACATTGAGACTAGTAGCACCTTAGCACCATAAGTGATAGCGCAAGTGCCGTCATTTTGGCGTTGTTTTGTGGGATGAGGCTTGTACTTTTCATACTGGGCAGTTCATAGCCACAGTTAAGGTGACAAGAAAGGCCCTAAACAGGGGCCGTCAGTACAGCCCACCCAACAGCAGGTGTTGCGCCTCATTTTCCTTGTATACAGGAGCCTGGTTTAAGGAGACCCCCAGTTAGGGGATTAATCACAGCTCAGTGTGTTTGTAGAGGGATTTAGAGGCACTCTACCTGTAATATAATTTTAGCACAAATTAGTGTGAGGTCCGAGAGTGGGTGCATAGTTGTGTATATTGGCTCAATCAATATCCACAACAGATTGGTGGTGGTTGATTCAATGTGCACCCCACTTAGAACACCGTACAATTTAGTATACGCCTTATTGTGAGTTCTTCCCTATGTTATATGTTTTAACCAGTCTAAATAAAGTTTAGTTTTTAGCGTCCCTATTCATCAGTGATTTTTATATGACACAGTGAGGCTATGTTATTTTCTGTTATTTAATGTTCTAATTTTTATTTATTTACGATTATTTACCACTATGTACTTATGTTTTCACATACGTGAATATGGGTGTTGACCATATATTTGTCATATACTTCCATATTTCAGACATCTGATGTGTTACAAACTTTCTTGTAATGCTTAAAGGGGTTGTCTCATCTTGCCTAATGGGGGCATATCGCTAGGATATGCCCCCATTGTCTTATAGGTGCGGGTCCCACCGCTGGGACCCGCACCTATATCGAGAACGGGGCCCCGAAAGCGAACGGGGGCGCACTGCGCATGCGCAGCCGCCTCCATTCATTTTCAATGTGGCCGGCGAAGATAGCCGAGCGCTGGCTCGGCTATTTCCGTCGGCTCCATAGAAATGAATAGGAGCGGTGGCCGCGCAAGCGCGGTGCGCTCCCATTCATTTCTATGGGGAGCCGGCTTGGTGGTGGCCGGACCGGAGTCCTCCAGCCACCACCTTGCGGGGCCCCGTTCTCGATATAGGTGCGGGTCCCAACGGTGGGACCCGCACCTAGAAGACAATGGGGGCATATCCTAGCGATATGCCCCCATTAGGCAAGATGAGACAACCCCTTTAATATCTAAATAAAGCTTTTGAAAATGGAAAAAAAAAAAAGAAAGAAAGAAATCATGCGTTTCTGTTGGCACTAGCCTGAATCTGAGGGCCACATATCACAATCTCTTATGGCCAGGACCAGCGATCTAACAATCACAGTTGCACTGGATGTGACCGTGACTGGGCCTAGAAGGTAAGAGGGCCCAACCCGGCCAAGCGCCACTTTCAACTTTATCTGCATCTTCAGGATGCAGATATAGCTGAAGTCTTTGGCTCCCTGCTCCACAACTTGGTCTGCTTTAGGTCTGTTGCTTCCAAGAGGTCTGGCCCATGGAGAAGATGGCAGAATGACATAACTGCTTTGCACTATTTGTGCCTGGCAGAGGACAGAAGGGGGGACTGGATAAGGTGAATTTCAGTGTTCTTTTTTTTATTGGTATAAATGGGGCAAAAGGGGACATGTATGATTAACAAAGTGCAATACTGTAAGCTAGAAAATACTGTATGGGGGCACAATGAAGGCCATTAGTACTCTGTAGGGGCACAGTGGAGGTATTACTATTGTATGGGAGGGCTATAGATGACTTTACCCTTGTATAGGGGCACAAAGTAGACATCACTACTGTGTGAGGAAAACGGCAAAGGGAGGCACTGCCACATAAGGAACACACAAGCAGCATTATTACTGCGCTAGGCACAAAAGGCAGCATTATTACCATTTGGGACACTATGGATGGCAAGTGTAAGGAAGAAAAAGGTGGGCAAGGTGCTGGAGAGTAAGCAGGCAAAGATGTTTGTGCATTACAGTTGTCTCTCAACAGAGTCTGGAATTCTTCCTCTTGTTTAGCATCAGATCACATGATAGCTTCTCCTCCGCCACCCAATGAAAATCTCAGCTCACCGCTGCTACAGCTCTTCCAGGATGGCTCCATGCACCCTGTATCCTCCAATAGCAACTCTCCTATGACTAGCCCACCAAAGCAAAATCAGAAACTTACAGATATCCACTAAGGAGCTGAGGTAGGCATATCTACTGCTATCTCTCTTACATCACCAGAAACACATATCTTTACAAGATTTGAAATCATCAGCAAATAAATATTTTCATATATATAATTTGCCAAAATCAGCTAGGGTAATTAATGGGTATATGGTGACATCACTGCGGCCTGGAACATAAAAGTGGTTAATGTTGAATACCTGGAGTCCAGTGGGTTACTCACCCCTCTAGGCCACAGCATTGTCCCTACTGTAGGAAGGCTGAGATTAAAAATTCACAGTCCCCTCATACATTGATTGCTCTGCTATCCATGCCCCCATCTCTCTCATCAATCTCTCCTTACACATATTGCTCCCTATGACCCCTGTTATACAGAAAGTTTCCTATGCCCCTATGTTACACAGTTTGTTTCTCATGCCACCTCTGTTACACAGACTGCTCCTCATGCTTACCCTCCTCTCCCTCTCTAAAAGTACCACAACCTCCATTGTCCATCCATTGCAGGAGGCTGAATACTGGTGTTTGGCTTCCTTTTTCCTCCCAGCCCTGATGCATGTGATGAGTGCAGGGAGGGATACAGAGGAATGTGTGGCTACTGTGTGGCTGCTCAGTACTCTCTATGAATGTCAGAGTGACTCAGGATTGCTCTTCACTATCATCAAGGGGGAGCGCAAAGATTCTGCAAGCAACTTAAAGAAAACAGTGGTGTATCTCCAGGCTTAGGACCCTAGCACATGGCCATGCTACATATGGATTTTGAATGGATCTGTACTATAACTACTATGAAAAGCTATTGGCCAATATCATGCTGATTGAATATCATGCTGATTGAATAGAGAGGCACAAGGATATGTTTCCATATTACAGAGGTATTCTCATCTAGAAGCATTGCTTTTAAAGGAATATTCAAAGCCTCATGGAGACATCATAGAGCAGCAACGTGTATAAGGGTCTGTAATAGAAACTCACAGGGACTCAATATGCCAGGGTCTGTACACGTAGCTTTGCTGTGTGCATGAGCTCTTATGCATAATATAGTTTTGTCATACTGTAACTACACAAGCTTATACAGTATCTTTTAACTTTTGTAAAATTGGATGAAAAGTGCAAACTAGAACTTAGTACCTATAATGCAAATGTTTATGGAGACATAAAACATTATTCAGTTGCAAATGTAAAATAATGCACAATAATGATGCATAGTCAGAGGGGATCTGAAATTGAACCAGAAATAATGTACATAGTTAAGATTTATTATTTACATTTGTACAACAACCAATTTTATTTCTTTTTCGGCGCAGAACAATCTCTTTAATAATTCAAGTCAGTCTGTCTTCGGTTCAGTTGAATCTTCCAGTCTTGTCTTCTGTTTTGCATGTTGCTTGCATGAAGTTGAATTTTAAAAGTAGAGGTTAAAACTAGGAACCAACTAGAACTGAGATGTCATAGAGAAGATAAAAAGTAATCCATATATATGTTAATGGTCACTGCAGCACCTAAGTGATTTACTTTCTAATTTCATATGCAGTAGACAATGGAGTCACATTGAAAATTGAGTGGTGCTTAAAATTACAGCCTTCACCTTTAAAATAATAGGTGATTTCAGCATTAAGTAATAAACACATTGCTAATATTGATTCCTAGAATACAGTTATTTTATAAAATAAGCGGAGTTAAACGTGCCACACTGGAATCATACTTCTGAACCAGTCCGAAACAGCTGAAAATTTAGCAAACATCTTTGACCTACTTTTTATATTTCATGATGGAAATGCAAGTAGGTCAAAAATTAGGGTGGGCTCAGCTGCTCTGTCTGGATACATTTTAATAGCGTCCGGCAGACATGGCAGTAAGCGAGTGGCCGCAGGGTGCGCCCCTCCCGAATCTGACTGGGTAACTGAGGTCATGTTGGACATCTGATAAAACAGACAGACTGTGCTATTAACTCATGTCAGTATGCATTACCTAAAGAGCAACTGCATATTAAAAATATGTTCTACTTTTTACAAAGTTTGTTATGTAAACTGTAATAAATGTAACCACATACCTGAACAGAAAACAAGTTAAAAAGTTGCACTAGTAGTACCTAAAAGACATGTAACATACCAAGTATGTTAGAAGAAATAAGAATTGGTGCTGTCTTGTAACTCAGTTGCAGATCTCTTTCAACCTTTGTCTTGGACTATTGTTGCAAACCAGAAAACGTGGCCTTACTTGAAGTATACATCTCCTATGAATACCTGTGTGCATCAAGTTGATGCCTTTGAATTTGTATGGTTACAAACTTAAAGGGGTTATCTGAGATGCCGCATAATCTGGCCAGCACTTTTGGGAT
Source organism: Rhinella marina (assembly GCA_900303285.1). Classification (NCBI taxonomy): domain Eukaryota; kingdom Metazoa; phylum Chordata; class Amphibia; order Anura; family Bufonidae; genus Rhinella; species Rhinella marina. Next base: position 154,227 of record ONZH01019023.1, on the reverse strand, counting down.
TTCTTTGGCTTTTCACTAGGCCCTCTAGGGTGTTGGACCTAATACAATAAAAATAATCACCTGGTTCCTGTCACTCCTGTTCTCCGTGCTGGCTGCATTTGGCGATCTTCCAGTCCCAGGTTTGTTTAATTCTGGGTGGGTGTAGATAGGGTAACTTGCACCTTTGTAACCACAAATTGGCTTCATGATTAGTATCCAAGCAGCAAGTCACTGCTGGGACACAAGGTGCTTGGGGACTTGTCATCACTGAAGTCAGTCATTGGCTGCAGCAGCACATGTGACCCTGTCCGCAGCCCGTATTAGGTTAAACATGCTAGAGGGACTAGCTAAAAATGGCTGCAATCCTGGACAACGCTTTTAAATAACGTTTGTGTGTAGTCAATTCCTGCAGCAAGCGCCAATTCTCTGCTGCCTGAGGTGAACATTTAAATGGACCCCAAACCCCCTCCCCGCTTCACCTGCAGCCCTACTGCTAAATAAATATTTGGATGGACATTACAATCCACACTATCACACATATAGAAAAATACAGGACTACATACCTCTTACATCCTGTAATGTAGATGCTCTCTTTTCTCATCTTTTCCACTGGGAGCAGACCGCCATGATGAGTTCTTTCGACCACATCTCCTCTCTGCCCACAGACATCTTAGATTCCTCACTTTTCAATAATTCTCTTCCTCCTTGTGCCTCAACAGTGTTATCCTGCTGCTACCCCCAATACTGTGCCTGCTGTGATCCCCAATGCCCCCAAACACTGGACTGCATAAATAACGGTACAATACAAATAGTCTCCCACCAATAGTAATACTTGTCTGCCAGAGTCCCCTCTATTAATGGCCCCTGATAATGCTCTGTATATTGTGCCCAAGAATAATAATGCTCCCACATCCACAGTAGTAATAATGTCACCATAGTGCCCCTGGTATTTATTATGCCCCCTGCAGTGTTTTCCCTGTAGTTCTAACTGCCCTGCAGTTATAACTGCCCTTTAGTGCCCCCTGCAGTGCCAGTATGGATAATGTCACCCTGTATTGTACCCTGTATAATATCCCCCGTAGTGCCAGTATTTATAATGTTCCTTCATCAGTGCCAGTATGTATAATGTTCCCTCCGTAGTGCCAGTATATATAATGCTCCCCTGTCCCCCCATGTAGTGCCAGAATATGTAATGCTCTTCCATCACCTCATAGTGTCAGTATATAATGCTCCCCGTCCTCTCCTATAATACCAGTGTTCGGCACTGCGCCTGTTGGCTATGCTGAAGGGAATGGGTAGGCAGGGTTATTGGCTGCTAGTGACATAGCAGGTGCGGCAACATCACTAGTGGGGGAGTAATGTATGAGCAGAGAGAGAGGCGTGCTTGGGCTCTGTAGGAGGCGTGCTTAAGCCCTCGATGGGGGTGTTCCTGGGCACCTTTGAATAAAAATAACGCCCCTCTGGAAACCGTTATACCCAGTAGCATATGGATTAAAGTGGATTTTATGAAGATATAATACAAGCTCCAAAGAAAAACATATGGAAAGAAAGTATAAAGTACTATAAGGACATACTTTTGGTTTAATATTGATTCTCTAGGTGACAGATTCCATTTAAGCATGCACCATCAGCAGCAGGAATACACAGCCAGGCTCCTGTTGCAGTGGCCGAGACTGGAACTCACTCCAATCCTTGCTGGCTAACCCCTTAGATGCTGTAGTCAATAGCAACCACAGCACCTAAGTGGCTTACAGATGGATTGGGTTCCCTCAGTACACCCCCAAGACCCGACCGCAGATTTCCCGGTAGTAACTATGGCAACCAGAGGCTTAACAACAGTTTCCTGTGTTGCCATGTATCAAAGCTGATTCGACCCTACCTATTAGAGAACTGTCAGTGTAATACTGACTGGGAATATACACCACCATACTAGAGCTGGGCGATATGGCCAAAAAAAAAATCTCGATTTTTTTTTAAATTTTGGACGATTCACGATTTAAATCTCGATTTTCTTATGTTAGTAAAAATATAAAAAAATAAATAAAAAAAGCCTACTATACCCCCATCAGACCTCAGATCAGCCCACTGTGCCCCCATCAGACCTCAGATCAGCCCACTGTGCCCCCATCAGACCTCAGATCAGCCTATTATGCCCCATCAGACCCCACATCAGCCCATTGTGCCCCATCAGACCCCACATCAGCCCATTGAGCCCCATCAGACCCCACATCAGCCCATTGTGCCCCATCAGACCCCACATCAGCCCATTGTGCCCCATCAGACCCCACATCAGCCCAGTGTGCCCCCATCAGACCTCAGATCAGCCCATTGTGCCCCATCAGACCCCACATCAGCCCACTGTGCCCCCATCAGAACTCAGATTAGCCCACTGTGCCCCATCAGACCTCAGATTAGCCCACTGTGCCCCATCAGACCTCAGATTGGCCCAAAGTGCCCCCTTCAGACCTCAGAGCAGCCCAAAGTGCCCCCTCCAGACCTCAGAGCAGCCCAAAGTGCCCCCTTCAGACCTCAGAGCAGCCCAAAGTGCCCCCTTCAGATCTCAGAGCATTCACCATCATAATAATAAAAAAAAAATCTCTCACCTGTCCTGCGCCGCGGCTCCGCTCCACGTCTGGCGCCCCTCTTCTTCTTCCGGCGCTGCACTGTCACCTGACTGCGTGCAGCGTCAGGTCAGAGTGCACGCACTACGTCCTGACGCTGTACGCGGTCAGGACAGTGCAGAGCAGCCCCGGAAAAGAAGAGGAGCGCCGGACACCGGAGTGGAGCCACGGCGCAGGACAGGTGAGATATTTTTTTTATTTTATATGTCGGGCGCCATTTTAGGAAAATCGAATTCATGATTTTCCTAAAAAATAAAATCGTGAGGCTTGCAATGGGCGATTTAATCGAATTAATTAGATGAATCGCCCAGCCCTACACCATATAGAAGTATGTAAATGTATTTTACCAGCAATCAAATAAATATAAGTTCTGGTCCTCTGTAAAAGTAGTTAAACATGAAAAAAACAATATAAATTTGTACCAACCTGCAGAATAAAGTTAACATGTCATTTATACCGCATGGTAAATCCCATAAAAATAAAGATAAAAAAACTTGTTTATCTCACCTTCCAAAAAATTAAATAAAAAGTGATTGAAAAGTCATATGTAACCCAAAATGGTACCAATAAAAACTTCTCCCTGTTCCTCCAAAAACAAACCCTCACATAAATCTGTTAGCAAAAAAAAATGATGGCTCTTTGACTATGGCAACACAAAATACAAATTGATTTGATGGTGCAAAAGTAATAAAACATAACAATGATATATAAATTTGGTATGGCCATAATCATATCAACCCTCGAAATAAAGTTATAATTTGAGATACCATGGACCATAACGGAATTCTATGACGGAATGCATAACGGAATTCATTCCATCATAATAGAAGTCTATGGGCTGCATAACGGATCCATCCGGTCTCGGTTATGCTGGAGTCCTCTCCTGCATAACGAAAACGGGACGGATCTGTTATGCAGCCCATAGACTTCTATTATGATGGAATGAATAACGGAATACCTCTAAAGGCATTCCGCTTTGCGTTCCATCATAGAATTGCATTATGGTCCGTGGTAATGGAATCCATAATGCAATTCACCTTTTACCAGTAAACGAAGCGTGAACAAATTTCATAACCAGAAATTTGCTCATCTCTAGTTATAATGCCATTTGTAACTCACAGTGAACAAAAAACACAGAATTGCAAGTTTTGTCCACCTAACCTTTAAAAAAAGAAATAAAAAATAATTTAAAAAAAGCTATAGCCTAAAAAAGTGCTCATCTAAATTAAATATTTTTTTCCACAATAAATGAACCCCCACAAAACTCAGTCAATATAAAAATAAAACTTTATGGCTTAAAGAGGTTGTCTCACTCAACAAGTGACATTTATCATTTCTTGTGATTGTCCAAATTGCCTCCTTTGCTGGCTTAGCTAGTTTTTAATCACATTAGACACTGCTTGTATCCAGGGGTTACGACCACCCTGCAATCCAACAGCGATGGTCATGCTTGCACACTATAGGAAAAAGCTCCAGCCTCTCTGGTGACCAGGACCGTGGGAGCGTGCATAGACTAGTGCTTTTCCCTATAGTGTGCAAGCACGACCACTGCTGCTGGATTCTAGGGTGGTCATAAGTATTGGAAATAAACATTGTATAATGTAATGGAAAAATAAATCAAGCCAACAAAGGAAGCATTTTGTTGAAGTGAGACAACCCTGATAAATAACCCTTTCAATACATTCCATGTTCCAAAGTCCAAATGGTGCCCCTTCCCTTCTGAGCCTTGCTGAGTCCCCAAAACAGAAGTTTATGACCAGATATGGGGTAGTTCTGTACTTAGGAGATATTTATAACAATTTTTGTGAAGCTTTTTCTCCTTTTATCCCTTGTAAAAATGCTAAATTTGGGGTTAAATCAGTGTACTAATTGGATTTTTTTTTCATTTTCATGGTTCAGTGTTAATAAATTGTATTAAACACCTCTGTGCTCAAAATCATTATTACACCCATAGATGAATTCCTTGGGGGAGCGGTTTGCATTGTGGTGGTACCTCAGCAGCACTGCTAATTTCACATGGTGTCTAAAACCCATCCCACCAAAATCTGTAATTCAAAGGCCAAATGGCACACCTTCCTTTCTGAGCCTTGCTATCTAGAAAACAGCTGTTTATGACCACATATGCAATATTTTTGTACTCTGTGGGGTGCTTTTTCTCCTGTTAACCTTATAAAAAGGAAAAATGTTGACATTAAGCTACATTTTATTGGAAAAATATTTTTTTTAAATTCAGGAATTTATGTGGGGTCAAAGTGCCCACGACATCACTAGATGAATTCTTTGAGGAGTGTAGTTTCAGAAATTGGTTCTTTTTGTGAGGGTTTCTTGTGTTTTGGTACTTCAAGGTCTATGAAAAACTGAAATGGCACCTCCATTTCTGAAGGTGGTATTTGAGTCAAGTAGCAATCTAGGGCCACATATGGGATATTTCTAAAAACTGTATAATTAGGGTAATAAATATTGAGTCTTAGGCTACATTCACACGACTCCGAGCCCATTCATTTCTATGGGGCTGCAAAAGATGCGGACAGCACACCGTGTGCTGTCTGCATCTGTTGCTCCATGCCGCGGCCCCGCAAAAATAATAGAACATGTCCTATTCCTGTCCGCAATTGCAGACAAGAATAGGCATTTCTATGATAGCTGCGGCATGTGCGGTCCGCAAATTGCAAAACGGTCATGTGAATGTAGCCTTATTTCTATTTTCTGCCTTCTGTTCCAAAAAGTTGATTCGAATTGAAACTATGCAATAAAAAAAATTACATTTTTAAATTTCGCAATTTGCGCTAATTCTTTTGAAACACAAAAAGAGGGTAATTTGTGCGAACTTTCTAATATTTAGACCTATCAAAGCCCAGAACTGCCCAGAATTTGGAAATTTTCTTTAAAATTTGTTTAAAGCCTTTTTTTAACATCTCCAAAAACTAAAAGTGCATTTGACAAATTACTCCAACATAAAGTAGGCATATGGTAAATATTAATTGTTAAGTATTTTGTGAGGAATGCCTTAAAAGCAGGGTAATTCAAATTTGGAAAACTGCAAATTTTGATACATTTTCATTAAATTTTGAAGTTTGGAAATATACTAAATTTACTATAAAGTAAAACTTGTCACAAAGAAACAGTCTCAGAATCACAAAGTTATTACCACACAAAGTGACACATTTACATGCAGTGCACAGGGTGAAATCTACTTTCCTACTCTTAGGCCTCCTGAACATGGCCATATCCATTTTGCGGTCTGCAAATCACAAATTTGCAAAATATGGATGTGGTCTGTGTGCATCCTGCAATCCTTGTTGAACCTACTGTACAAAAAAAATCCTATTCTTGTTTGAAAAATGGGCCTACAATAGGACAGGTTATATACACTGCAGCCCAGCCGCACGGATGAGGGCAGCTTACAGGTGAAATCCATGTGCTGTCCGTTTTATTTGTAGACCCATAGAAATGAATGGATCTATGTGTGATCCACAAAAAATGCAAATCGGACACGGACCAAAAATACACACGTTTGCATGAGGCCTTACCAGAACAAAATATAGGCACTCAGAATGGCTACTGTAGCAGGTGATAATAGTCACACTTTATCAATATATAACTTAGTTAAATATCACCACTCAATGCAAATATTAAAAACCACAAACAGTGCTTTTCACATACTTCAGAATAAGGTACTTGAATAACTGTTGAGAAAGTAACTTGAAATAAATGTAAGCAGCAAAGATGATTTGTGCACTGATGTGAAGTACTGGTTGGAGCCTGTAGTGCCATGGACTCTTCCTCCTCTTTCCAGATCCTAGAGGCAGCAGCAATCAAATTTTCCCCATTCAGAGGATCTCAGAGGCATCATGTCCAGGAATATAGATAATATAACAGATTTCCAATAGTGAAGGACAGTACAGACCAAAAGTTTGGACACACCTTCTCATTCAAAGAGTTTTCTGTATTTTCATGACTATGAAAATTGTAGATTCACACTGAAGACATCAAAACTATGAATTAACACATGTGGAATTATATACTTAACAAAAATGTGTAAAACAACTGAAAATGTGTCTTATATTCTAGGTTCTTCAAAGTAGCCACCTTTTGCTTTGATTACTGCTTTGCACACTCTTGGCATTCTCTTGATGGGCTTGTCAGGTTTAGTAAGTGGGATTTCTTGCCTTATAAATGGGGTTGGGACCATGAGTTGTGTTAGGCAGAAGTCAGGTGGATACACAGCTGATAGTCCTACTGAATAGACTGTTAGAATTTGTATTATGGCAAGAAAAAAGCAGCTAAGTAAAGAAAAACGAGTGGTCATCATTACTTTAAGAAATGAAGGTCAGTCAGTCCCAAAAATTGGGAAAACTTTGAAAGTGTCCCCAAATGCAGTCGCAAAAACCATCAAGCGCTACAAAGAAACTGTCTCACATGAGGACCGCCCCAGGAAAGGAAGACCAAGAGTCACCTCTGCTGCGGAGGATAAGTTAATCCGAGTCACCAGCCTCAGAAATCGCAGGTTAACAGCAGCTCAGATTAGAGACCAGGTCAATGCCACACAGAGTTCTAGTAGCAGACACATCTCTACAACAACTGTTAAAGGGTTATTCCCATCTTGGACAATGGGGGCATATCCTAGCGCATGCGCGGCCCAGCTCCCATTCATTTGTATAGAGCCGACGGAAAAAGCCGAGCCAGCGCTCGGCTATTTTCGGTGGCCCCATACAAATGAATGGAGGGCGGCTGCGCATGCGCGGTGCACCCTCCTTCACTTTCGGGGCCCCGTTCTCGACCTATAGGACAATGGGGGCATATCCTAGCGATAGGCCCCCATTGTCCAAGATGGAAATAACCCTTTAAGAGGAGACTGTGTGCAGCAGGCCTTCATGGTAAAATAGCTGCTAGGAAACCACTGCTAAGGACAGGCAACAAGCAGAAGAGACTTGTTTGGGCTAAAGAACACAAGGAATGGACATTAGACCAGTGACCAAATTTGAGATCTTTGGTTCCAACCACCGTGTCTTTGTGCGACGCAGAAAACGTGAACGGATGAACTACCTGCCTGATTCCCACCGTGAAGCATGGAGGAGGAGGTGTGATGGTGTGGGGGTGCTTTGCTGGTGACACTGTTGGGGATTTATTCAAAATTGAAGGCATACTGAACCAGCATGGCTACCACAGCATGTAGCAGTGGCATGCTATTCCATCCGGTTTGCATTTAGATGGACCATCATTTATTTATCAACAGGACAATGACCCCAAACACACCTCCAGGCTGTGTAAGGGCTATTTGACCAAGAAGGAGAGTGATGGGGTGCTACGCCAGATGACCTGGCCTCCACAGTCACCAGACCTGAACCCAATTGAGATGGTTTGGGGTGAGCTGGACCGCAGAGTGAAGGCAAAAGGGACAACAAGTGCTAAGCATCTCTGGGAACTCCTTCAAGACTGTTGGAATACCATTTCAGGTAACTACCTCTTGAAGCTCATCAAGAGAATGCCAAGAGTGTGCAAAGCAGTAATCAAAGCAAAAGGTGGCTACTTTGAAGAACCTAGAATATAAGACATATCTTCAGTTGTTTCACACTTTTTTGTTAAGTATATAATTCCACATGTGTTAATTCATGGTTTTGATGCCTTCAGTGTGAGTCTACAATTTTCATAGTCATGAAAATACAGAAAACTCTTTGAATGAGAAGGTGTGTCCAAACTTTTGGTCTGTACTGTATATCACACCAGAATTAGGTCTCATGCAGACAGCCGTTAACGTCTTGTGTTCGAGGATCCGCAAAACACATATCCCAGCTGTGCGCATGCTGTCTGCCCCCCCCCCCAACTCAAGAAAAAAGTCGTATTCTTGTCTGCAAAACAAACTCAGACAGCTGTGGATCCCACACCAAAATTAGGCAACAAATATGAAGATATACAAAAACTACCCCGAATCCTGTCGTATGCCTCTCACTCAGTTAAGCCAGTACTCTTTGCTCTGCACTGATGAGGGGCAATCACCCCAAAACAGCTGTCTGCAGATGAGGTGCTGGCTTGTTTAATATCCGGGTCATGTCTCTAGGCTTATTTAAAGAGCATCAGAGAAAGAGCTTGTTAAGAGCTCATTTGCGTGCTCTTTACTTGTTACTCACACTTCAGGCAATACTCAATCTCCTATATGTAGTTCACTAGTGAAGTACTGTAACACAAGTGATTTTCCCTGAGGATTTATTGGATACTCAGAAGATCAAAAAAATGTAAATCATATATAAACACATGTGTCCTGCCACATGATCAGCCCAACTCTAGTTTCAAATTGATTCCTCAATTCCTTGCAAACAACTGTCCATTATAAATCCAATATAGAACACCCTTTAAGCATGTACAAATCCACTATGATGAGGACAGGGTGTACTGACTGACAACCTGCTTTAAAACTGGAGTAATCCTAGTGGCCGACAGAATCAAAATCATCAATCTGCCTCCATCCATCCATCGTGAGTAGATTAATAAAATCTACAGGGTAGTGGACCGTCAGACCCTGAAATTTCCCAATATAGATGAAGAGAAACAGCTATGATTGTGGGATACTAACCTTTCTGGTAAATGATGGTGAAGTCATGTCAATGTTAAAGCACAAGATGATAACAGACCATCTAAAATCTTGCCTGCAGAACGGCAGGATCACAGCCTTTCCCAAAAAAGTCAATTAGTGACTAAATATCTTTCAAGATGGGTCATGAGATTGCCCTGACCTGATGTTACCTAGACAGACCTGCATCCTCTAGGTCACCAGTGCTGCAGTCTCTACTCAACTCTGAATTACTACCACAGTCCCCTGGTACTGTGGTTGTATATATATACTCATTGACAAAAAAAAATTGAGATGTTGTAACTGAATGAAACTTCATATGTTTGAATGCAATGATGATATATGTAAACTGTACAATTGAAAGAAGGCTGTAGTCCCCTTTTGGGCCACCTGTAGCTTAGATGAGATACAGTTGGGCATGGAGGCATACAGGTTCTGTATAGTATCCTGCACCACATTTGCTTACAGATGTTGCAGCTGGCACTGTAGATCTTACACACCTGTAGGTTGCCAAAGCTGGTGTCCCCTGCTCGACCCATAAATGCTCAATTGGCAATAAATTTAACAACCAGATAGGCCAAGAAAGTGTTGCAATCTGGTGTGGACATTCCTATGAAAACCTTGATGTGTGTGGTTGAGCATTATCCTGCTGTAAAAAATGCCAGCTGGAAGCCTTGCCATGTGAGGCAACACATGTGGCAGCTGTTATGGCCCTCTTATCAATAATAGGAGTGACCACCTGTCGAATACTGGGCTCCCCAGATCATCACACCACCAGTTTGGTCATTTTGTTGGTAAACAGCAAAGGCAGGATTGAAGTGTTCATCACCAGGCCACCATACTCAAACCCAACTGTTGTCAGATCCAAAATACAATCTGGATTCATCATTAAACAATACAGTTCGAGTCTGTAGCAGTCCACATTTCTCATTCACGACATCACTGGAAACAAGGGAGAAGATGGCTGGCTGTCAATGGCAGGACACATAATAGATGCTAAGACACCAAATTTTCTACAGCTAAGCACCTGGAAATTGGCCAGGCAGACACAGGCGTCTGCAGTGAAGGTGACACATGTTTCTGGATGGTGAACAATGAAACTGTGAGAGATGCCTCTGCTGGTAGTCTGTTTGGGATGTCCAAAGCCTGTTTGCGCTGTGTGTGTGCCCTCAAGTAACCACTTGTCTCAACACTTTCCATTCTGACCTAGATGGCTTGTAGTTCATTGAAATGACCATCCCTCTTCTGTCAGTCCAGAGATGTGCTCCCTTTCAAAGTCCTGTCAAATTGACAAAATGTCTTTCAGTGGGTCATAGAGACATGTCTAGAAGTCAACGGTCTGTCACCAAAAGGTAGACTACTCAAATGTAGCCTTTGAGAGCCTTTTCATAGGGCAATGGGAGAAGCACTTTTTTACACCCTCTTGCAGAAAGACCACACCTGTAATAATTTACATATCTGCCTGAGAAATAACTATATGTTGAGTTTTGTAACAATCCAACATTTTGATCTGGGTGCGTTATCTTTTTGTCAATGTGTGTATAATAGGTACTTATAACCACAGCAACAATTAAAGTTTCTGAATACTAAGACACCAGAAAAAGTGGCCACTCAGCCTACGGGCCCCGTAATTTTGCTGGGTATATGAGTAGTTCCACTTATAATGAGAGGGGTCTTACAATTCATTATGTTAACTCAGTTCCACATTCGTGACTATTAGGCACTTATCTCCCACGAACAGGTGACAAACTATCAGATGGTGGTGGTTTTCAACAGACCGGACCTACACTATCAGACTTGCCTCTCCTGGGCTTTTGGCCTACAGAATTAAGAGCAATGTAGAATCCAGCTATATTATACTCTGATTAAAATCCCTGGGAAGGTGGTCTGGGAGTGCATGGTCCAAATGGGGGAAGCCACTCCCCCAAATGTACAATGCAAAAAACAAAGATAGACCAGCACCTGCAAAAAATGTGAAAAAAGAGTTCAAGTGCACACTACCATGGCAGCAAAGTAAAAGCAAACAAGTAGCAGCACACTGCCATGTGCAAAGATACTGAACTTCAAGTACTAAAAACATGCAAAATTTACTTTTATTCATGTTTCCATTTATTCATTAATTTACATTTATTCATGTTTTTATTGTTTGCATGTGCCTTTGCAAGGATTTAATTACATACATGTCAATGGACAGTTTTCATTCATGTGGATTATAAAACATGATAGAACTTTAACAATATCACAGTATTGCAGCATCTATGGCTCCTGTTCATCACCTTTTCTCTATTATATACTGTGAAGATCCATAAAAAGGCTCAGACACAACATTAAATATATATATATATATATATATATATATATATATATATATATATATACTGTCTTCTTTATTAACTTCAAGGTGTGAAATGTAGATGTTCTCATTAGAAGTCATGGCACTAGTCTTAAATGTGGCCTTGCCCAAAAGCAGAAGATAGACATGGTGGACATAGACCACTAGTATGACAGTAACTCCCTCTTATGTCTCCTTCTCTTGGATCTGGACTGTAAAAACAAATTTAAGGTCTCTTCTCTGGACCACAATCATCCAGTCCACCAAATATTAAATTCTCCTTCCAACTATCTTCACATCCAGGATGCTCTATACCTCAAACTCATTCTCAGGACCGACTGGAGCGGGAGCAGAGACAGAAGATCTAGAGTAGCAACTGAGCACCAATGGTTTGAGATGGGACACATGGAAGGAGTTGGGGATGGGATGAGATGGTGGTAGTCACAATTATTAACAGAGAAAATTGATCTGTTTCAACACCTCAAATGAACTCGAGAAGCTAGAAGCCAGTTTGTAGAAGCAATTATTCTTAGAGGACCCAGGCCCTGTCACTGGGGGAGAAGTGCAGTGGCAATCTGGCTTCTGCCTGCAGACCTCTTTATAGAAGCAGATGACTCTACCAGGAAAATTTTAGTCTCTTGCCAAGTCTGGCGGAAACTCCAGATTGAAAGTGGCCTCTGCAGCTGGTTCATCAGAGAAGGTAATGGGAGGATGAATACATAGGTGCCGATTTGAGTTATTGTTATAGGAGAACTCAGTCCAAAGAGGCAATGACACCCAGTTGTCTTGACTAGAAGAAAAGATATAGATAATTCGCAAGAACCTGATTAACTTGATCCTCTATTGGACTAGTAGATGGGTAGGAAGAGGAAAAGTCCAGACCTGCAATTGACGTCCAGCAAAGAGACCTCCCTAATCTCGATGTAAATTAAACTCATCTCACAGAGATAATGTGTTGAAGCATGCTGTGTAGCCAGAAGATGTCTGATGAAGAGGTTATCTAGCTGAACTGCCTAATGAAGACCAGACAGAGGAATAAACTGTGACATCTTGGTAAAACGGTCCACAACCACCCATATCATTGTGCATCCTGAGGAAGGAAGGAAATGCTGCCATAGAGAGTCAGGTATAGGCAGACCTGCAGGCTTCTGACTAGAAGATTTTTGTTCAGCACATGTGGCACAGGAGACAACAAAGTCTCAGACATTCTTGGAAAGAGAGGGCGACCAATAATATCTAGAGATGGGGATGGGGATAGAGATGTTTTATGGAAGCCAAGGTGTCCCGGAGGTTTAGATTTATGCCCCCAGACAAGGATTTGCCATCTTCTGGCTACAGGAACATATGTTTTCCCCGGAGGAACATCTTTTACCAGGCCACATGCTATAGAAACAATTCAAGCAGGATCAATGATATGTTGGGGTTCCTCTACTCAGTCAGTAGAGTCGAAAGGACAAAAAAAGGGCATCTGCCTTGGTATTCTTATCTGCAGGGTGGAAGTGCAAGACAAAATCAAAATGCTTAAACAATATTGACTACCAGGACTGAAAAGAATTGAGACGGGCTGACTGAAGATAGGTTAGACTTTTATGGTCAGTGTAGATGAGAATAGGATGACAGGAGCCTTCTAGGAGGTGCCAGCATTCTTCCACAGCCAATTTGATGGCAAGCAGTTCTCTGTCCCAATGGAATAATTGCATTATGTAATGATCAGTTGGTGTGGAACCACTTTATTAGCCAATGAGTTTGATTTTGTGCCAAACCTAAAAGTGTTGTCCTGGCAGTCTCTTGGTATTCACCATTTAACCCCTATACAGGGTCTGGACTTTGCTGTAAGCCACCAGGCAACTAAATCCTAGAGTAGTCCTGACAACTGACCAATGGGGGTCAGAGACAACGGTTAAGGGCACTGAGGGGTCAGGCAAACTCATATTCAGTAACAGGTCAAGGCAAGCAGAGTTTGTGCGAATCTGAGAAATAAGGCCAAAAGTCAGGGCAGGCAGCGCCGAGTCAGTAAGGTGATCAGACACAGGCCAGGTTAAGCAGCAGAGACTCAGAATCCGGGAATCAGGCAGAAGTCAGTACATGGGCAGACAAGCAGATTATAGTGGACTTTTGCAGGATCTAGCAAGCTAGTAATTCTATTGCTCAGGCAGACAATGAGAAAAAACAATATGGCATACACAGCAGAAGCTGATTAACACATTAGAAAGAGCCTAGCAGCTTACACTGCCAATATTGCAAAATAAGATGAGGTTCAATGAAGAATACCCCTAACAGGTACACAGGACCCAGGCCATTTTCCAGAACATTGAAACTCAACACAGGGTGAAAAAATGGCACTCGATGCTGCACCGCTACTTTGGGCTTATGACGTAACAATCTGCTGAGGAGAAGAATTTAGAGGTCATTTTATCAGAGGAACCTTTTTGGGTAAGGACTAGAGATGAGCGAGCAGTGCGAAACTGTTCCGTCCCCACTGACTTTAAGACAGGTGAGGATGGAACCGTTTGGTATGAGTGTCATACCAAACGATCTGTCCTCATTGACTTACATGCAGATGAGGACGGTTCCGCAATGCCTGCGGGCATTTCACACGGGACCCGAGCGTTACAGTGCTACATCTCTAGTAAGGACAGCTCTGATTCCCACAGTGGACGCATGCTCCTCTAAACAAAAATTGCTTAAAGATGTCAAGATAAAGAAGAATCAAGGCTGAGGAGTAGAGATTCTAAACCAAATTTGTCACAAATTTCACAAAAATTCTTCTTCCAAACAAATCCAAAGTGTTATAATTTTTGTGATATTAATCAGTGCACAATTAAGCACAATTGCAGTGTATAGTATGGTCACAGCCAAGGGATATTTAATTGAGCCTGTATTTTTTTCCAAAAAAAATGTTGCTAATTTTCCTAAAAAAAAACTAAAACAAAAGACCCATGTCTTGTCATCTGCGAGTGAGAAAGTAGGCGGCAGTAGCAAGGCAAAGAACACAGCACAGTCAGGACCAGCTGTCCAGCCAGTAACGTCAGGCTAAAGTTCTCCCTCGCCTCCGGTAGGTGACAAATTATTACTGAGGACAAAGAGGATGACATTGTAGACTGGATGGCCAATCATCCTCTGAAGATGACATTGTACACTGGATTCCACCTATCTGAATAGATTTGTAAGACCATTCTCCATTTTCTGTCTTGATTTAAAGATCTCAGGCAGGAGAGGAGGTAAATATCCTAACCAGTTGCTACTGTATTTCATAATTCTCGTAATTACCACCTGTTGCTTTTTCACTGCCTGTCCCCCTTAAACCAGTCTTTCCTGACCTTTTTTGCAGTTGTGTCAGGGTGACTTTTAAGAGTTTTTCAGTTTTTGCTGCCACAAAATTCTAAGCTTAAAGGGGTTGTCTCACTTCAGCAAATGGCATTTTATTATTTCCAATAGTTTCCAATCCAAGACTGAATATCAGTTGTCAAATCAAAGGGCAGACAGAAATTCTACCAACACTAATGGCAGGGCAGGGCAGGTGAAATCTGGGGCTGCTGTGTAAGAAGTACCAGCATTCCTTGGGCATAGGGTACAGTACCAGCGGCTAGCCAAGTGGGCTTCTCCAGAAATCAGTCAAGTGAAGGAAACAGGAGAAAGGAAGTGGCTGCTACCGTCAGACTGCTAGAGTGAGGGGCGCAAATGCATTCCGCTACTCATATGTTACGATACCATTGTTAGTTCTAGAGGCAGACTGGAACTTGGTTGTGTTTGCTTCTGTTATCAAGAAAAGTTAGTTTCATGTACTATTTTCAGAACCTTGCAGGCTGACTCTCTATGGTCTATAGTAGGGATGAGCTAATCGACTTCGGATGGTACATCCAAAGTCGATTCACTAAAAACTTAATTCCAATACTGTACGGAGACCCCGCTCTGTACAGTATTAGAATGTATTGGCTCCGATGAGCCTAAGTTATTACTTTGCGAAGTCGTGTAAGACTTTGTGTAATAACTTCAGGAATTAATTATTACTATAAAAAACCTTGGTACCACTAGGAACCGAACCCGTGTTCAGTACCAAGGTTTTTTACTGTAATAATTTATTCCCAAAGTTATTACACGAAGTCTCGTGTGACTTCGTGAAGTAATAACTTCGGCTCATCGGAGCCAATACATTCTAAAATTGTACAGAGATGGATCTCCACGCAGTATTAGAACAAAGTTTTTAAGAAATCGACTTTGGATGTACATGGTTCACAGCTTACAGTTACATTCTCTCAATATAAGGGCACATCATCCTTACTGGTTTCCTGTTTACAGACTGTAAACTTATGTATAGTTCTGTTTATCTATTTGGTATATTGGCAGCAGCCTGGCAGTCTCTCCCACTCTTGCAGCTCCTCTCTGTTGCAGGGGTCTATTGCAGGTTGCTCTTAGGCTGATGGTCCTCTCCATCACTCTTACTTAGGCACTAGTAGAGTCTTCACACTCTACTCACCCCTTAGAATTCTAGTGACTCATAGGGGGGGACTCACAGGTCAGGGCGTGCAAGCATTCTTGACCCGGAAGCAGGTTAGCCTGATGGTGTGAAGTCTCCTTACCTCCACTCACTGCAGATATTAATGGCACATTTTTGTAGTGTGCGACCATCAGGTCAGCCTCTAGCATCTCACAGTCAACTCAGACGTATAGAGTGTATCACTGTACAGCGGCGGCTGATGCATCTCCAGGTGCATCACATTCTATGAACCTGGCTTCTCTGTATGCCACTGATACAAAGAGAGATTCTCTTCGCCCCCTCTCTCTCTGGTTCACAGACCACGTTCTCAGCACTGCAGCAGCAATGGCCACCACTCATCCCTAGGGTTCCAGCCCTCCTTGACTGGCTCTGTGACTCTCTGCCCATATAGAAAAAGTTCTCTTCACTTCATCTAGAAGTAACAGAATCTCCTATCACTCCATGTGGTTTCTACCACAATCAGCTCTCCTCTTCATGTTGCAAACACTTTGATATGTCTGATGCAACAAGGCCATATAATGGTGGCAGCAGCAGCACACAACAACAGAAAACTGTAACACATATACAGTGCAAAAAGTAGGAATTAGACCTACCCGTAATTAGTTTTCCAGGAGTCTGACATGATAGCACCAGAAGATGATTCCTTTAACCTCTGGAGGAACAGGAAGACAGACTGAGATTAAAAAAAACCAAAGCCTCCCACCCACCATTGTTTTCAAAGAACTACACCCGGATGGATGCAATAAGTCTGGGTTGAATCAACATAGTACTATATTACTTCACACAGTAGCATCAAATTATAGGGGGAAGAAATACCAGGTGCTGTCAAGCCAGACTCAAGGAAAACCAATTACCGGTAGGTCTAATTCCTATTTTCCAGGATGTCCTCCATGACAGCAACACACAAGAAGTACCAACTCAAAAGATTCCAGGATGGAATCACTGCCTGAAGGACCTTACGACCAAAATCTAGATCCCTACTGGCTTTAATGTCTGGTATGTAATGTTTGCAGAAGGCATGTATATTAGACCAACAGGTAGCTCTGCAGATTTGGTAAATGGAAGTGCTTGCTCTTTCTGCCCAAGAGGAAGACACAATAGCAAGTTTCAACCGTCTTGCAATCGTTGATTTGGAAGCGTTCTCTAACTTCTTTTTTCCTCAAAACAGTATAAAAAGATTAAAGTCTTTTCTTCAAGGTCTTGCGGAGTCAAGATATTGTACTACCCTCCTTCGTACATCTAGGCTTTGAAATTCTTCCTTAGATTTTTAGGATGTTGGAAAATGGATGACAAGATTATTTCTAGTTCTCTATGATATGTCAACACTACTTTTGGGAGAAATGCTGTATCTAAGTTCAAATTTATTTTACGTTTCTGCACTGTATGGAATGGATATAAAATACACAGAGCCCGTTTCTCGCCTGGACAATGTAATTCCAACTAAAAAAGACTCTTTTACAGTTAAGAATCTAATATTTACTAAATCCATTGGTTCAAATGGGGATTTACATATCCTTTAATGACTATATTCAAATTCCATGGTGGTATATTCTTCCTCAAGAAGGGTCTAACTCTGGAACTGGCTGAAATGAACCTTTTCATGCACCTATGATCCGCCAGGGAGGTGTCAAACATGGCATTTAGGGCAGAGACCTGTACCTTCAGGATACTGTTGCGTAATCCTTAGTTGGGGTATGACTGGTGAAATTCCAGGATTTTTGGGATGTTAGGGGATGATAGGCTAGCGGAAGATTCACCTGACCAAAAGCAATATGTCTTCTAGATTTTTAAATAAATGGCAGAAGTTAACTTTTTCCGCCTCTGTTGTAAGTTCATAATTTAATCAGTTAGGCCTTTTCTATGCAATGTTTCCCTCTAAGGCCCCATTCACACGACCGTATGAATGGGGCCGTATCTATCCGCAAAAATACGGGAATAGATGCGACCCCATTCGCCTCTATGATGCGGCTCTTTTGAAGCATGTCCTATACTTGTCAGTGCGCACGGACAAGTATAGGCATTTTCAATGGGGCCGCACGACGTGTGTCCCGAGCGCTGCGGAACACACGCCGGGCGACCCCCGTATATTTGCGGGTCCGCAGTAATGCGGGCCCGCAAATATACGGTCGTGTGAATGGGGCCTAAGAATCCATGCTGACAGATTTAATTTCTGTAGGTTTTGAATAGTATAATGCCCCTTTCACACGAGCGGGAGACTCGCATGTCTCCCGCAACGCATCTACAGGGCTGGACTCGGCACGGACAGGGATCGCAGAGCATTATATGCGATCCCTGTCCGTGCTGAGTCCAGCCCTGTAGATGCCTTGCGGGAGACATGCGAGTCTCCCGCTCGTGTGAAAGGGGCATAACTGTCCCTGAGATAGAAGATTTTGTCTTAGTGGAAGCATCACAGGGTCTTTCATTGCTAGTGTCTTCAGGGAGGAGAACCAATTCCTTTGTGGCCAATATGTAAAGATAAGAATAACTTTTGCTGCCTCTTCCTGTTACTTCCTGATTACTTGAGTAATTAATGGAATTGGAGGAAATGTGTATGCCACATTCATTTTCCATGGTTGGGATAAAGTGTCTACTCCCCACAGACTTTCTTGTCTGTTAAGAGGGAAGAATGCCTCCACTTTCTTGCTGTTTTTGAGGTAAATAAATCTATCTGGGGGGAACCCCCATTTTTTGACAGCATCCTGAAGACCTCTGGGTGTAGGGATCATTCCCCGCCTAGATGGATCTTCTTCCTGCTGAGGAAATCCGCTGTGTGATTCTCTGTACGTTTTAGATGAACTGCTGAAATAGAAAAAACGTTTGTCTCTGCATAGGAGAATATTTCTTCTGCTAACTCCTGTAGGTGTTTGTATCTTGTCCCTCCTTGATGACAAAGAAAGGACATTGTTGTCATATTGTCTGATAGTATTTCCACGTGAGACCCTTGTAGAAGGGATTGGTCTTTCACTGCTCTCAACTTTTGGATTTCTGGAGACCAAGCCTGTTGGAAATAGTTGCCAGCTATGTGCACTCCCCACTCCCACTGACTTGCATCTGTTGTAATCAATTTGAAGAGGGCTAGATTAAGGGAGTCTTTCACCTCTACTGGTATGGAAGTACTGGAGTTGAGAGAACTTTTATGTTTGTCCCTTGATTGTAGGATCCATTTCTGAATCGTCCTGGAATTGAACTGAGCACAGGGTACTATTTGAATGCATAATGTCAGTCTAGGATGCTCATTGCTTGTTGTAGAGAAAATCGGGTTTTCCTGTGGAATGTTTTGAATTTTTGTATCATTGATTCCATTATTTCCAATGGGAGAAATTATATTTGTAGAGTAGTGTAGAATCCAAGAGGACCCCTAAAAACATCTTCTGGGTTGAGGGGTCTAGATCTCACTTCTCTTCGTTCACAATCCTGCCCAATTCATTAAGGAGAGATAGAAATATTGATCTGTGTTGGATTAAAATTTCCTGGTTTTCTGACACTAACAGGAAGTCGTCCAGGTAAGGGATAAGTTTGTAAGTCGTGTTTGGCTTCTTTACCAAAAATAGACAGGAGTAATATCCTAGGAAACATTGTAACAATGGAACTGGACAAATTGCTTTTAATTTTAGGTTTAAGTTTTGAGATGTCCTACGTAAAAACTTCCTGATGTTGTGCCGATTGATATTCTGTTATTTGAAAATAGCTTGGGAGAAGACTGTCGGGTTGGACTCTATTTTTTAGCCGTCTTATAACATGAAGGATCCACTGATTGTGAGTAATCTGGGCCCACTGTTGGTGGAACTGAAAGATCCCTTCCCTCTACTGCTCTGATATCATTTCTCCCTTTGCCCCCTTTTTGATAACTCTATCTTCTTGACTTTCCTTTCCCTCTACCTGACTTTTGAGATATATGCGGTCTACAAAAGGAATGGACCAGTCTTTTGGGTTTTTCTTCAGGGAATTTTTTTGTTGTCCCCCTCTTTATCTAATTCAGGTCCAAACACGTATGCCGTTGAGAAAGGTATTGAGCAAAGCTTATTTTGTATCCCCTGTCCAAGTTTTCAGCCAAAGAGCCCTTCTAGCAGTTACTAAGGGCCTCCTCCACAGCAACAAATTTTACAGGTTCAGAGGGAGCATCTGATAAGAATGTGGAGGCCGACTTGAGTGGAGGTAGAGATTCTACAGTCTCTTCTCTAGAGGTCTTTGCCATGAGATGTTTTTCTATCTGATTAAGCCAGAGAAACAGGGATCTGGCAACCAAAGTAGCTGCAATATTTGTTGAAATTGTGGTAGCAGAAGTTTTCCATGCCCTCTTCAACAGGTAATCCGCTTTCCTGTCCATAGGGTCTTTTAACTGAGAGGAATCCTCAAAGGGGATTAAAGTTTTCCAAAGGTATGTCTATCTTAGGAACTTCCTCCCACAATTTTGTATCTGTTACTCAATTCTCTTGGTATAGTCTCTTTTCCACCTCCTCCCACTTCTCTTTAATCAGCTCTTTAAGGTTGTCACTTATAGGAAAAACTCTCTTTCTCTCAACCCCAAACATTTCATCATGGGTTGAAAGGGGTTTTTGTCAGAGAGTTCTCATGAAGGAACACTATATAGCCAAGATCCCCTATAGGGTAATCCTCGGGGTGTTAATATATACAAAACCAGTTTGATCACACCTTTGATCAACAAAATTTGCCCCTTTAGGGATTCCCTAGGATTATGTAGATAAGACTTAACTTTTATTAGAAATGTATAAATAACAAATATTGCACTCAAAAATATTAAAACTGTCAGCCGGCAGCTGTGCCCTATTAGTACTAACACCCACGTGTTGTGGGTATAATTAGGTAGCCAGGAGTCACCTTTTTATGAGGATATATTTTTATAGATACTATGTGACAACATATAGTTGGGGAATGGTAATAGCCCTTAATTCTGGAACATAGTATCATTAATAATAGAGGTTTAGAACTGTTGAGCCTATAATAGTTACTTTTGTTATAATTGCACTACAATTATAACAAATATATACCCACCCCCCTGACGAAGCCACGCACAGTGGTGAAACATGTTGGGATAGGGTGTTAGACATCAGGTTTTAGACAGTTGGCAGCAAAGTCCTATTGTTGCTATTTATGGAGTGAGGCAAAGGTTTGTGCTAGTGCTGCTTAGGGAAACAGCATACAGAGCGAGGCATTGTCCTGGCTGGCGCTGTACAGGGAGACAAACAAATCGCGGTGATCACGTATCACGTGACCGCACAGACCCGCGATCTCCCGGATACAGAGCCAGTTTGTAGTACCGATCTTTCACTCATCAGTTACACAGATGGTACCTAGCGTCGATCACATATCGCGCACTTGCAGGTTCCCACGCAGGACATGCTGACGGACAGTCCGGAGCGGTCACGCACCACGTGACTGTAACGCTCCAGTGTCCCTCAGTGGCATGCGAACCGCTATACAAGCCTGCTCTGTTGGGGAAGCAGCTCCCCGGTCTTATTAAAACATAGGCAGCATTATCAACACAACCATTGCTGCTGCACGACCAGCCTTTTCTAATAGAGGTTAGTAGTGAACTGTGAAAATAGCCTACATAGAGGGCTCTGACCTGAAATAAGGCAGACTCTCTCATACAGCCCAGGCATTGATCGTTGTGTGCATAGTGGCAGCACACAGCGATACAATGAACAGAAAGCCTGTTTGTAGTGCAAATATAACAAAAGTAACTATTATAGGCTCAACAGTTCTAAACCTCTATTATTAATGATACTATGTTCCAGAATTAAGGGCTATTACCATTCCCCAACTATATGTTGTCACATAGTATCTATAAAAATATATCCTCATAAAAAGGTGACTCCTGGCTACCTAATTATACCCACAACACGTGGGTGTTAGTACTAATAGGGCACAGCTGCCGGCTGACAGTTTTAATATTTTTGAGTGCAATATTTGTTATTTATACATTTCTAATAAAAGTTAAGTCTTATCTACATAATCCTAGGGAATCCCTAAAGGGGCAAATTTTGTTGATCAAAGGTGTGATCAAACTGGTTTTGTATATACTCATGAAGGAACGCTTCCTGGCATGTGACGTCATCCCTGTCTCACGATACTTTGCCAGACACTATTCAAGAGTACTTGGACGCCAGAAGGAGGTAACCAGTGCAGTAGAACCACTCTCCGCATCTTGTTTCTGCAAGCACTGGTCCTGGCTCCTCTTGCTATATTCTGAGGGACCTCTACCCCAAGAGGTTTTAGCAGGGCCAGGGGAGGATTGGCCATAGACCTTACAGGGAAATTTCCCGGTGGGCCGATGCCCGGGGGGCCTCCTGGACCCTCCTCACTGCCGGCCAGTGGATGTTTTTGGGGATGTATTTTGTGCTGCTTGTGGTATTTTGTGATGGACTGTGGTATTTGGCTCTGTTGGGGTGGTATAATGTGCCACAATATGGTATTGCTGGCCCTGCCTTCCATCAGTTTGGACCCAACTACAAAATGGGGCCACTTTTTGTATTTTTCCAGGGCCACTTTAAGTTCCCAGTCCGCCCCTGAGCAGGGCTAACCGGGAGCAGGAAGGAGAAGGATGTGTCCCCCGAACAATCCCCAGCCCAATTTCTTTTATCTTCATGCTCTCTTTGCACTGTAGCACCCGTCCCCTGGAGGGACAGGAAGAAAACTGGTGGGTGGGAGGGGTTTTGGATATTTTTACTCTCTCTCTGTCTTCCTGTCCCTTCAGAGGTCAAAGTGAACATCTGCCTGTGGTGCTGTCATCGAACACATCCAGGAAAAGTCATTTTTAAAAGGGAGCTCTGGCTAAATTGAGCAAGATGGTCATAAATACCATACAGGGGGCACATGTGGCTGCTATGGACTCATAAAAAGTAGACCTCACTGGGTTTCTCTTACCACAATTGTAAAGTGAGAGACAAGCCGCCATTAAGGGGCATGCCTACCTACTCTTGAGGGTTGAGGGTGAGAGGGCAACAAGCTGCAGGCCATACTAATCTCTACAGACAGCTTCAAACCATAAAGATTTTTACCTGGACTTTATAAGGTATCTGTGTTTTATAAGGAAAAGTACTATTTATATTAATAAGAGGAAGTTACAGTATTGTATGTAACTGGATGCAATACTGTAAGAGCTGTAAGAGCCATAAAACTCCACTTACGTTGTGCCACCTTTTATTGTAAAAAAAAAAAATCCATGATAAACTCCATTAGTGCACCCTTTGCATTTTACAAATGTGTAATTTATTATATCACAGCTGGTGATTGTGGCTCCCTCACCATAAGTTAGAAGGTACAAAGAGTTAAAGAAGTCACAAAAGACATTCCCCCTTTAAGCCAGTTTTTGTCTTACATGAAAATGACCCCTTAACCCATTGTTGACGCCACTCTCAGCAGGCACCTCTGAATCTAGTGAAAAACCCCACATAGAAATAATAATGGGAGTGTCATATTATGCAGATTTATAGGAGTGTATGTCATTATAGCCAGAAGGGACTTGGATTTATGACACCTTAATGTCTATATCTATGTCCCAAATGTCTCGCACCCATATACCAGCTGGGACAGTCTATCAAGCCCAATCTGCAGCTGTGACATGCATTAACTGTTCCACTGCCTAAGGGAGGATGAGAAAACCAATAGTTTATAGTGTGATAATTAAAAGACTTAACCATTGTGCTGCTATACAACTGTCCACTTTTTGTGTTTAAAGTTGACAAAGAGTACTCAGCGCTAAAATTCACTCATCTCATGCAGATGCTGGGGGCATACACATATAAAGCTGGTCTCTGCTTGACATTTATCTCTGTATCATGACTCAACTCAAATCATGATGGTGACATCATCTATAGTTTTATATAGGACTGCAGGTAAACCTACAGCATTATAGTTAGTCATAGAGTTTATGACAATCCACTAATTATGTAGCAAATGAATACCCAAAAGCAACTTAAAAGCATCCAAATAAAAAAAATATTATTTTACTTTCTCGATTTTTTACAGCAAAGACCGACTTTATGTAGTGAACAAGTGTAGGTCAACTACCCAAAGTGTTAGTCAAAAAAAGAAAAAAGTATTTCTACACAAAGAAAATCTAGGTTCCTTTATATAAATGAAAGAATACTTGAAGTAATCTTTTCAACTGGGAATAATAAAACCACTCTGGCTGTTTATCCATTAGACCACAGCAAAGAAGCCACAGCAGAGACAAAATCCTATACATTATTTCTATAATGTAGAAATGTCCTTGTAAGGTGTTTATATTCCTAATGAAAATCTGACATTTCAGAAGGGGGGCAGTGGAGAGGGCAGAAGGAGGGGCACCCACTCTCTCCTCCATCACGATGACACACATGAGAGAATAAGACAGGACTCATTTAGACGTCTGGCAGGAATCAGAACGCCCGCTTAGGGTGAACCTTCCTGAGTTCCTTTATTTCTACCCTTCTCACTGCCAACGCAGGTGTGGAACTAGCACATACATCATGCCGGATTTTGCAGGAATTTGGAAAATGAAAAGCAGTGAGAATTTTGATGAACTTCTAAAAGCTCTCGGTAAGATTGGCAAATAATTATACAACTGACCTTCATTTATGCCCGAATTTTATGTTATATAAGATTTTATATATTACTATGGGGGTCCTTGACTTTTTCATAAATAAATCCATGAAAGTATCATACTGCCAACCAATTGAAGAAGAAAAAAAATTTTTCATTCTTTCTTTTATTCAGTCATTACATCTTATAAAGCACTGATTTATTGAAAATTTCAACCAACACTGAACCAATTTCATTATAAGTATTATTTAAATATGCATGACCTCCCTTTTATTTTTTGCTCTTTATTATTTCTCTATGCATAAATGTAGCAGAGCTGAGTTTACCATTTTGCACAACCTGTCATCTACTGAGATAATTATGCCTTTAATTATTTGGCAGAAAAACCCAACAAATTGAATATATGTAACATACACCATATAATATTCCATAGATGCATTTGCGAAGGAGGAAAGTTGATTCCACATGATTTGACAATTAGATAACCTCCACAGGTAGATTACAAAATCGATAGAAAACAAATATTACAAATAGTGAATGAAGACTGATTGGTTGTATTAATACATGATTATTGGCTGCTATAATAGGATGGTGAGCCTGGCATAGTAGAACTATGCTAAAAATATAGAAGTTAATAGACCTTACCAAGTGTCATTTCTCAAATAATGAAAGTATTGGGTCTTTCTGAAAATTATTTTTTCATTTAATGTATATTATTGGCAAATTTGGCTATAATTTAATAAGACACAAGGCATATAATAATACATACAATATACACAAGATTATGTCAGTAATGATTGAAATGATGATACAACTAAAGATATCTGATATAGAATGCAAAGAGAATTGTATATATAATAGACTGGATATTTTGCCACTGTAGATTTTTAAACACTGAATTCTGAGACTTGACCATAAAGGACACATGATTCTGGTGCCAGACTGGATCTTGTAAGACCTACTTAGGCTGATGTAGGTATTGCCCAAGAGAATTACGCCTGTGCCTATGACTAAGCTCTTGTCAGACTGAGTGTATTTCATGCCCTGTCACTATGGCAATACCTTCAGCTTGAGATTTGTAAGATCTCAAAGATTTACAACATCAATAGCCTTTTTACTTACTATAAAGGATCATGCACACGAACATAAGGGCTTAGTGCC
Organism: Rhinella marina; assembly: GCA_900303285.1. Taxonomy (NCBI): domain Eukaryota; kingdom Metazoa; phylum Chordata; class Amphibia; order Anura; family Bufonidae; genus Rhinella; species Rhinella marina. The sequence goes on along the minus strand of ONZH01019023.1, from coordinate 128,521 downwards.
CGTATTGCGTACCGTAAAAGGCCAATTTAGGTACACTGGCCGTGTGCACTCTGTGGTGCAGATGCGGACTCATTGACTTGAATGATACGACTGAAGTTAGGACTGCACCTATCTTTTGCAGAGTGGAGGCACCGATCAGAAGCCCATGGAAGCTACACCGCGAAAACATGTTCTATCTTTGGCCGTAACTTGTGGATTGCAGACCCATCCAAGTCATTGGGTCCGCATCCACAAATGGAGAGCACCCAGCCATTGCCCGTACATTGTGGACTGCTATTTGCAGTCCACAGTAAAGGTACGGGGCCCTTACGCTTGTGTGCATGAGCCCTAATAGTGTATATGCAGTATATATATATATATATATATATACTGTAGTTCTGCTCTTGGAGTGGCAGTCCTTAATTTTGACCCAGATCTCCTCAATCCTCTTTGATTACTGAATTGCTCATCTTGAGCAAAATGATGAATAGATTTGCATTAAAAAATGCCAATACATTTTGATATTCTTTTTGACCTCAGCATATACTAGAGAGGTCCATTATTACTGAACTCAATGAGATGGATTCAGCAACTAATAAGTGGGTACATTGTAACCATTTACAATCTGTGCTGATAAAGATTACCACATTATAAACTGGAATCAATAGAGCAACATGTCTTACAGTTCACAATTTGTTGACTAAATCATGGGATGTTTTCTAATGTGAATGAATGAGAATAGCTTAATACTCACATGTGTAATGCATGTTGTATGATGATATAGGTGTGAACGCAATGCTCAGGAAGGTAGCAGTGGCTGCTGCTTCAAAGCCGCATGTAGAGATCCGTCAGAATGGAGACCGGTTTTATATTAAGACATCTACCACAGTCAGAACCACAGAGATCCAATTCACTGTTGGAGAAGAATTTGATGAGGAGACTGTGGATGGCAGAAAATGCAAGGTAGATTCTCCTTGTCTCAAATTATTATTAAGAAATATTTCAACAAGTATTGTAAAAAAAAAAAGCTCTAGAAATATTAAAAGTTCAATATAAAATATATATGAGAAGAAAATGTTGAAAAAACAGTAAAACAGATTGGAGATCTCTATGCAGGAAGACAGATCAAAACCATCCAATTCCACCAATCCGCCATGTTTTCAGCTCTCTGCTGCACTGAATTATTCTACCACAGATTATGGTGCAGTTTTTCATGTAAAGACTGCATTTCAACAAAACAAATCACAAAATCAGAATGTCACTGTGAATGGATTACAAGGCTTAGCTCACATGGGGAGCTCACTGCTCAGGGCATATGCACCATGTTTAGATGTTAGTTACTGGAGCTTTAAAAAACTGCCTTAGAGTTTAAGGGGTTTTCCAAGATTCTTAACTGATAACCTATCCTCTGGATAGGTCATCAGAATCTGATTAGTGCAGTTCCGACCCCCGCCGATCAGCTGTTTGAAAAGGTACCGATACTTGCAGCAGCGCCGCAGCCTTCTCTCTGATCACCAAGCACAACGCCATACATTGTGTAGCAGCTGTGCTTGGTATCGCGTTTAGCCCCATTCACTTCAATGCGGCTAAGCTGTGCCTAGGCCACGTGACAACGAATGTCACATTACATGGCCTAGGCAAAGCTGCAAGAAGCCTGCAGTGCTACTGCAAGCGCTAATAACTTCTCAAACAGTGTGCGTCCTGGGTGTTGGACCCCCACTGATCAGATATTGATGACCTATCCAGGATAGGTCATCTGTTAAAAAATCCCAGAAAACCATTTTAAATAATAAAATTTTGGGTTCCTGCAACCACTAATGGGGTGTCAATATTGTATACATACAGTAAGCTCCCCCTACAGGCAGAAAGAATGTTTCCCATTAAAGGGGTTATCCAAGCAATATTTATTGATGGCCTATCCTCAGGATATGTCATCAATATAAGATCGGCGGGGGTCCCACACCCGGCACCCCCACCGATCAGCTGTTTAAAGAGGAGGCGTGCGCCGTGCCAGCGCTGCCTCCTCTTCATTGTTTACCTGTTCGCCGTAACATGAGTAGCGGTGAGCAGGTGTAATTACACCCAAGCCGCCCCATTTATTTCAATTGGGCGGCTCGTTCCTATACAAGTCTATGGGAACAAGCCGTCCCATTGAAATGAATAGGGTGACTTGGGTGTAAATGTACCTGCTATAACTCAACCTCTTTAAATGGAGTCTGTCAGGAGTTGCGACATGATAAACTGTTGAAATCACGAGGTAGGAGGGGTGGGGAAAACAGAATAAACCCTGGTGGCAGAGTTTTGCTCAGAGCAAAGGAGAGAGGCTGTGAAGTAGATCAATGCACTTCACAGTGAAGCACTTCCTCCTGGGCACTTGCAGGAGCAGAAGCTGGCAGAATAAAAGTTCATATATACAATACTCCAGATAATGAAAGCTCCACAAAGGGTATGATTGTCCCGTGCCTCCAGGCCCTACTTACTGCTGTCAGCCATTTATGTGGTGTTAGGAGTTTAAAGGGAACCTGTCGGGTTGAGCTGAAGGCAGCATGTTATAGAGCAGGAGGAGCTGAGCAGATTGATATATAGTTTTATAGGGAAACATTGAGTATAACCTGTATTTTACTCATTTAAATCCCTGCTCATTCTGGGCTGTTAAGTCAAGGAGGTGGTCCTATCTGTGATTGACAGCTATCTGTGTATACACAGTCATAGAGGGAAGGCTGTAAATCACTGATAGAACCGCCTCCTGGACTTCAAAGCCCAGAATGAGCAGGTTATTAAATGTATAAATTACAAGTTTAACTGATTCTTTTCCCACAAAACCGTACATCAATCTGCTCATCTCCTCCTGCTCTATACCATGCTGCCTGTACCTTACATTGCATTTTCGTGGTGACAGGTTCCCTTTAACATTGTCAAAACTACTGACAGACTCCCTTTAACTCTAGGTGTGTGATGGGAAGCAAGGTGCTTGGAACACTGCATTACATAAATGGAGCTCCAGGCCCTGTAAAGATGTGAAACCAAAAAAACATTGTCAACCTCCAAAAATTAGGAACAATAATGCCTGTAAAATACTTACTGTCAAAATTCCTCAACAACCTGCACTGTCTAGGCAACATTGTCATTGCCTCAGATTTACTATTCCTGCAACAAATTTACCATAGTGGCTGGTGGTAATCTGTCTACTTTAGTTTATACCACCCATTGTAGGCTTACCTTACGCTGAAAATCTGTCCCAATGCGCTACAATGTACCAGAATAGTGGATTTTCAGTAGACAAAAGCTGGCCATGCCCACATTCTAGTTTAAAACCAGAAGACATCATTCTTTTTGACAGCTCTGATGATGAATTGCCTAAAATGAGATGTGCCAAACTTTTGAAACAAACAATGCCTTGAAAGGGTTGCGCTTAGCATGGTACAAGTCGGCCAGTTTGTGGCCTAGTCATCCCGCTAGAGCACAGAGGACTGGTAGTGGGGGTGACAGTAAGCATATGAGGAATGATGACAGTAAGCATATTACTTATAAACCATTAATAGAGGTGTGTTCTTATTCCTATTCCACTATTGGGATAACAATGTGCATGTTTATTGTGGGGTTAAAAGAAATAGCTGTATGCCAACCTCAGCTACAGTGTCTTAAAGGTGAAGTGTTAGGCCTCATGCACACGAACGTGTGCCGGACGTGCCCGTGCTGCGGACCGCATACGGCGGGTCCGCAATAAACGGGCACCGGCCGTGTGCAGCCCGCATCACGGATCACGGACCCATTCACTTCAATGGGTCCGCGATCCAGGAGATGCGGAGCGGAGGCACGGATCGGAACACCACGGAAGCACTACGGTGTGCTTCTGTGGTGTTTCTGGCCGTGCCTCCGCACCGCAAAAAAGTAGCGCAAGCAAGTGAATGGGTCCGCGATCTGCATGCGGTGGCCTCACGGTCAGTGCCCGTGCATTGCGGACCGCAGTTTGCGGCCCGCAGCACGGGCACGGCCGGCACACGTTCGTGTGCATGAGGCCTTACAGGGAGGATTTTATTCGTTTTGGAGGAACTGCATGTTTGGACCCTGGAGAGTATTAATGCAGATATTCTGCTAGCAATAGCACCACATTCATCTACAACTGCAGCTCTCTCAGAAATCTCTATTGTGTAGGACATGTAAGTTGTGAAGTTTGATTCCTTAGGATTTGGGGGATAATACAACTTACCAAATGTAGTATTTCTTTGGAGGCAGAGAATTATATAAAATCCTTGTGCTTCCATTATTTAATTGTATTTTACTGGCCTACAAAACCTGATTGCTAGAATACAAGTCCCTATTGATGAACCAAATAAGCACACAGAATTACCACATTAAAGTCCGCAGATGCATTGTATCTGCTGCAATATAATCTGTGCATTTTCAGATTGTCCATTGATTAAACTTGATCGTATTGATTTACCACACAACCTAACTGAACAATATTACAGGGGTTCTCCAAAATTTTGTAAAATTTGGGGCAGTGTAAACTGTAAAAGGAAAACCTTAACTTTAAAATGTCCCACGCTGCCTTTCCGGCCCCTGCTGGGCCTCTGATCATATCATGTACCCACTATAGTGAATCACTGGTTACACTAAAGACAGCAATTGTCTACAGCGGTCAAGGGAATGAGGAGTGGCATGTGACCACTGCAGGTCCTGCAGGGATGGGAGTGGTGGGGACACTGCCCCTTGCCAAATTTTACAAAACCTTGGAGAGCCCCAGGGGCATAACTACCATAGTGGCAGACCATGCGACTGCTATGGGGCCCAAGGCAAGTGGGGGCCCAGTTGGGATCATCCCCTATTCTACTGGGGGGAACTTGGCCGGGAATCTACCCTCTAAAGCAGAGATCTGAAACTCGTGGCCCTCCAGCTGTTGTAAAACTACAACTTCCATCAATCCAGGAGAGCCTACAGCTATTGGGGCATGCTGGGAATTGTAGTTCTGCAACATCTGGAGGGCCACGAGTTTGAGATCCCTGCTCTAAAGGAACAACTTTTAGCAAATGAGGCAGTGGAAAAAATGGCCCAAGGGTCATTGAAAAGGGTTTAGGCCTGGTTTGATCCTTGCTATGGGGCCCTTACTTCTCTATGTACACCACTGGAGAGCCCCTTTATGTAATAGAATATTCAATGCTAAATGTCAACTATACCTATTGGCACCTACCTTGTTGTATATAGCTCTCAATAATTTACCTCCCTCAATAAGCAGAATCCTCATTTTAATTATCCAGATAGATTCCATAAAATAATCATAAAATAAAGTATTATCCACTTAATGTAAGACAGTAAGTAGTAAAAGTGTAAGTGCATTAATATAACACACAGGGTGGTAGAGTATGAGCGAATTAGCTAGACGTGGTGCAGCTGTCAATGGAAGTACATTAGTATAACAGATGATACACATAATGGGATACCATAGATCTTTGGCTGTCACACTGAACGTGAATTGGCTACATGATTACATCCCAGACATTACACAGTCCACACAGTGTATATTAAACCTGACACAGCAAGGCATGACTCCGAGATTTATATAGCTACCTCCCATCTGCCTCCTTTTTGCTGTCCAGGCGAGAACATGGGGTGGATTTATTGGATCCCCACAAGCCTGCATGAAGGCTTTGGCGCTAATGATGCAATAGAGCAATTTATTGATCAAAGCCCTTTGGTAATGAAATACTATCAGCTAAACTGTAGCTTATATTACAGCTAATACATATCATTCTTGGCTAAGATTTGGCTGATTGAGACTATATAACTGCGATGGGACTTTATATACTGCAATATCAGAACTAGAACTGCACAGAAACTAAATCAGAAAAAGAGAAAGGAAAATATTTAATTAATACCATTAGCCAATAATCTATATTAGTCAACAAGTTAATGTACAAAGCATAGAAAAAGTATACAGACATTATCAAAACTGGTGTAAAAGAAACTGCCTTAGGCTACTTTCATATATGTGTTTTTGCTGTACAGTTTTGAAATTTGGCATGGGATCTCAAAACTACAGTAAAAGTATTCCATTATAATAATACAACTGCCTGCATCCATTCAGAATGGATCCGGTGGTATTATATCGAAAATTAAGAAACCAGATCCGTCAATAAACCATGTAAGTCAATGGGTGCTGGATCCGTTTTTCTCGTGTCCGTAAAAACTGCATCCTGCACCATTGATTTACATGGTTTTTGGTGCCAGGTTCCGATCTTCAGTTTGTCATGCCGCACAAAAAAACGCTACTTGCAGCGATGTTGTGCCCGGCATGAGAACACAACAAACCGGAACGGAATACATTCTGGTGCACTCCGTTCCGGTGTGTTCAGTTTTGTCCCCATTGACAATGAATGGGGACAAAACTGAAACATTATGCTGCGGTTTTGAGAGCCTGTGCTGGATATCAAAACCGTTCAGCACAACGCAGATGTGAAAGTAGCCTTAGGCTAATTTCACACTTGGGTTTCTATTTTCCATTATTGAGATCCGTCATAGGGTCTCAATACCGGAAAAAAAATGCTTCCGTTTTGTCCCCATTTATTGTCAATGGGGACAAAACGTAACTGAACAGAACAGAGCGCTCCAAAATGCACCAAGCTGCAAACCGTCATGGAATGCGGAGCAACACAGATCCGTCATGACCCAATGCAAGTCAATGGCGACGGATCAGTTTAACTCTGGCACAATAAAAAATGGATCCGTCCCCCATTGACTTTCAATAGAGTTAATGATGGATCCGTCTTGGCTATGTTAAAGATAATACAACCGGATCCGTACATAATGGATGAAGATGGTTGTATTATCAGTAATGGAAGTGTTTTTGCTGAACCCTGCTGGATCAAGCAAAAACGCTAGTGTGAAAGTAGCCTTAGTTGTCGGTAGCAATCAATCAGTTTCTACTTTTCATTTTTTCAGAGCTTCTTTGGAAAATAAAAGGTGGAATCTGATCAGTTGCTATGGGCAACTAATCTAGTTTCTTTTACATCAGTTTTGATAAATCTCCCCCATACTTGTTCCATCATGACGATGAGTTGTATACTTTGCACATTAACTACAGTAGTTCACTAATATACATTATTGGCTAATAGTATTAATTCAATATTTTTCTTCACCTGACTCATTATTATTCATCTTCTGGGACTCTGTATTAGGTGACAGAAGGATGAAATTAATTATACAATTATAGTAATCTACCAATTGTCACAGTATGGCATCCAGGATCGATAATCCAATACTTTGAGTACGCTCATAGTAATCTACACAGAACATTTTGCTATTTTGGCAGTCACCACTTAGAAGCTCTGAATTTGGACTCTGCCAGTAGCATTACTGGAATGGTGCAGAGATTGGAATCATAGCTGTGCATATTCCTGTGAGAGCCCTGTAGGTCTACCTCCAACATAAGAAGAAAATAGAAGTCCTATAAGCATGATGTCATCAAATACGGTAGACAACAAAGCCAGTTAGGACGCTTACCCAGGGCTCCACACATCTTTGGACCCTGTAATTTCACAAGGATTCGGCAATTCTGAATGAAAAGCTTCATAATTATAATAATTGTTATAATAGTAATATATATCATCATATTCTTTTTACAAGAGGGAGTAATAAATCAGTATTACAATCAAAGAGTAAAAGGATGGAACACAGAACAGGGCAGATGCGGGACTACAGACAGCAAGTGGATTCAAGATTATAGAACTTCATAAAAGATTTAAAAATAAAAAAGAGTGAATTTCAGAGTTTCATCAGTTGAGTCCAGGCATCACAGATGTAACTCGACTGCAATAAGAATTTCATTAGAAGTTTTCCAACTTCTCTACTAGAAAAAAAGAAAAGCTTGAGTATAACAAATCATAGAACTGTGAATTTATGAGATAAAACAGGATAAATGGATTACTTCACTAGATTTTATACCGTGGTTCTGTTTTCTCATCCACCAGTATCCATCTAAAACAAGTCCCAGTGCAGAGAGGAAGGTCACATCTGACAAATAGTATACAGGTAGTCCTCGACTTACGATATTGATCCGTTCCTACGCGACGTCGTAAACCGATTTTCGACGTAAGTCGGAACATAAGTACATACTGTACGTTTGGGAGCCATAATGAAGGGCAAAAAGAGTTAATGGCCTACTAGGATGCTGGTGACGGCGTCCTCCTCGGTCCAGAGTGGCGTACAGTACAGTATTCCTCCGGCACTGCACCTCGTACAGTACAATATTCTTCCGCCGCTGCGCCGCTGCGTTACGACGTTTACGACGTAAAGCCGCGTAAGTCGAAATAAGGCTTTTCATAGTAAATGGGAGATGCGTCGTAACCCCGAAACGTCGTAACTCGAGGACTACCTGTATATGCACATGGATATATTATGGATTCCTAATACGACCCCCATAGCCTCCTAAGGGGCCCATAGTTTACTTAAGTCTATCTTTACGCAGTCCATGAGAAAAGAAATTGCAGTGATTTGTTGCTGAGTTTATTTATATTCATAGTTACAATTTTACTAATATTTCATTTGTTTTTTATATATCTTATTATAACATATACTGATATGTTTTTTCCATTTACCAGAGTTTCCCTGTTTGGGAAAAAGAAAATAAGATTTACTGTAAGCAGACTCTGGTAGACGGGACAGGACCCAAGACTTACTGGACTCGAGAACTTGTAGGAGATGAACTGATACTGGTGAGGCAATAATCTATGTGTATTTCCTATGTGTTAATCGGACAGCATTTTCTGACCACTTTAGGCCTCATTCACACTTCAGTGAGTCATGGACATGTGCTGTCCCTGTTCTCCATGCACTTGTACTCATTGACTTTTAATGTTTTTGTTCACACATCAGTGGTTTTCTACTGACCAAGGGTCTGTGCAAATATCACGGTGACATGCGCCACTTTGATGCAGACCATACATGCCCATTGAAGTCTATGGATCTGTGAAAAACCACTGACTCAACATGGATGGCATCTGTGTTCTGTCAGGGGTTTTTTACAGTCCATTGGTAGGAAATGTTCTGGAAACAAATTTTCAGTGTCTGTGGAATATGAATGACATATGGATTGGCCATAGACCTTACAGGGATAAATTTCCTGGTGGGCTGATGCCTAGGGGGTCACCTGAGTCCTCCTCATGGCCAGTGGAAGTTTTTGGGGATGTATTTTGTGCTGCTGACAGCTGTATTTTGTGATGGCCTGTGGTATTTGGCTCTGTTGGGGTGGTATTATGTACCACAATATGGTATTGCCAGCCCTGCCTTCCATTAATTTGGACCAGACTGCAAACTGGGGCCACTTTTAGTATTTTTTCCAGGGCCACTTTAAGTTCCCATTCCACCCCTGCTTCACGGACATTTTTACGAAACACAAACGAATTTTGTAAGTCAGTTTATACTCTGGGTTTTCTCTGCAGCGTGCCTATGAGATTTTTTAAAATGTCATCCACTTTGTTGGTACTGTACTATCAACATATTTGCTGCATACAGATCCAGAGCACCAATTTATCAGGCCTTCACTCCAGAATTCTGCCTTCAAAAAGTTAGCATTTTTACACCACTTACTCCAGTTTTGTAATGTGGGTGGAAAAGTGCATGGGGTTAGTTATGTTAATGAGTTTCAAACCAGATTTATCATTGAGACTTTTTTTTTAAAAGTCGCAATCTCAGTCCAGTAGAAGGGTGGAGTAGGAAAACTGGAGCAGCTTTTCTAGTGTTAGGTTTAAAGGGGTTGTCTCACTACAGCAAATAGCATTTATTATGTAGAGGAAGTTAATACATACACATACTAATGTAATACAAGGCACTTACTAATGTAATACAAGTCACTTACTTTCCTGCCTGGATTCATTTTTCCATCACATTATACACTGCTTATTTCCATGGTTACAACCCTGCAATCCCGCAGCAGTGGCCGTGCTTGCTCACTATAGTAAAGAAATTTTTATCACATGCTAAACATCCTACATGTGAATCTTCAACGTCATTTGTGTTATAAAAAGCTTTTATAAAGCTACTCCATGCATTCTTCTTCCTGTCCTGGAAGGGATCACCCTAGCAGCTCCTCCTTGTCTGCTTTGATTGACAGGGCAAGGCAGTGGCAAAGCAGGCAGAGAGGGTCTGGCCACAGAAATGAGAGGAGCTTGGGTGCCACAAGAGCAATGGTGATGCCCTCATTGCACAAAAAAGCTTATTTTGCATATTAAGAAAAGGTATCCTAGCTTGGGAAGAGACCCTCGGATTAACAAGAGAAAAGGCGTTTTAATCAGGTGAACCACAGATATGTGTGTATGCAAACAGATGGATTTAATGCTACTTCTCTATAGTATTCTATATGGTGTTTCTGAGTGAGAGAAAGTTTGGTAGCAGAATCTCCTGTCTCTATGTGTACTCTATGGGGAGACATCATTACAGCTAGTCTCCACCAGCTCAAAGAAAGATGAGAATTAGAGATGCTGCAAAAACTGTGAAAAATGGCAGATACAAGTCACATAATGGCTTCATATAGTGCATATATACACACATGGGCAGCTATTTCAAAGTGCAGATATGTGTTAAAAGGGGTCGTTTACCCTGGGGGCCTTTTAGGCAGACCCCCCCACCCACGGTGCCAGATGGAACCATACTTATGTCACCAGTTCCTGGCGGCTGAGTGCTTCTTTGCTCCCCGCTACCTCCAACTTCCTGTTAGATGCGGGTTGCGTGGCTGCAGCAGCCAATGCCTGGCTACAGCTGTGACTTGTACCCAATGCATCACATGACCCAGTGACATGATGCATAGGGGACATATCACCGCTGTGGCCAGTCATTAGCTGTAGTGTCCAAGTAACTAACATCAAATAGGAAGTTGACACTGGAGGGTGACAGCTGTGACTGGGAAGCAAAAAAAAGCTGTAATCCAGCGACGGGGAAGCAGCCAAGAATGCTTCCCTTCGCAGGTCTGGAGCAGTAGGGGAGACCTCCCCCAGTTAAACAACCCCTTTAAGAGTATTCCAGAAGTCTTTTCTGAAGACAAATAGTTGGGTGACTTTTGGCAGAAGTGCAAGTGAGTCAGGTTTGGTGATGAGAGAAAGATGTGAAAGTGAATTTTATAATTAGGGAAAAATGATAATAAAGGCAATTTTGGAGAGGAAAAAATATTTCATACCAGTGTTTTAATGAGCAAAAGCACAATGACCTCTTTGTATATGGATAACGTTAATGAGAACTTGGTCAGGAAACAAAGACCTTCTTGTCTTAATATGATGTTCTTATTGACCTCAGTGTCTGGCCAGCTCATCAGTATATACTAATGAGGTGCATTAGTATCGCTGAGTGTCAATGCGGCCTGTGTACAATGTCATTTAATGATTCCTCTGTCATACACAACAATGGGTGCCAGATATAGCACTTTGTACTCTGCCACTTCGACATAGACTCATTAGGAGAATAAAGTACACCCTTTCACCAGCAAATATGTTAACACATATTTCGGCTTACTTTCTCCTAAAATTAATCTCATCAAATATGCAGATATCTCCGGGTTGAATGGTTCTTTTACAGTGCCCGCTGTGCCCCTACAGATACCAAACAGAGGAACCCTTTCTTTGATGTTCATATGTCCCAACCTGCCATAGGGGTAGAGTTATTTTCTTGGGAAAATTCTTTGTAAAGGTTTATTTTTTTCATGAAATATGGGGTAGGTAATAAATGTATGATTTCTGGGACCCCCACAGATCACCGCAGTCAAGCAGTCTATCCTGAGGATAAACCATCAATATTATACTCCTGGAAAATCCCTATAAAAAAAACGGATCTTGTGCACTAATTATACACGTTTTGCATCCGTTTGAGCCATTTCCATCTGAGATCAAACGGAAAAATAACAGTGATATGAACTCTCCCTTATTAGTGAGTTTTCCTGTCAGGCTGCTCAGCCATGATGGCACATCACAGGCACGATCACAACATTGCCATTTCAGATTTTTAGACTGATTTATTTTCAATATACAGGATATAGATGTATAGTTCCAGACATTGATTATATGATGTTTCGGTCTTGTAGTGAATTTTGTCTAGTTGTATCCACCACTGCCTAGATAAAGCCTGTAAAGTTATTATATGGGTTCATTCCCATGACTGTATGAATGGGTCCACATCTGTTCCACAATTTTGCGGAACGGCTGCGGACCCATTCCTTTTAATGGGGCTGCAAAAGATGCGGACAGCACACTGTCTGCTGTCCACATCTGTAGTTCCGTTCCAGCCATGTGTGGTCCACAAATGCGGAAAGCACACGGCTGGTGTCCATGTTTTGCGGATCTGCAATTTGCGGACCATAAAACACTATGGCCGTCTGAATGAGCCCTAAATGTGCAATTTACCACAACAGACTTGTAATACTTTTTTTGCTGCATGGAATGTAATTCATGAAAATAATTGACACTAACTGAAATGTTCATTGTTACAGGTCTTCGGAGCTGATGACGTAGTCTGTACAAGGATATATGTGAGAGCTTGAGAAGTAAATTGTCTGGGCTTCAGTAACAATAGGGATCATCTTCTTGTCACACATAACCTGTTGTATATTTTAAGGTTTTAAAGGAAAACTAGCACCACATATATATCAGCATGTGAGATGTGCGTTATCAGCTGAATGTAGTGTTGTTGCTCCCATCTCCATCCGTGGCCACAATGTTGAGAATATAGCAGTTTTACAATATGTAAATTAGCCCCTTGGTGCATCAAGGGAAGTGCAATTGCACCTCGTTGCACCCAAAGGCTCCACCCTGTCTCCTATGCTGTGCCCTCATCACTCTGACAGGCCAGGCAGTGAAAACATATTCATGCCTGGCCCTGAAATCTCACAGGAGTGCGCTCAGCACACACGCTGTACAGGGATGGAGCGCCAGGCGATCTTCATCGCTGTACAATGCATGTGCCATGATTGGTTATTTTTTCACTGCCTGATCTGTCAGTTAGGCTAGGGCTACACGGCGACAGTTGTCCCACGACACCCATCGCAGCCAGGATCCCTGAGTAGCGGGGATCCCATACAAATGAATGGGATCGCCGCGGCAGTCGCAAGAAATCCAACCGTGTTGGACTTCTTGCGACTGCCACGGCGATCCCATTCATCTCTATGGGATCCCCACTACTCAGGGATCCTGTCACCGTGTAGCCCTAGCCTTAAAGCGGTAGGGGTGTGGCATAGTAGACAGGCAGCGAAGCCTCTGGGTGCAGTGAGATGCAAAGGCACTGCCCTCGTTGCACCAAGGGGCTATTTTACGTTTAATAAAAGTTATTTTCTCAACATTGTGGCCTCCTGTGGAGATGGGAACAACAGCATCACATTGAGCTGACAACGAACATCCCGCACGTCAGCTGGATTAATGCTGATGTATGTGGTGATAGATTCCCTTTAAATAGTGTCATCATCCACTAGTAAAATCAGATTGCGTTCTTACAAAATGCAGTTATCAACAGAAAGTATGAATCTCCAAAGATGGTGAGGTTATCATAGTATTCTGGACTGGTGCTATCTAATTCTACCGATCTTGCCAAGCACTTCAACTTTTACATGTAACACTATCGTCTACAGTGATTCAAAGGCTATTCATTTCTAGATCTGGCCCTTATGAAGAGCTCCACCGTTTGATATATTTCAGTCTTAAGCCTCATTCACAGGTCAGTGTTTGGTCAGTGATTTCCATCAGTGATTGTGAGCCAAAACCAGGATTGGAGCCTCCACAGACATAAGGTATAAGGGAAAGTTCTGCTCATGTTCTAGGTTTACAGCCACACCTGGTTTTGGCTCACAATCACAGATGGAAATCACTGACCAAACACTGACGTCTAAATGAGGCATTAGGCCTTATTCACACAGTCAGTATTCGGTCAGTGATTTTGAACAAAAACCAGGTGCGGCTCTAAACACAGAACAGGTCCAGATCTTTCCCTTATATCTTATGTCTGTGGAGACTTCAATCCTGGTTTTGGCTTGCAATCACTGATAGAAATAACTGACCAAACACTGACGGCATTAGGCTCTAAACAGGGGTAGGGAACCTCCGGCTCTCCAGCTGTTGTGAAACTACAACTCCCAGCAAGCATACTCGCTCTGCTCTTCTAAGAACTCTCATAGAAATGAATGAAGCATGCTGGGAATTGTAGTTTCACAACAGCTGGAGAGCCGGAGGTTCCCTACCCCTGCTCTATAATTTGATACCCACTAGGCACTTGAATACCTATAGCTAAAAAATTTAGCTATACATCCCTAGTGCACAAGGCGAAATAACTAAGCATATCATTCACAATATATAGCACCTTTAAGACATGGAACCGGAATTAAAACTACAGTGCCATTTGTAAAATGCAGCCATTTAAAATGGTGAATTATGCCTTAATGACACGTCTATGCGACCAAACCTAAAATTGTCAGACAGCATTCAGGAACTGTGATCAAGCTGCTCACACTGTGGTGACACGCCGTGTGGAGCCACAGCATTGCCTCTGACCTTGTGCAGCTATGGGATTAGAGGTTCCTTCATTATTATGGTATGTTTACAATTTAGTTTTTTTTTTATCAATGTCCCTGTATCTGCAATGTTAATAGATAGATTTGATCTTTTTATTAGATACACATTTTCATAGGACTAGACACATTTTATACCTATTAGTTATTATCGATCATACAGTGTTTGCATTTTGTCTTTTTTGTGTAAATGATTTGTCCACAAGAAGTAATTCTGAGCCACCAGGTAGGCAGCAGAATGAAGATACAGGAATCACATATACCACTTATTTTACATTTAGGACCTGCTATGTATGTTTAGCTTCTAATGCTGAGTTAGGGCTCATGCACACGACCATTTTTTTACAGCATTTTGGATACAGACCAATTCACTTCAATGAGGACGCATAAGACGCAGACATAAGACCTGTGTGCTGTCCACATCTATATGTCTGCTCCGCAGCCCTGCAAAAAAAAAAACCATGTCCTATTCTTGTTAGTTCCACGGACAAGGATAGGACAGTTCTATAGAGGACAGGACAATACGCATGTATAATTACGCAAAATACGTAATTTACATACCACATAAATGGCAACGGCCGTGTATATGAGCCCTCATAGGTTTTCACGTTTTAAGTCTACAGAGCTTTCAATTAAGGAAGAACTACTGAAAGTGTTCGCCCTCATTAGTGTTCGAAGTATCAGCCCTGAGGTGTGCAGAAACTTGACTCCTATAACAATTCTTCCTTGTCTGTGCTCTAGCCTAGATCAGTTCTGTCACAGGAACATAGGGGCAGATTTACTATTGAAAATGTGCCCATTTTTTGGTGCATTTTGTGCCAAAAAAACTGACATGCATGCTTGGGAACACATTTACTTTTCACTTTTTTCTAAGCATTTTATGCCTTGACTGACCAGGAGGCGTTGCTTCGATGTGAAGGGGGTGTGCCCTAAATGCAGCTCCATACACCAAAATTTTGGTGCATTTTTGGAGTGAAACTGCATCAACCTATAGGTGGAGTAAACTTAGACTAGACATTTTTTTTGGCGCACTTACAATTTTTGGTGCATGGACAGATTTTTGCTGCAGAGACAAAATTCTGGTGCATGGACAAATGTTTGGAGTATGAATGAAATTCTGAAATCAGGATTTACCATACTCCAAATTTACAAAGATCTGTGCCCAGAATAGTAAATTTGTCTAATATTAAGACTGTGCAAAATACCACATCATTGGCAAATCTGCCCCATTGTGTGGATTCAAGTTTTCATCAACACCAGTGATGAAAACTGGATTTGATTCGGTGATTTGGTTCCATACTCTGTTTATGTGGGGGACATATCCAACAGCAAACTGTGCAGTGTATTTCACATTGAGAAATGGGAAATACATGCCATAGTTCGCATGGGCACCTATTTTTACAATGCTGTTTTCAAAATACTTCAAGAAGTGGTATTCACATCACTGACGCAGTTTAGAAACTGTTTTTTCCAAAATACATTCCACTTGTTTGATACTTGCCATGTATTTTTCAGGTGTTTACACAACTGAAAATGCTTCTATAAAAAGGAATACACTAAAAAAGTGCCTGGATTTCAAAGGCTGATTTCTCTTGAAAGCTCTGTAATTTCCAGCTTCATATCCATACTGTCTAACATTTAACATTTAAACAGACAGTCTAAAGATGCACCAAATTTATCACAAAGGCTCACTCTGGATGATAAATTTGGTACAATTTCAGATGTTTTGTCTAACTTTATGCCACCTATTGGTCGCAATTTTAACCATGCCCTCTTTCCCGCTAAGACAAACATCCACTTGTCAAGTGAGGCATGAAAAGTTTCAGTACTGTCGCTGCACTATGGTAGCATATGGGAGCTGACACATTCTCTTTAAAGGGGTTATCCCATGGCTAATGTAAAAAAAATGAAAATCAGACATCATATAGTACATGATGATCTCTTTCTAACAAAGCTAGAACCAGCCCTGTACCTCACATGGATCCAGAGATCTCCACATGCATTGCTCTGCTAGATTTATATCAAGCTGCCAGCTCAAGGGGAGTGTCTTTTCTGCTAAAGCTAAGGGGGCGTGTCCATGCTCTCCCTATCACAGCTCAGGAGGCAGTTGAAGGGTAAGACTGAGCATGTGCGACCTTCTCAGTGAGCCGGACAAAGAAATAAGAAAAAGAACAAACAGCAGGTGGTGCTATACAGATACATTTTATTGAATAACGCAGTGGCTATAATAAATGTTTAATTACATACAATTACAAAAGTATTCAGATCCAGGTGCTGGTTTGAAAACTGTAGAATATTTTTCATGGGACAACCCTTTTAAGTGTCCCCAATGTCTGTCTAATAAAACTGTGCTGTTGAACAGCAGAAACTATGTAGGCTTCAGACCTGTAACTTCATGTACTCATACTTTTTATAAGGCAGCTTTGATGGATCTCTTTTGAAAGAGATTATCGACTGATAATGGGTCTGTCAGGTTTCCTCAAGCATATTTTTCTTTTTATGGCCACAGTAGCACTGCAGATTATGCTATTCTTGTCGTCAAAACCCTGATCTAAGGAGACTTTTTTGTGCACTGCAGGGCCTTTATAAAAACATTTTAGAATACATGAATTAAAAGAATCCAAGTGGCAAACAAGGTATATTTCTCATACAATACTATAACAGTAGTGTTCTTCTGATTCAATAACATGTAACTGTCATTTCAGTATACTTTATACTGTATATTCTGTAGATGTGAAAGATGCTTCTTTGTACTAAGAACAGGGTGTAAAGAGTCTCCTTAGTGACACTCTAACAGTGCATTGCTAAGGAAAGATTGTCTTCAGTCTTCTACTGAGCACTGAAGACACCTGTGTGTAACCTACAGAGGCTTCCAGATGTTTCTTGTTACTAGCTTAGTTCCTCTCTATGTGTGCTCAATCTCTTCTGTAACCCTTTCTATCTGCCTTGATGCCACCCCTAACCACTGGCACCTCTGCCAGTTAATTAGTAAGTGCATCAGGACACACTTTCAGAGCAAAAAAGCTACAGCTCCGCTCCTCTCACTATCTAACCAGTGTGTCTCTTACTGGAGACTGAAGATGGATGCTCATTTCCAATGCTCACATAGAGTGCTGCTAAGGAAATTCTTTACACCTTGTATTCTAGCACAAAAAACATATTTCATCAATAAAGCATATTTAAAAGCATTTTAAGTGTAAATGTAATTTCAGTTTATTTTTAATATAGTATAGTGACAGGGGTGTCATAGATTTTTGTAATAAACTTTATTAGGAAAAGATGTTTCTTTATACTAGAAAAAACGCTGTAAAGAGTCTTAGCAAAGTTCTATCTGAGCATTTCTAAGGAGAGTTTATCTTTAGTCTTCAGTTCTACTGGGTGCTGAAGATGCCTGCAAGTAACAAATCAGATCAGACAGGGTAATAAGCAGTGAATGGCACATGTACATAATCAGGGACTGGGGTAGAAGTTAAATACAAGACAAAGGGGACACAATCTGAAATTAGCTGGGGTAAGATCAGGAGCAATGTCAGGAAATATTATTTTACAGAACGAGTGGTTGAAGCTTGGAACAAACTTCCAGCAGATGTGGTTGGGGAATCTACAGTAAGTGAATTTAAATACATGTCTATCCTAAGATAATATAAGAAATAATATAAGGGCAAACTAGATGGACCAGGTGGTCTTTTATCTTCTATGTTTCTTCCAACGGTACGGCTACTTTCACACTAGCATTAATATTTTCCAGTATTGAGATCTGTCATAGGGTTTCAATACCGAAAAAAACGCTTCAGCTTTGTCCCCATTCATTGTCAATGGGGACAAAATGTAACTGAACAGAACGGAATGCTCCAAAATGCATTCCGTTGCGTTCTCCTACCGGAGAGCAAACCGCAGCATGCTGTAGTTTTCTTTTCGTCATGGGATGCTGAGCAAAACGGATCCGTCATGACCCACAATGCAAGTCAAGGGGGACGGATCTGTTTCCTCTGACACAATCTAACACAATAGAAAACGGATCCGTCCCCCATTGACTTGGCTATGTTAAAGATAATACAACCGGATCCGTTCATAACGGATGTAGATGGTTGTATTATCAGTAACTGAAACATTTGTGCTGAACCCTGCCGGATCCAGCAAAAAATGAGCCTTACACACAGGAGTCAGTGGAATGATGAAGACAAACTCTCCTTGGAGACGCTCAGTTAGAGCTTTGCAAAGAAGAAAAGAAGGTTCTTTACACCCTCTTTTCTAGAAAAAGGAAACATCTTTCATTAATAAAGTATTACAAAATGCTTAAAGGGTTATTCTCATTTTAGACAATGGGGGCATATCGCTAGGATATGCCCCCATTGTCTTATAGATGCAGGTCCCACCGCTGGGACCTGCACCTATATCCAGAACGGAGCCCCCGAACTGAATGAGGGCGCACTGCGCATGCGCAGCCGCCCTCCATTCATTTCTATGGGGTCGCCGAAAATAGCCGAGCGCTGGCTCGGCTACTTCCGTCGGCTCCATAGAAATGAATAGATGCGGTGGCCGCGCTTGCGCTCCCATTCATTTCTATGAGCGCAGCGGGCAGCTGTGCCTGGTGGTGGCCGGAAACCCGGGGTCCTCCAGGCGCAGCGCTCCCCGCTCTGTTCTGGATATAGGTGCGGGTCCCAGCGGTGGGACCCGCACCTATAAGACAATGGGGGCATATCCTAGCGATATGCCCCCATTGTCTAAGATGAGAATACCCCTTTAACATCCCTGTCCATATACTATATTAAAAATAAACTGAAACAACAGTTACATTTTAACACGGTTGTCCATCTGATGAAGTTAAAAAAAATGTAAAAAAAAAATCTCAGCGTGGTGTAAAATAATTAAAAAGGTCATACTCATTTGACCAATTCCCCACCATACCTATTTCCTGATCCCTCTCAACATAGTCATTTCTGTGTCAAGAAGGACCGTCCGAGAAGTAGAGACCATCTGGGGACTGGGCGGTGTCAGAATGGGAGTTGGGGAGAGGAAATCAGTGGGATGGCTATGCAGAGGCTTTCAACAAAATCAGCTGGACAACCCCGTTAACTCAAACAATTTCATTTTTGGCTGAACGAAAGTTTAAACTACATTTATTTGCATGAAAAATATCTAAGCATATAAAATTCGGGTATACCGTAAATTGTCTTTATACATTGCCCTAAATAGAAATAACTATACAAATTTTGAAATTTAATTGAAAATTGTTGCGGAAGTTGCCATTTTAAACTTTAGATGTCATAAGAAATAGCAACAGTGCATTACTTTTCTGTATCGATCATTTTACATTCTGCTTAGCAACATACATTATGCAAGTTTCTTACTGACTGTGAAAATGGTAAGAGCAACCAGTAAGAGACATTTCTTCAGATACGAGACTTAAAATGGACTGAACGTTTGAACGAAGGCTGCATTTCATAAGGACACAGTCTGTATTTAATCCTTTACTACTGAAAGGGTTGCAATGCCATAGCACCATTCCTCTAGTGCCCTTACCTTCTGCAATGTTTTTGTATTGTGTACTGTGCCTTTGGTGTCTCATTCCATGTCATCTCTTGTTACTTTGTGATCAAATAAAGTTATTTCAATAAAAACTTTAGCGTGTAATGTTATCTGTCAGAGCAAGCCGTCAACCTGCAAAGGTAAAAATCGTTGGTTCAGTTTGCTGTGCTCACATCTACACTGGATCACACATGGATGATGGCACACATTTTTTCACTGTGAAATGTTTGCCTACAAGTCAGGGGTTTACATACCTCCCAACTTTTGAAAATTGCAAAGATGAACAATATATGCTGGCATGCATGTTGGCATTTTTTTTTTCATACTAGGCCATGCCTCTAACTCTGCCCAAAGCATAATTACTGACCCCCATCAGAACTGCAGCAGCTGGGGATCGGTTAGCTGATTGTAATTTCCTTTAGTTTTTTACAGCATGTGGAGCCCCTGGGACAATTTTTTCTTACACTTCAATATCCATTTAAATATTAGCACAGAAATCATCAGATTATAGATATTTTAAGGTAGAAATAGCACCAAATAATGAACTTCTGTTCTAAAATACAGGTAGAAACCATATAGACACTTTAGTATGGAGCAATTTAGTAAATGTATTAATACCCATTTATGTATTAATTCACCAGGTCAAAAAGAGGGACATTTAAAGAAGAACTCCCGCAAAAAATTTTATTCCATGTCCTGCTAGAAATGTACATGATGTAATCTGTAGTGAATGTCATTTTCTTACCAGTAGCTGAGTTTTTGAGTTATATCATCCTGAAGTTTCTTATCTGTGTCATGTGACTAGGAATTAGACCCACCAACTCACACAGCACCTTATGTGTGGACAGGAAGTCTAATTTTCTATGAATTCCTATGGGAGCCTCACTTTCAGTCTCATAGGAATGAATAGAGCAGTGACTGGCTTCCTGTCCTGGGTCAGTTGGAGGTCAGGGTGTTGGTCACATGACCCAGCTACAATAAGAAGACAGTGGATAACTCAGAAATGCAGTCTCTGATAAGAAGATTACATTCACTACAGATTATATCATGCACCTTTCTAACAGTACAGAGAATAAATTTTTTTGCGGGACTTCTTCTTTAAGGATCAAAGAGAGATCAGCAACCTCCGGCACTCCAACTGTTCTGAAACTACAACTCCCCAAATCCACCTTTCACTTCTGTGGGAGTTACAAGAACAGCCAAGTAAGTGTGCATGCTGGGAATTGTAGTTTCACAGCAGCTGGAGTGCTGAAGGTTGCTGATCCTTGCTGTAAGACTTTAAGTCATAATTTCTGTGCAGCAGATCTACTTTTGTAAATCATATTCTGCTGCCTACAAACATTAACTCTCTATGGGGACGAGTGACTGCAGCAACTATTGTTCATCCCCATACAGCGGAGGTCGTTGCTCTATATGAACTTAGCTTTCCCTTTTGCTTAACTATAGGTAATTATATCAGGAACGAACAGTTTGGTTTCCTATGGAGGGGTCTTACAACTTTCTAATATACTTTGTGCTCCAGTTTTTTGCCATTTTAAGATATTTTTGTACTGTCAGTCTACATTAACTCCTCCCCGGCCTCCGCCATAAATGTACAAGTTTTACAAGTTGGGTCTTTAAACATGGACGCTCCATAAACAGCAGATACCCAGAGCTAATGTCTGTGATCAGCAATAACAACAATCACAGACATTTAACACCTCAGATGCCATGGTCAATGGTGACACCGTCATCAGAGAGGCTCCCGGGGCCTAAATGCTGTGGGGGAGCTGTACTACAACGATACGAGCATGTGAACGTACTGATTCTCCCATAGGCTGCAATGGTAATAATTTGCAGTCTAGGGGGCAAGCAATCTAATTATTGCATGTTCAAGTACAATAAGGGAACTTTAAAGGGTTATTCTCATTTTAGACAATGGGGGCATATCGCTAGGATATGCCCCCATTGTCTTATAGGTGCGGGTCCCACCGCTGGGACCCGCACCTATATCGAGAACGGAGCCCCCGAAGTGAATGAGGGCGCACTGCGCATGCGCAGCCGCCCTCCATTCATTTCTATGGGGCCGCCGAAAATAGCCGAGCGCTGGCTCGGCTACTTCCGTCGGCTCCATAGAAATGAATGGGAGCGAACCGCGCATGCACGGCCCGGCTCCCATTCATTTCTATGAGCGGCGCGGGGAGCTGCGCCTGGTGGTGGCCGGACCCCCGGAAACCTGGGGTCCTCCAGGCGCAGCGCTCCCCGCTCCTTCTGGCTATAGGTGCGGGTCCCAGCGGTGGGACCCGCACCTATAAGACAATGGGGGCATATCCTAGCGATATGCCCCCATTGTCTAAGATGAGAATACCCCTTTAATAAAGTTATAAAAAAGTTTTTCAAAATATAAAAAAAAATTAAAATCAAGCCCTTTTCCCACAATAAAAATAAGCAGTAAAAAATAAAGATCATTTGCACCACCACATCCCAAAATCTCCATCTATTAAGATATAAACATATTTATCCCGTACAGTGAACGCCATTTTTTCATTGATTCCCCTCCGCCCAAAAATATAGTGATCAAAAAGCCATACACACTCCAAAATGGTATCACTAAAAGCTACAGATAGCAGAAAATGAACCCCACTTAAGTTATACTGGTCAGAAAATGGACATGGAATGAAAAAAAATCATAATTTACATATTACATTACATTACATTATATTGCACAAAAAAACAATAAAAATGTGATATTGCTGCAATCGTACTGACCATAGAATGAAGGTAACAGGTCAGTTTTAGGGCCCTTGCACATGACCGTGGAGCACGGTCCGGGACGGTTCATGAAAACCCGGACCGAGCTCCGAGGGCAGGAGCGCACGGCGTCATTGGTTGCTATGACTCCATGCGCTTCCTGAGGCCGCTGCTGTACAGTGATACACTGTACATGCTCGTATAGGCTTCTTCTGGGAATATACATACACATACACAGGTATATCCTTATTGTTTCAATACATTGTTAATTTATTGCCCAGAATGGATGTTTATGGCCTATGCCAGTAATACTGCTGGATGTTGTTGGCAGTTCATCTATCATCAATATATTCAGCACATGCCTATTACACTGTGTTGTGTGTAAATGACCCCTGTCACGTCCCCTAGTGGTTCCTTACTCCGATGTACCTTCTGTTGCTGAAGTAATCATATTTTTAAATATTTTGTAATCATGTTAGAACTAATAAAGAATATATTTTTCTATTGACTTATTTTGTAGAGGTTTATTTTCTTTTTTTAGGTGGTATTTTCTAGCAATAATGAACCTCCACTTGCTTTATTAGCTTTATTCCGGTAGCCCGGATATTTATTGTAGGAGTACTGTCCTATTTGTATCAGATGCTGTAATCATGTATGAATGCGGCATCTGAGGGGTACAATGATGGGGAGCGGCACAATCGCAGCTCCCTGTCTCTGCACCCACTACTTACAAAGAATTGCACTTTGTGACAAAGTAATTTTTCACAAGGCGGATTTTTTTGTAAAATGAAATGAGGCGGCCGAATCGAGTTTTCCAATAATTCGCCCATCTTTAGTGTTTACTCATGGAGGTGGTATCATGGTACTTTGAGACGGAAGATGCCGCCAGTTCTCCAATCTTTACAGCGACTTTCTCACGATACCAAACCCCAGAGCATGTTGCACATAATCTAATTTTATAATACTTGTCAATCAGGAAAGGCACCCTGAACTTCTGCTGGTATCTCTCCCACAGTAATGGTGCAGTGTATTCTGTCACAAAGTACTGCTTGGATAAACGGTATTTAGAGGAGCCAATCATGGAGGCAGAAGGACCTGCTTACATGGTTTAGTCAGATAGATGCTGTCATCGTGACAGATTCCCTTTAAAGGGAGTCTTTCACCTGTTTTTCACCTATATAACTAAGAGCACTGCCCCACAGAAGATTGCAGACACATCCCAGACATACCTGTGTGTACTATGTGTCTGTATTACATGTCCAGGAAAAGCACTTTTATTCTGATGGAAAACAGCTCCCAAGTGCCCGGCTCTGCTGCTGCTGCAAACCTGACTGAAGAGGGGAGTGCTGCTTTAGCTGCTCGTATCTCGGGATTGGTAGCAGATAGAAAATGACCTTCTTTGAAAGCTGGCATTCCAATCTTTCAAATGATACCAAAATCACAGAATTATATCAGAAGATATAGCTGTTAGAAATCGAGTCGGGAGAGAAAGCTGTTTTTACTTTGACTTTCAGCTGGGCACGCTGGAGCTGTTTTCCAACAGAATAAAATTGCTTTTCCTGGACATGTAATACAGACACACAGTGCTCACAGGTATGTCTGGGATGTGACATGTAATACAGACACACAGTGCACACAGGTATGTCTGAGATGTGTATGCAATCTTCTGTGGGGCACTGCTGTTAGTTATATAGGTGAAAAACAGGTGAAAGACTCCCTTTAAGGATATGCTCATATTTTTCTGTGGGCAGATACTATATAGCATTAAATATGCCTCCTGTTGACACTATGTGGCAGATGGCCATTTGTTTTACAGAGGATACTGCTTTTTATAGTTCAATAAAATGTTATTGAATTTAAAATGCAAGATCGCATAGAAGTGTCATGGAAAACATTAATGTAAAAAACTGTGTCTAGAGGGTAGAGTCTGAGAAAGAATTACATTACACTCACAATATATTACACATAAAAGTGAGCTATAGAATAGCTATAGAATATAATAGGTTGTCTCTAGCAGTTCACTATAGTGATTTTTTTTAAAGCATATGCAATTCATTAAGGTTTTGATGCAATTTTAACCTTTAGTTTTCAATTCTGTGAACAAACACAACAGACTGCTGGATTTGTGGTGCAAAAATAGCATAAAACAAAGGGGGTCATTTACTAATCTGAAATACGCATAAATTAGGCATATTTCAGGTGAAGATGGCAGCGCAACAGTTAGTTGCACCACTATCTGCAACTTGGCCCCACTTATACCAGGTCGAAAATTGTGGGCATGACGTGGGTGGGAAAGGGGACGGGTCAGGCATAGAAAAAGGTTTAAATGTGAGACAGCTCGGAAGCTGACTTACATTTAGAAGCGGTGCTGGATGCACCTGAGTTTTGGGGAGGCCGGTGCCTCTTTATAACTTCGGCAGATCCTCCGCAAGCTATGGGACTTTATTAAGACTGGCGTTAATAAATGTGTCCCAAAGTTTGTTGTGTGTCGCAGCCCCTGTCTTTGTGAATGACAGGAGACTACTGCATAGTATTTCACATGGAGCCCTTGCCTCCATAGGAAATAATAGCAATCAGATGACTGATTGTTGTAGTTCCCTATGGGAACTATAAAAAAGTGTAAAAAAAATTAAAATTTTTACAAATAAAAAAATAAAAAAGTATAAGTTTAAATCACACTCATTTCCCCAGAATGAGAATAAAAAATGGAAAAAAAATAAAATAAAAAATACACATCATGGGTATCGCCATGTGTGTGAATGCTCATACTATCAAAATATAAAAGTATTAATCCCATATGGAAAAAGGCGAAACGAAAAAAAGGGTCAAAATGCCCAATTTTCTATATTCTGGTCGCTTCTCCTTCCACAAAAAAATAAATAAGAAGTGAGCAAAAAGCCATACACACCCCTAAATGGTATCAATGAAAAGTACACATCGCCCCGCAAAAAAATGAGCCCCCATACAGCTCCGCACATATAACTACAAAAATATTTTATGGGTTAAAATTTTTTTTTTCAGCATCAAAACACAAGAGAAAGTGTATACACGTGGTATTGCCGGATTCGTACTGACCCGGAGAATGAAGATCACAAGTCAGTTTTACAGCATAATGAACGACGTTAAAAAAAAAAAACCTGTGGCAAAATTATGATTTTTTTTTCCAATTCCACCATCTTTGGATTTTTTTTCCCAACTCACTACATTCTATGCACTATTAAATAGTGTTATTGGAAAGTATAAGTTGTCCCGCAAAAGATAAGCCCTCATATGATTACGTGAACAGAAAAATAAAAAAGTTATAGCTCTGGGAAGGCAGGGAGCGAAAAAAGAAAACAAAGTAAAAAAAACCTCTGGGGTAGAAAGGGTTAAGGGGAGGTGAAGGAAATCGGTATACTTCAATATTTAGACTGTTTTCATATCAGTCCCATTCTTTTCATTTTTCTTAAATTAGGAATGTATAACGAAAAAAGACAATGTCAGATGGATCCGTCATATGACAGAAGTCCACACCACTCTATGGACAGCACTGACTATAATGAGGTGTGTAGGGTTTTCATCAGGGAGCCTGGCTTCTAGTGCACCGTGCCTCGCTATTCTGTTCTGCTCCTAACAGAACCTCTAAAGCAGATGTGAACGTAGCCTTAGACTGTCACCAAACAGTCACCAACATCATTGGATTTTACTTACCACTAGTCCCATCTTGTGGCAATTTCTCATCATTGCAGGTATAATTAAAAAATCCTGAGAGCAATGAACATAACCATTTTATATAAACAACAGAATAACCCACTCACCACAGGTCGGACTACATTTTTTTCCAGAAGAGTAACAATACTCCTCTTAGCAATTCTGAGTATTGTATTTTTAGCTGAGGAATACAATTTTTGCAGAAACTCATATATATAATACATAGGCCCTCATAATGTTATGAGGTGGCTATTTGTGCAGGAAAACCATTACTTGTCTACTCTATAATGTCTTCTATGCAGAAATGGCAAACTTAGACAAAGTTAAATTTATCCAACATCATACATTGCCGCTATAACACCGCCATACACAGTGCCTACATAACACCGCCATACACAGTGCCTACATAACACTGCCATACACAGTGCCTACATAACACCGCCATACACAGTGCCTACATAACACCGCCATACACAGTGCCTACATAACACTGCCGTACACAGTGCCCACATAACACTGCCGTACACAGTGCCCACATAACACTGCCATACACAGTGCCCACATAACACTGCAATACACAGTGCCCACATAACACTGCTATACACAGTGCCCACATAACACTGCCATACACAGTGCCTACATAACACTACTATACACAGTGCCCACATAACACTACCATAAACAATGCCCAACATAACACTGCCATACACAGTGCCCACATAATACTGCCATACACAGTGCCCAACATAACACTGCCATACACAGTGCCCAACATAATACTGCCATAAACAATGCCCACATAACACTGCCATACACAGTGCCCACATAACACTGCCATACACAACGCCCACATAACACTGCCATACACAGTGCCCAACATAACACTGCCATACACAGTGCCCACATAATACTGCCATACACAGTGCCCAACATAACACTGCCATACACAGTGCCCACATAATACTGCCATACACAGTGCCCAACATAACACTGCCATACACAGTGCCCAACATAACACTGCCATAAACAATGCCCACATAACACTGCCATACACAGCACTTCCATATGCAGTTGCCCCATTATAGAGTCAGATGTGGTGATTCTGCATGTAGTGCCCCCATAACAGAGCCATAAACAGTGCTCCCAAGACTATTCTGTATTTATTTGGCTATAACTGCTAAGTTCCTGCAGTATATTCACCTCAAACCATGTCACCCCACCCAGGAGCTTATAGATCTACTAGTGGCCACACTGCCCACATCACATCTTACAAGAAGCTGCTTACCACACAAGGCCACCTCTGCACAGGCAGTACTGGTGAAGATGGCAGCCCACTGCACAGGTGTCCACCACAGTGGTCTCACAGTGAAGCAGCAAATGGCCCAGCAGCCCACCCAAATTGACAAATCAGCAGCCTCCTTACAAATAACAAAGCTTAATATGTATCTCTGCTACATGCCCATTACACAAATAGCTCTGCTATATACACATTACACACACAGTTCTACTACATGATTATTACACAGATAGCTTTACTATTTATACATTACATACACCATTACACTATCCACAGGATAGGTCATCAATATCACAATGGCGGGGGTCTGACACCGCCACCGATCAGCTGTATGAAGAGAAGGCAGACGCCGTGCGCACACACTGTCTCCTGTCTGTCTTTCTGCTGGCCGCTGCTATATCTACAGCGAGCAGCAAGAGAGACAGGAGACGGTGAATGCCTTCTCTTCATACAGATCAGATATTGATGACCTACCCCACCGCTGGGACCCGCACCTATAAGACAATGGGGGCATATCCTAGCGATATGCCCCCATTGTCCATCATGAGACAACCTCTTTAATGGGGGGAGGGGAGCTGCATAGGATGTGCCTTGTATGTTTTTGTTATCCAAAGAGACTAAGGGAAAGGGGGCAGTGAATTAAAGTTTTAAAAAATGCATGTAAACATAGGAGAAACCATGTCTTGAACTAAGATTAAGAATTAAGTGATTTAAAATAAAGAAATGTTAATTGTTTTTCTCTTCATTATAGAAAACAACAGTAAGTGAAGCCTATTAGAGATGAGCGAGTAGTGAAATATTCGAAAGTTCGATATTCGATTCGAATAGACCGCGAAATTCGACTATTCGACCGACTATCGAATCCCATTATAGTCTATGGGAAAAAAATGCTCGCCACTTGGAAATCTCAATTCGACCACTTGGAGGTCACCAAGTCCACCCTGAATCCTCAGAAAAGGATGCCAACACTGCTGGAATGCAACTGGGACAGCAGGGGAAGCATGTCTGGGTGCATATAACGCGCCCAAGTCGCACTATTACGCCACTATCACAGCCTCTCAACAATACACTCCAAAGACAATATAACCTCTCTGTAAAGTGAGACCATACAAGGAAACCTTCTTTCCTCTACATTGCCAGGGACCCCAAGCCAAACTAGACAAAAAAGAAGATGAAATTCTGCACCCCTTAAAATCACGTTGCCTATGACAACCACAGATGGCATAGGCAAAGGGGAAAGCAAATAGACCCCACCCCTAATTGTCATTGTGTGTGTGTGTGTGAGATGTGGTCAGACATGTCTTCTTTAAAATGTAAAAACAACTCAAACACATGCAGAAGCCTTAAAATGCCCAAATTGTTGGCGCTTGAGATGTCAGTGACCCGACCTGGCCCAGTGTCATGTCTAGCAGGTAAAGCAGTGGGGATGTTGAGGGATGCGTAGGACCGCAAAAGGCAGGAAGAGGCCGTGGGCTGGCCAGAGGCTCATGGAAAATTTTGTGGAGGCCCAAGAGGTGAGACCTGTTAAAAAATTTTGTGGAGGCCCAAGAGGTGAGACCTTGATAAAATTTTGTGGAGGCCCAAGAGGTGAGACCTTGATAAAATTTTGTGGAGGCCCAAGAGGTGAGACCTCTTAAACATTTTGTGGAGGCCCAAGAGGTGAGACCTCTTAAAATTTTGTGGAGGCCCAAGAGGTGAGACCTTGATAAAATTTTGTGGAGGCCCAAGAGGTGAGACCTTGATAAAATTATGTGGAGGCCCAAGAGGTGAGACCTGTTAAAAATTTTGTGGAGGCCCAAGAGGTGAGACCTTGATAAAAATTTGTGGAGGCCCAAGAGGTGAGACCTTGATAAAATTTTGTGGAGGCCCAAGAGGTGAGACCTGTTAAAAATTTTGTGGAGGCCCAAGAGGTGAGACCTTGATAAAATTTTGTGGAGGTCCAAGAGGTGAGACCTCTTAAACATTTTGTGGAGGCCCAAGAGGTGAGACCTCTTAAACATTTTGTGGAGGCCCAAGAGGTGAGACCTCTTAAAAATTTTGTAGAGGCCCAAGAGGTGAGACCTTGATAAAATTTTGTGGAGGCCCAAGAGGTGAGACCTTGATAAAATTATGTGGAGGCCCAAGAGGTGAGACCTGTTAAACATTTTGTGGAGGCCCAAGAGGTGAGACGTGTTAAAATTATGTGGGCCAAGAGGTAAGACGTGTTAAAAATTATGTGGAGGCCCAAGAGGTGAGACGTGTTAAAAATTATGTGGAGGCCCAAGAGGTGAGACGTGTTAAAAATTATGTGGAGGCCCAAGAGGTGAGACCTGTTAAAAATTATGTGGAGGCCCAAGAGGTGAGACCTGTTAAAAATTATGTGGAGGCCCAAGAGGTGAGACCTGTTAAACATTTTGTGGAGGCCCAAGAGGTGAGACCTGTTAAACATTTTGTGGAGGCCCAAGAGGTGAGACCTCTTAAAAATTATGTGGAGGCCCAAGAGGTGAGACCTCTTAAAAATTATGTGGAGGCCCAAGAGGTGAGACCTCTTAAACATTTTGTGGAGGCCCAAGAGGTGAGACGTATTAAAAATTATGTGGAGGCCCAAGAGGTGAGACGTGTTAAAAATTATGTGGAGGCCCAAGAGGTGAGACCTGTTAAAAATTATGTGGAGGCCCAAGAGGTGAGACCTCTTAAAAATTATGTGGAGGCCCAAGAGGTGAGACCTCTTAAACATTTTGTGCAGGCCCAAGAGGTGAGACCTCTTAAAAATTATGTGGAGGCCCAAGAGGTGAGACCTCTTAAACATTTTGTGCAGGCCCAAGAGGTGAGACCTGTTAAACATTTTGTGGAGGCCCAAGAGGTGAGACCTGTTAAACATTTTGTGGAGGCCCAAGAGGTGAGACCTATTAAACATTTTGTGGAGGCCCAAGAGGTGAGACCTCTTAAAAATTTTGTGGAGGCCCAAGAGGTGACACCTCTTAAACATTTTGTGGAGGCCCAAGAGGTGAGACCTCTTAAACATTTTGTGGAGGCCCAAGAGGTGAGCCATAAATATATAAATTTTTCTTATTTACGGAGCAATTCTACGGCGGTTAAGGAGGAGGAGGAGGAGGTGGAGGAGGAAATGGCACTTCATACAGATGGCACTTCACTTTTGGCTGCTTTCCACTGTTGGAGAAGCAAAGTCCGGGTCAATCCACTTGCTGTTCATTTTGATTAGCGTCAGCCTGTCGGCACTGTCGGTTGACAGGCGGCTGCGCTGAACACCCTTTCTGATAGCACGCTGGCGGCAGGGCAGGCAAGCACCTCCAAGGCGTACAGGGACAGTTCCAGCCACGTGTCCAACTTGGAGACCCAGTAAGTGTAGGACGCCGAGGGATCGGGGAGGACAGGGTTACGGTCTGCCAGGTACTCCCGCAACATCCGCCGATACTTGTCCCTCCTGCTGATAGCGGGCCCCGCAGTGATGGAAGTTGCACGAGGGGGTGCCATGAACGTGTCCCACACCTTGGAGAGTGTTCCCCTGGTGGCTGTGGGCCTGATAGATGTTGTGGGACTCTGGGAGACCCTCTCCTCTCTGCCGCCAGCAATGGTGGGTGGGAAAATCTCCATCATGTTCTGCACGAGTTCCCTCTGGTATTCCAGCAATCGATTTGTCCTCTCCTCTACCGGAATAAAAGAGGAGACGTTATCTTTATACCGGGGGTCCAGGAGTGCGAAGACCCAGTACAGTTTGTTCTCCACTATCCGGACAACACGTGTGTCCCGGGAAAAGCAGCCCAGCATGAAGTCAGCCATGTGTGCCAGACTCTGAATAGGCATGACCTCACTGCCCCCACCAGAAGGATCACTTGCCATTTCCTCCTCTTCCTCTTCCGCCTCCTCTCCGCCCCATCCGCGCTGAACCAATGGGACGCACACAGCCTGACTGCTACCCTCGCCGCCAGCATCCTCCTCCTCTTCCACAGCCACCTCCACGTCGTCCTCCTCCTCCTCATCCTCATCCTCCTGCAACTGCCACCGTGAAGCAGACAAAAGTGTGGTCTGACTGTGTAGCTCCGTTGCGTCTCCTCCTACCCCCGTCTCCTCTGCGTGCAATGCGTTCTCCCTTATTGCGATGAGGGATTCTTTAAGGACGCATAGGAGCGGGATGGTTACGCTCACTATAGCGTCCTCGCTGCTGACCTTCTTGGTGGACTCCTCAAAGATACGCAGTACATCGCATATGTCTGGCATCCATGGCCACTCGTGGTTGGCAAACTGAGGGAGCTGAGTTGGAGGCACGCGTGGATTCATAATCTGGTACTCCATCAATGCTCTCTGCTGCTCACACACCCTGGCCAACATGGAATAGGTGGAATTCCAGCGAGTCGGCAGGTCGCACAACAGCCGATGTTCAGGCAAATGGAGGCGTTGCTGGAGTTTTTTTAAGCTAGCAGCAGCTACAGTTGACTTCCGAAAGTGAGCGCACAAGCGCCGCACTTTCACCAGTAGCTCTGCCAGGTTGGGGTAAGTCTTTAGAAATTTTTGGACTACCAGATTAAAAACGTGGGCCAGGCATGGTACGTGATTGAGTTCGGCAAGCTCCAGAGCCGCCACCAGGTTACGGCCGTTATCGCACACGACCATGCCTGGTCCTAGCTGCAGCGGCGACAGCCACATCTCCGTCTGCTGCAATATGGCGTCCCTCACCTCTGGGGCGCTGTGCTTCCTGTCGCCCAAGCTGATGAGCTTAAGCACCGCCTGCTGACGTCTCCCCGCGCCAGTGCTGCAACGCTTCCAGCTAGCGGCTGAGTGCGATGTTAAGGCAGAGGAGGAGGAGGAGGAGGAGGGGGGTTTATCAGAACCCATGCTGGCAATCTTGGGCGGGGGTGGTAGGTAGGCCGTCTCTGTTTGCGACCCCGTCCCCGCTTCCACTACATTCACCCAGTGTGCCGTCAAAGAGATGTATCGTCCCTGGCCGCAAGCGCTTGTCCACGAGTCGGTGGTCAAGTGGACCTTTGCGCTGACTGCGTACCTCAGGGCCCGCCTGATGTTACGCGACACGTGCTGGTGCAGCGCGGGGACGGCACTCCGGGAAAAGTAGTGGCGGCTGGGGACGGAATAGCGAGGTGCGGCAGCCGCCATCAGGTCGCGGAAGGCCTGCGTCTCCACAAGCCTAAACGGCAACATCTCCAGGGCCAGCAGTTTGGAGATGTGGCAGTTTAAGGCTTGGGCTTGGGGGTGACTCGAGGCGTACTTCCGCCTGCGGTCGAACGCCTGCGAGATGGACAGTTGTTGGGACGAGGAGTGTGAAGGTGCAGGCGAAGAGGCGGGGGAAGGGGAGGCTGAAGGAGAAGGCCCCAAAGTAGCAGAGGCAGAGGCAGATGTGGAGGTGTCCTGGCTGGAGGTCTGGACCGCAGTGGCAGCA
Organism: Rhinella marina; assembly: GCA_900303285.1. Taxonomy (NCBI): domain Eukaryota; kingdom Metazoa; phylum Chordata; class Amphibia; order Anura; family Bufonidae; genus Rhinella; species Rhinella marina. The sequence continues at coordinate 95,371 of ONZH01019023.1, read as the reverse complement.
CACAACACAGGGGAAGAGGCAGTGGCAGCAAGACCGGGCGCAGGTTGTATTGCGTTTGCTCTCTCCCACTCAGCCCAGTGCTTGACTTCCAAGTGACGCCGCATGCCTGAGGTGGTCAGATTGCTCTTCTCAGAGCCCCTACTCAGTTTTGAGTGGCAGAGTGTGCAAACCGCGCTCAGTTTGTCATCCGCACAAACATTAAAAAATCTCCACACCACAGAAGTACGAGGCCTCAATGGGGGAGCTTCGCGCGACTGCCCGCTGCCGGGAACAGCTTCGGCCCTGCTGGCTATGGCCTCACTTCTCTGTCTGGACTGTCCTCTGCATCTGGACATCCCTCTGCCTGTGGACATCCCTCTGCCTCTGGACATCCCTCTGCCTCTTGCTGCCTTTTTCGGTGCTGCGCAGACCACCACCTCTCCACTACTTTCCTCGCTGGACATCACCCCTGGCCAAGTGGGGTCGGTCATTTCGTCATCCACCACCTCCTCTTCCACTTCCTCACTCTGCTCCTCCTGCTGCCCACTGGACATTCCAACAGCCTCCCTTGATGGCAACTGCGTCTCATCATCATCATCGCTCATGATAACAGATGCTGGCTCAGGGTCCACATCAGCAGGAGATGGCGAAAACTCAAGTGTTTGGGCATCACTACAAACAAATTCCTCTGCTAGCTCCTGGGATTCTTCCGGCACATCTGAAAAAGGACCCGAAAAGAGCTCCTGGGAGGGGTCAATGGTGGGATGACTCTGTTGGCCAGGTGTGGAGGAAGGAGGGTCAGAGTGAGACTGTGTGGATGACTGGCTGGTGGACAACTGTGTGGAAGCGCTATCGGCTATCCATTGCACCACCTGTTCAACCTGCTCAGGCCTCAACAGCGGTGTAACCCGCCCCCTGCTTAACTGTCCCATAAAGGCAGGGATACTGGATGAGCGGGATCCTGGCTGACCCTCACCAGCACGCATTGTATCCCCACTGGCTTCAACAAGGCCCCCAACAGCATTTCCGCGCCCCCGTCCTCGTCCACGTCCTATTCCGCTAGCCCCCCGCCGCATTTTATTTTTTTTTGGTTACAATATTTTGCCTTCATAGCCGTGAAATTACTTTGCAAGAGAACGCACAGTACAGTTGCCAATTGAAAGGCCTATATATTGTATATTTCAAGGTACACAGCCGTGTACTAAGTGATCAGACGGTGTGTATGAACACCAGGTTTGAGAAATTACTTTGCAAGAGAACGCACAGTACAGTTGGCAATTATAAGGCCTATATATTGTATATTTCAAGGTACACAGCCGTGTACTAAGTGATCAGACGGTGTGTATGAACACCAGGTATGAGAAATTACTTTGCAAGAGAACGCACAGTACAGTTGGCAATTGTAAGGCCTATATATTGTATATTTCAAGGTACACAGCCGTGTACTAAGTGATCAGACGGTGTGTATGAACACCAGGTATGAGAAATTACTTTGCAAGAGAACGCACAGTACAGTTGGCAATTGTAAGGCCTATATATTGTATATTTCAAGGTACACAGCCGTGTACTAAGTGATCAGACGGTGTGTATGAACACCAGGTTTGAGAAATTACTTTGCAAGAGAACGCACAGTACAGTTGCCAATTGAAAGGCCTATATATTGTATATTTCAAGGTACACAGCCGTTACTAAGTGATCAGACGGTGTGTATGAACACCAGGTTTGAGAAATTACTTTGCAAGAGAACACACAGTACAGTTGCCAATTGAAAGGCCTATATATTGTATATTTCAAGGTACACAGCCGTGTACTAAGTGATCAGACGGTGTGTATGAACACCAGGTTTGAGAAATTATTTTTCAAGAGAACGCACAGTACAGTTGCCAATTGAAAGGCCTATATATTGTATATTTCAAGGTACACAGCCGTGTACTAAGTGATCAGACGGTGTGTATGAACACCAGGTATGAGAAATTACTTTGCAAGAGAACGCACAGTACAGTTGGCAATTGTAAGGCCTATATATCGTATATTTCAAGGTACACAGCCGTGTACTAAGTGATCAGACGGTGTGTATGAACACCAGGTATGAGAAATTACTTTGCAAGAGAACGCACAGTACAGTTGGCAATTGTAAGGCCTATATATTGTATATTTCAAGGTACACAGCCGTGTACTAAGTGATCAGACGGTGTGTATGAACACCAGGTATGAGAAATTACTTTGCAAGAGAACGCACAGTACAGTTGGCAATTGAAAGGCCTATATATTGTATATTTCAAGGTACACAGCCGTGTACTAAGTGATCAGACGGTGTGTATGAACACCAGGTATGAGAAATTACTTTGCAAGAGAACGCACAGTACAGTTGGCAATTATAAGGCCTATATATTGTATATTTCAAGGTACACAGCCGTGTACTAAGTGATCAGACGGTGTGTATGAACACCAGGTATGAGAAATTACTTTGCAAGAGAACGCACAGTACAGTTGGCAATTGTAAGGCCTATATATTGTATATTTCAAGGTACACAGCCGTGTACTAAGTGATCAGACGGTGTGTATGAACACCAGGTATGAGAAATTACTTTGCAAGAGAACGCACAGTACAGTTGGCAATTGTAAGGCCTATATATTGTATATTTCAAGGTACACAGCCGTGTACTAAGTGATCAGACGGTGTGTATGAACACCAGGTATGAGAAATTACTTTGCAAGAGAACGCACAGTACAGTTGGCAATTGTAAGGCCTATATATTGTATATTTCAAGGTACACAGCCGTGTACTAAGTGATCAGACGGTGTGTATGAACACCAGGTTTGAGAAATTACTTTGCAAGAGAACGCACAGTACAGTTGGCAATTGTAAGGCCTATATATTGTATATTTCAAGGTACACAGCCGTGTACTAAGTGATCAGACGGTGTGTATGAACACCAGGTATGAGAAATTACTTTGCAAGAGAACGCACAGTACAGTTGCCAATTGAAAGGCCTATATATTGTATATTTCAAGGTACACAGCAGTAGTGCCAAATATAGTTTGGTATGTAGCAGAGCACCTAATACACCACTAATGCCTCTCTCTGTCCCTACTCCAGCAGCTATCCCTGAATACGGCAGCCGTTCTCTGTAAAGTGTATATTGTAGTAAAGCTATCACTGTACTGCACTATAGTAGCCCTGATAAGGGCTTTTAATCACGCTCCTGCCTGTCCAACAGCTAAAACCTGTCTCTCCCTTCTCCAGCCTCTGTCCCTGACTAAGTTCACGCAGCATATGCGAACGAGCAGGAAGAGCTGAGTTTTTAATATTCGAGGTCACATGGTTTTTCCAGCCAATGCATGTAGACGCCGTTTTCGCGATGCCAGCGTGCTCAGCGTGCCTGTCATACCCCCCCTGCATGGTGATTGGTGGAAAAAGAGCGCCAGGGAAGGTGGGAGGGGAAACGAATTCCAAGTGCGCCATCGCCGTTATACTCGAAAGAAATCGAGCACGCCGAATATCGTAGTATTCGATCGAATACCAGCTCGATCGAACACTACTCGCTCATCTCTAAAGCCTATTAATTCTTATCTCTCTCTCAGAATTATCTATGGTATTATTGTTTATGTCAAGAATATGTGATGAATGTGAGAGTGAAAACAACAGGAAAATTTTTCTTATATATGTACACTACCAAGACCACATGGTATTTAATTAAGGGATTTGTCATATTATTGTGCAAATTTTGTGAATACTGTTTTGTTGTTACAGAATGAAGACAAGTATTTTTCTTTAATGCAACTCTGGATGTGATGTGCATGTGTTTCCAGGAAAGCTGGGTAGCTGTTTAAATGTTTCAGGGACATCACACAGAGGAGGCTATGTAGCTAAGAGTAGTGTTGCAGCCATAAATCATTCATTGACTGGACAAAGAATGGGTGTGGCTATAAGTAGCTGTGTGTGTGAAGATTGTAGCCAAAGAAGAATGTAAATGATTGATAGCAAGGCACTGAGTGTGTGGAGTAAAGCATGCCATGTTTTTTTAAATTTTTTTTATACAGTATATATAATGCGTATTGGTGATTGAATTTATGCATACCTCCCAACTTTTGAAAATTGCAAAGAGGGACAATGTCTGCGGCACGCATCATGGCAGTTTTTTTCATTAAGGCCACGCCTCTAGCTCCACCCAAAACATAATTACTGGAGCCCCTGCGATAATTTTTTTCTTGTGCTTCAATGTCCATATAAATATTAACACATAAATCATCAGATTATAGATATTTTAAAGTCAAAATTGCACCAAATAATGAAATTTTGGTCTAATTTGTAGGTAGAAACCATGCAGACACTTTAGTAAGGAGCAAATTTAGTAAATTTATTAATGCACATTTATGCATTAATTCCCCAGGTCAAAAAGAGGGACATTTAAGGATCAAAGAGGGACAGAGGGACTTGGGTCAAAAAGAGGGACTGTCCCTCCAAAAGAGGGACACTTGGGAGGTATGCTTATGGGAATTTTGTTTTTAATTGGAGAAAATAAAAAAATTTTTAAAAAAAGGTGTGTTAATGTGATGTGTTTATCTGTATTGTCAGATTTGTTTGTTTCTCTGTTTGTATTTTTCATATGTTTGTGTTTCTCCAACACCAGACTGTTCTACCAACTGTTCTCAGGAGAAGCTATGGTACTTAGAAGAGAGTGTCGCACGGTTTGACCAAAGGCGGTGGACTCAGAAAACAGAAGGGAGGGAGGAGAAAAGGGTGAATGTTAAAGACAACAAGACAATCCCTTTCACTCGTCCCTTAATTTCAAGACACCCCCATGAAAAAAAATGAAGTCTTTATGTGTTTCTGGTGTATGCCTTTATGGAAAAAGACTATTCGTTTCAATGTCAAGGAAAGCTGGGTGCATCTGCAAACCAAAAATAAGTGCAGGGTAAACCAAAATACAACACTAGTATATATTGGTCTGCCGTGCTGAAAAAGAAGCTCCTCCGATAGACAAGGTTATGGACTGTCCTAGACCTACCTGCAGGATTGTGATTACACTTGCAATCCCCTCACATATCAGTATGGAGAAAGAAGAGGTAAATGACTGAACTAAAAGGCTGACCTACTCAAAGTTGTAAAGAGATCAGCTGGAAACCACATACGTTGCAGCACAAAGCTCCATGCAGTCTGGTACACAGAACACCAAGAAACAGAGAATTGACTTTAATATATATGAATGTTGAGAGAGTGACCCCAATGCTGTTGCCTTTGTTGAAAAGAATGATTGGAGTTGTGGGGTCAACGAGAGAAGTATTCGAAAGTCAAGATAAAGCACCAGACACTGTGAAAGTTCAGAATATCAGAAACAAAGATGTCTACGAAAGAAACTTCTTGTTAGTCCAACACATATATACTTTTTTTTCCCGAGAAGCCCAATGGTACTAAAGTTTTTTTTTTTTTTTTGTTAAACCATTAGTGTTGATAGATTAGAAATTGCTTCTAAAACTAAGGTGTATCACGGTAAAATAACCATTGCATATATTTTATTTTAGAGATTTTGAGATAGGTGGGTGCTCCTGCCCAAACTTTGTAAGATGACAAAGAACCTTGTGTATCATAATCCCAGACATAGGCCTTTCTTGATACAAACAAAATCATAGGCAAGTCAATCAGCTATGGTAGCTATGGGATTGGACAGAGTATCAGAAGCCTGATTTGCTCAGCCTCCAATCACATTGACATGTTGATCTGCTAGGAATTGAGTGGTCGACATAGTAATCCTCACAGCCCAGCAATGCATAGTGGTTAAGCTGGATGAATTTCTGTCAGTATTTCTCCTTCGATGATGAGCCCCGCCTACTTAGGATCAGGTTTAAGTGAAAACTTTCTATGAAATGATCTGCATGTACAGAATGAGCTGGGATTAAGCAGGTACGGACACAGAAGCAGATTACTGGCATCCTCTAATGTCAGTGACGATCACAAGCAATCACAAATGCCACAATGTCTTCAGACAGAATGGTTTTTGCTTGATATCAGGAGGCTGAGATGAGCAAGATGTGAAGGAGAAGCTCATTAGAACAGTTGTATAATCTATGGAGTAGTAGTGGAGGTCTGCGTCAGATGAGATACTGGAGGTACACAAAGACATACAAGATTCCATACATTTGGGTCTCCATTTGACCAGGCCCTTCTTCTCCTCGTCAATACCCGGACTGTGAGAACATGACTAAGAATACCTCAAAATCATTTCAGTAGGAAAATTATCAAGAACAAGGAAGAAAATCAATTAAAAATGAGAAGCACACACAACTACAGATACTGGTGGAGTAGAAAACTTGACAGGACCCTGGTACAAAGGCGTACTATCAACTGCTGTAATGCTAATCGGGTTAACAAGCTGTACCAATGGAATAGCTAATCTCCTGGCTACCTGAGAATACAAAAAAAGTGGCCGCAGACCCACAATCAATAAAGGCCATACCAAAAACCCAATCTTTATTATAGGCAATAGAGACAGGCAATAAGACTGATACACCAGTACGGGCAGAAGAAAAGTTGCAGGGAACCGACAGTTCTGGTTGTGCTCCCCCTCCACCAGGGGGAGCACAACCAGAAAGGAACAGACATTAAAAAAACCTAACAATATTTTTATTGCATGTATATTGCAATAATACTTCATTTGAAATGTCCTATGCAGTGCAGTAAGTTTTTTATTGAACTATAAAAAGCAGTATCCTCTGTAAAACAAATGGCCATCTGCCACATGGTGTCAACAGGAGGCATATTTAATGCTATATAGTATCTGCCCACAGAAAAATATGAGCATATCCTTAAAGGGAGTCTTTCACCTGTTTTTCACCTATATAACTAACAGCACTGCCCCACAGAAGATTGCAGACACATCCCAGACATGTCTGTGTGCACTGTGTGTCTGTATTACATGTCCAGGAAAAGCACTTTTATTCTGCTGGAAAACAGCTCCCAAGTGCCCAAAGCAAACCAGACTGAAGAGGGGAGGGCTGCTTTAGCTGCTCATATCTTGGGATTGGTAGCAGATAGAAAAATTGTTCTGACCTTTTTTGCAAGCTGGCATTCCAAGCTTTCAAATGGTACCACAGCATTATATCCAGTATATCAGAAGATATAGCTGTAAGAAATCGAGTCGGGAGAGAAAGCTGTTTTTAGTTTCACTTTCAGCGGGGCACTTGGGAGCTGTTTTCCAGCAGAATAAGGCTCCATTCACACATCCTGTTTTTCTTTCCTGATTTGATCCTGATTTTTTCAGGACCCATTGAAATGAATGGATCCAGATCAGGATCAGGATCGAATCAGGAAAGAAAAACAGGACGTGTGAATGAAGCCTAAAAGTGCTTTTCCTGGACATGTAATACAGACAAAGTGCACACAGGTATGTCTGGGATGTGTATGCAATCTTCTGTGGGGCACTGCTGTTAGTTATATAGGTGAAAAAACAGGTGAAAGACTCTCTTTAAGTTCTTTTCAAGAGTTTTAAGATTAGTTTTCAAAGCTTTGAAAAACTAAAGGCCTTTTTACACAGGATGAAAGGGTGGGCAATGATAGGATCTGTAGGGGGCTGAATGATGGCTACTAAGATAATTTGTTCCTTTTTATTGGGCAGCACACCCTTGCTTACAGAGGACGATGTGCTGCCTAAGAACAGAGATTTTGTGTGCTGTATAAAAGCTGAGGGCACCTGGTGAACGAGCATTTGCTTGTTGATCTAGCAATTGGAAACACCTTTACACAGGGCAATTATTAGGAAGGAGCATTCATACTAAGGCCTCTTTCACACTAGCGTTAGCACGGATCCGGCACCTAAAGGGTGCCAACGTATCCGTGCTAACACTGATACAGCGCTCCGGCCCCACACATGTTGACAGACAGTGGGACAGAAATACAGACATACACACACAAACACATACATACATACTTACATATTCCAGCCCGGGACGCCGGCAGCACGTCTTCACGCGCCTGGAGTATGTGAGTATGTATGTGTATGTATGTATGTATGTATGTATGTATGTATGTCTGTATGTGTGTATTTCTGTATTTCTGTGTAGCCGGATCCAGAATGACCCCCCATTGCAAGTCAATGAAGGACAGATCCGGATTACTTGTGTATCACACCAAACGGATCCGTCCCCATTGACTTGCATTGGGGGTCATACCAGATCCGGCTTGGTGCGGATGTCTGGACTGGAGAGAAAACCTCAGCATGCTGCGGTTTGTTCTCCAGTCTGAAGACGGAACGGAATGCTTTCAGGAGCATTCCGTTGTCTTCAGTTCAGTTTTGTCCCCATTGACAATGAATGGGGACAAAACTGAAGCGTTTTTTTCCGGTATTGAGCCCCTATGACGGAACTCAATACCGGAATTTTAAAACGCTAGTGTGAAAGTAGCCTAAAGGCCCTTTTAGACGGGCCGATGTGTCTCCCTGCCCGAGCGCCGATCAGCGACATCGGCGCTCATGCAGGGAGCCTTTACACGGCCCGATGAATCGAGCGCCGGGCCGCACGAGTGATCGCTGTATCACTCATGTGGCTGGGAAGCTCCATACTGTCAGGCGCACATCGCCTGTTTACACAGGGTGATGTGCGCCCGACAGATTGGATCTTTTGTACAAACCAAAAGATCCAATCAGCCGATGAACGAGCGTTTTACTCGTTCGTCGGCTGATTAGGGCCACTTTTACACGGGCCGATTATCGGCACTACCGTTCCTAGGAACGCTTTTTCGGCCGATAATCGGCCCGTGTAAAAGGACCTTAACTCTCATCCCTGATAACTGTCACGATCTTTGGCCAGTGTAAAAGGTCATTTAGATATCGAACACAAAGTGTAAGAGATGAATGAATCATGAAGCGAGAGATAAAACTGGCTGATCAGAGAAACACAATTAAAAAAGAAAACCCGCAGTGGGCTCACACAAAGCATCAGCTGATCAGCTAAATTCAGCCAGTGATGCAAACGTGGATTTTGAGCCAACCACAGCCAAAAAATTTTTAACCAGACATTTTCAGCAGACGGAAGTCTACCGTCAGATATCTGCAGGCTTTTATCTTATGTCTTTAGGCAGCTTCAGAGATAAAGGGGCCATTATCCACATTTATGTGTTGTGTGTTTATGACCTCTCAGTAGTTTAGAGATAAGCAGTGGCGTAGCTATAGGGGTCGCAGGTACGACCGAGGGCCCCCCTTGCCACTTGCAGGGCCGGGCCGCACCGCCAATTAGCCAGGTGCGGCGCAGCCCTGCGCACAGATGGGGCGGTGGCGGGGCAGAGGGAGATGAGCGCTTCCATTGTGGAAGCGCTCATCTCCATAGTCATCTGTATCGCCGTCCTCAGGACGGCGATACAGATGCCTGTACTGCGGGGCAGGGGAGGGAGAGGCGTCTCCCCTGCCCGGTACTCTGATAGGCTGCAGACACTAGGCCTGCAGCCTATCAGAGGCCGGCTCAGGCAGCGCGATGACGTCATCGCGCCGCCTGAGCCGTACAGCGCGGGACACAGGCCGGAAGAGGCCTGCATCGCATCGCTGCCAGCCTGATGGAGGTAAGTATTAATGTTAATTTTTTATTGTAGCAGTCACGGACCGGAGCTCTATTGGGGGCACTGGGGGCATTTTTAGGGGCACATGGGGACATTTTTACTGGCACTGGGGGCATTTTTACTGGCACATGGGGGCACTGGGGGCATTTTACTGGCACTGGGGGCATTTTTACTGGCACATGGGACATTTTTACTGGCACATGGGGGAACTGGGGACATTTTTACTGGCACATGGGGGCACTGGTGGCGTTTTACTGGCACTGGGGGCATTTTTACTGGCACATGGGGGCACTGGGGGCATTTTTACTGGCACATGGGGGAACTGGGGGCATTTTTACTGGCACATGGGGGCACTGGGGGCATTTATACTGGCACATGGGGGAACTGGGGGCATTTTTACTGGCACTGGGGGCATTTTTACTGGCACATGGGGGCACTGGAGGCATTTTACTGGCACTGGGGGCATTTTTACTGGCACATGGGGGCACTGGGGGCATTTTTACTGGCACATGGGGGAACAGGGGGCATTTTTACTGGCACTGGGGCATTTTTACTGGCACTGGGGGCATTTTTACTGGCACATGGGGGCACTGGGGGCATTTTACTGGCACTGGGGGCATTTTTACTGGCACATGGGGACATTTTTACTGGCACATGGGCGAACTGGGGACATTTTTACTGGCACATGGGGGCACTGGGGGCGTTTTACTGGCACTGGGGGCATTTTTACTGGCACATGGGGGCACTGGGGGCATTTTTACTGGCACATGGGGGAACTGGGGGCATTTTTACTGGCACATGGGGGCACTGGGGGCATTTTACTGGCACTGGGGGCATTTTTACTGGCACATGGGGGCACTGGGGGCATTTTTACTGGCACATGGGGGAACAGGGGGCATTTTTACTGGCACTGGGGGCATTTTTACTGGCACATGGGGGCATTTTTACTGGCACTGGGGGCATTTTTACTGCCAATGGGGGCACTGGGGGCATTTTACTGGCACTGGGGGCATTTTTACTGGCACATGGGGCACTGGGGGCGTTTTTACTGGCACATGGGGGCACTGGGGGCATTTTACTGGCACTGGGGCATTTTTACTGGCACATGGGGCACTGGGGGCATTTCTACTGGCACATGGGGCACTGGGGGCATTTTACTGGCACTGGGGGCATTTTTACTGGCACATGGGGGCACTGGGGGCATTTTTACTGGCACATGGGGCACTGGGGGCATTTTTACTGGCACATGGGGGCATTTTTACAGGCACTGGGGGCATTTTTACTGGCACATGGGGCACTGGGGACATTTTACTAGCACTGGGGGCATTTTACTGGCACATGGGGGCACTGGGGGCATTTTTACTGGCACTGGGGGCATTTTTACTGGCTCATGGGGGCACTGGGGCATTTTTACTGGCAGTGGGGGCATTTTTACTGGCACATGGGGGCATTTTTTTCAGGCACTGGGGCCATTTTTACTGGCACATGGGGCACTGGGGACATTTTACTAACACTGGGGGCATTTTACTGGCACATGGGGGCACTGGGGGCATTTTTACTGGCACTGGGGGCATTTTTACTGGCTCATGGGGGCACTGTGGGCATTTTTACTGGCAGTGGGGGCATTTTTACTGGCACATGGGGGCATTTTTTCAGGCACTGGGGCCATTTTTACTGACACATGGGGGCACTGGGGGCATTTAGATGGCAGCTGCACGCTAATCGTGCAGCTGCTGTGCCAGGGGCCCGCTGTCAGTGACAGCAGGGCACCCCAGAAAGAATGTAGGGGCAGTTCCTGGGTGTCCCTGCCTTCTAGATCGCTGTATACACAGCGCTCAATGAACACTGTGTATATAGCTGAGGGAGCAATGTGCTTCTTTCTGTCCCAGCCCGGTGGTCATTTTATCACCAGGGCCGAGAGAGTGCAGGAGCTGCCAGGTCTTGACCTTGATCAGCCCTGCACTGAGGGGGTGTATTTCCCCTGTAACTGGGGCTACTATGTCAGCCCCAGTAACAGGAGAAATCAATAGTGGAAAAAAAAGTGAAGTTAAATGTCCCCCAGAGGTCTTGTATGACCTTATGGGGGACACAAAGTGTAAAATTAAAAAGAAAAAAAAAAAAAAGCTTCACATATAAAATAAATTTCCCCAAATACGTCATTTTTGGTATCACCGCGTCCACAACGACCGGCTCTATAAAAATATCACATGATCTACCCCATAAGGTGAATGCCGTAAAAAATACAAATAAATACACATTGCACCAAAACAGATTTTTTTTAGTTACCTCACCTCCCAAAAACATAATATCAATCAATCAAAAAGTCATATGTACCCCAAAATGGTAGCAATAAAAAGTTACCTCATCCCGCAAAAAATGAGCCCCCACACAAGACCATAGCCAGAAAAATAAAAAAATGGCTCTAAGAAAATTTGTACTACAAAATAACAATGAGATAAAGTTGTCACTGTGATTTTGTAGTAAAACGATCACAGAAAGGCACAGAGCATTATCAATCATGTTAATGCTCTGTGTCTCTGCTGTCCTGAACGGGGCTTGGCTCTCTTTAACGCAGCGGATTCCACAGACGGCATCCGCTCATGTGAAAGAGCCCTAAAGCACCATTTTCTTATAAAAAAATGTAATTTTTCATTTTCACAGCAAAGGGTTATAAATTCTATGAAACGCCTGTAGGGTCAAGTGCTCCCTTCTAGTGTTGGGCGAGCATGCTCGCTCAAATAATATATTCATGCGAGCATGGCACTGCTTGGCACATCGAGTTGTTCGGCCAGACAACGCGTGTGCTCAAGCGCCATGCTCGAGTCCCCTCCCCGCACATTTCAGGGCTGTTACGCACCGGGTGACATGTGACCCGGCTCAGTCTTAGTCAGGGAGAGCTGCTGCAAAGAGGGACAGATAGTGTAGGGATAGGATTTGGCTAGGCAGGTTTAGTTTTTCTTTTCAAAAGACCCAAAAGTCCTTTTAAGGACTATTGTTTTATCTGCCTGCAACATCTAGTTTTTTGGGGGCAAAATTTGCGCAAAATTGCCTGACCTTAACACCACCTGTGCTGCGTGTGCTGTATAACGTTTGTGCATACTAAATATCTGTGACATCCGGTGTATTTTTTTTCAGCCGCTAATCAAGGCGACATTACCTACTCTGTGTCTGCTGTATAACGTTTTGGATCCTAAATACCTGTGACATTCAGTGTATTTTTTCTGCCGCTAATCAAGGTGACATTACCTGCACTGCGTCTACTGTATAACGTTTGTGCAAGGAGGGACAGATAGTGTAGGGATAGGATTTGGCTAGGCAGGTTTAGTTTTTCTTTTCAAAAGACCCAAAAGTCCTTTTAAGGGCTATTGTTTTATCTGGCTGCAACATCTAGTATATTTTTGGGCAAAATTTGCGCAAAATTGCCTGACCTTAACACCACCTGTGCTGCGTGTGCTGTATAACATTTGTGCATCCTAAATACCTATGACATCCAGTGTATTTTTTTCTGCCACTAATCAAGGCGACATTACCTGCGCTACGTGTGCTATATAACGTTTGTGCATCCTAAATACCTGTGACATTTAGTGTATTTTTTTTTCTGCCGCTAATCAAGGCGACATTCCCTGCGCTATGTCTGCTGTAAAACGTTTTAACATCCTAAATACCTGTGACATTCAGTGTAATTTCCTAACAATTTTTCCTTTAAAATCGATTTTGGGCATATTATTGTCATTCTGTAAAAGTGGCATAATACTCGGACAATATCGTTCCCAGCAGTGACTTGGGAGTCCTTGATGCATCTGTCATGGACATTCCTGTGACAGGTAACAGGAGGTCTGTCAGATTGGCAACACGTGGTATAATCTGACATGTTTTCCCTTTTTGTTGTTGGTATTTACCACACCCTTTTCCCTTAGGTGTTCTTGGTGTGGTAATTGTCCCTCCCCTATTTATTGCTTCTTCTCCCACTATTCCTTGCGGTTTAGAGCTTCAGTTGTTGTTGTGGTGAGCAATAGTTTGGTTCTCAGCTGAAATCCTGGAGCCTCTATTTCTTTATTGAAAGTTAAGTTTCCTTTTCCCTCCTGTTGTTTTGTTATTAGGCCTAAGGGAGACTCCTGTTCATCCTTCCTTTTGGAGGAACAGGTAGACTTATTCCTGTCATTAGTTCCAGGGTCCTATAGGGTCAGTTCGGTGTTTATGTTCCTGTGTATGAACTTGCCTACCTTTGAGGCCTATTCATACTGGTATACAGGATTTGAGCCAGGGTTTCCTGTAGGAGGTGTCTATCTTCCTTCCTTAGTTTCTAGGCCTAATCTCCTTTCCCTTCTACTCTCGGTTTGGTTCCCCCCCCCACACCTGCGCGTGATAGCATCCAGACATCCTCCCCATGCTGTTCCCAAACCATTTCAGTGGTGTTTCCATCATTTTCTGACCTTTTCCAGAGCAGGGGGTGCCTGGTTTAGTGCTCTGGTTCTCCAATTGACTTCCATTGTGCTCAGGTGCTCTGTAGAGTACTCGAGCATCACCAAGTGTTCTACCCGAGCACCAGAGCACTTTGGTGCTCGATCAACACTACTTGCTACACCCCTTAAAAATACCCTGGGTGGGGTAGTTTACAAAATGTGGCTTTTTGGGGGTTTTCACTGTGAGGGTACTTCAGGGTCTCTTCAAATGCAACATGGCGCCCAAAAACCATTTCAACAAAATCTGGCCTCCAAAAATCATATGGCGCTCCTTGAATTCTGTGCCCTGCCATGTCCCAATACAGCAGTATACGACCACATGTGGGGTGTTTCCACAAACTGCAGAATCAGGGTAATAAATATTGAGGTTTGTTTTGTTGTTAAGCCTTAATGTGTTACAGGAAAAAAATGTATTAAATTGAAAAATCTACAAATCTAAAATTTCACATCTAGTCTGCTAATTCCTGTGGAACACTTAAAGGGTTAACAACATTTCTAAAATAGTTTTTAATAGTTTGACTGGTGTAGTTTATAAAATGGGGTCATTTATGGGTTAGTTCTATTATGTCCGCCCCACAAAGTGACTTCAGAACTGAACTGTTCCTTAAAAAAATTGATTTTGAAAATTTTTTTGAAAATTTCAAAAATTGCTTTTAAAATTCTGAACCTTCTAACGTCCTAAAAAAATAAAATTACACTACCAAAATTATGCCAACATAAAGTAGACATATGGGGAATGTTATTTAATGAGTATTTTTTTTAAGGCATCACTGTCTTAAAAGCAGATTCAAATTTAGAAATGTTTTTCTAATTTTCGTTAACTTTTGAAATTTTTTTATAAATAAAGGTAAAACATTATCGACTCAAATTTACCATTAACATGAAGTACAATGTGTCACGACTAGAGTTGAGCAAACGTGCTCGTAACGAGCACTGTAGTGCTTGGATCCCCTGCGAGTGTGTCATACCAAAGGGATCCATCCCCACTGACTTGCAGTCAAGTGAGGAGGACGGATCCGGATGGCTGCGCCCATGCGAGCGCAGGGGATCCGAGCTCTACAGTGCTCGTTAGGCGCATGTTCGCTCAACTCTAGTCACGACAAAACAATCTCTGAATGGCCTGGATAAGTAAAAGTGTACCAAAGTTATTACCACATGTAGTGACACATGTCACATTTGCAAAATTAGGCCTGGTCAGGAAGGGGTTAAATGGCCCGGTCGGGAAGTGGTTAAAGGGGTATTCCCATCTCACAAATGTAGTTTGTATAGTTAGATATAGCCATACCAATATTATTACTAATAGAATGTATTTATATAAAATGTACCGTTTAGAAGATTTCCCTATTTGTATATCCGTTGCCCCTGGTTACGACCACCTCATGTCATGTAGTATGGTAGTCAGCTTGCTCTTGTTCAAACCCGCTCTGAGGTAACTGCTGTTTTGTGAACACACATTGCATGAGCATGTGGAGACACATCTCACTTTCACATCTGCGTTTTGGACGCTATCAGTCCAGAACGTAATGGTCAGGATCAGTCCAAAACGCAGACTTTATAAACGGATCCTGCTCCATAGAGATGAATTGATCTTGGAACAGGATCCGTTTCTCTGCGTTTTGGAAGCGCAGGCAAAAATGCTACAACCCTAAGATGTGTCTCCGTGTGCTCATGCAATGTGCGTTCACAATACAGCAGTTACCTCAGAGCGGGTTTGAACAGGAGCAAGCCGGCCACCACTACTACATGGTCACGGTGGTCGTAACTAGGGGAAACAGCCTGACTGATGTGTGTGGGACAATGCCTATACAAATAGGAAAATCTCCTAAACGGTACATTTTATATCATACCTCCCAAGTGTCCCTCTTTGGGAGGGACAGTCCCTCTTTTTGACCCATGTCCCTCTTTGATCCTTAAATGTCCCTCTTTTTGACCTGGAGAATTAATGCATAAATGTGCATTAATAAATTTACTAAATTGCTCCTTACTAAGCTATCTGTTTGGTTTTTACCTGTATATTAGACAATAACTCCATTATTTGGTGCAATTTGGACCTTAAAATATCTATAATCTGATGATTTATGTGTTAATATTTATATGGACATTGAAGCGCAAGAAAAAAAAAGGCCGGAGGGGCTCCAGTAATTATGACTTGGGCGGAGTTAGAGGCTTGGCCTAGTATAAAAAAACTGCCGTGATGCGCGCCGCACACATTGTCCCTCTTTGCAATTTTCAAAAGTTGGGAGGTATGTTATATAAATACGTTCTATTAGTAATAATATTGGTATGGCTATATCTAACTATACATACTACATTTGTGAGATGGGAATACCCCTTTAAGGAGCAAAGAGGAGCATAGGGACTTGGGCCAAAAAAAGAGAGACTCTTAGGAGGTCTGGTGTCCCACACTCTGCCCTGGTTTCTCTTTAGAGCTGAACTGCGGCCTGTAAAAGTCACCATACAGCACAAGACCCTGGGCAGCCAGTAATGTGACATTGTAACAATTCCTTTGTCCGCCCTCACTCTCCCTTTGTTCTCTCAGTTTCACCTATATCAGATAATATAAAGCACAGCTTATTTTGTTTGCCTATATCGTTTTTCAATAAAGCTCCTTTTGTTGAAGTGAAGCAAACAATCTTTAGTATGACTGCCTTTTACCAATAAAGTTGCATGAAAAAAAAGGAAAACGCAAAATCGACGTCATCGGGCAGCTGGCTCCGGTGGAGTCAACATGGCGACTGCAGGCTCGGGAGGTGACGGGGAGACGGAGACATCCTCGGTACAGTCGGTGAGACCTATCCCCGTGAGCTGCTCTTTGTGTTGTTAGCCCCCTGCCTTGTCCAGTGCTCGCCATGTCTGTTGCGGTATCTGTCTGTCTTATCGCGATGGACTGTGCATTCCTTTCTGTTGTTTTGCTAAAAGACCTTCTGGCTACAACTACTGTGCATGTTATTGGTTTACCTCAGGACATGCTGGCTTCCTAATGGTATAACCTCCATAGAGCACAATGTTCATTATAGGGAGAGACTATGTTCAGCAGAGATAAATGACCCCCATTAACTACACTGTGCACCACTTTCTGTCTGTGCTTGCGCCATGTTTTTATGCAGGTGTATTTACTGTGTGCGGCGCGCAGTGCACCGTCCAGGTTTCACACAGAATTTCTGTGTGGTTTTCTCTACATTTCGCCACCAAAATCTGCATGTGTTACTTGTGAATTTTGTTGCAGATTTTGATGTGGTTTTGCCCTGATCTCGCCCTTTGCAGTGGTGAAATCTGCACAAATGACTGACATGCTGCAGATGTCAGAATCCATAGCGCAGGTCACTTTCTGTGAGGAAAACATACGTAAGATGTACGTGAGATTTACCAAATCTCATTCCCTCTGCTTGTACTGTACCACGCTGCGGTTTTTCCTAGGGATGAGCGAATCAACTTTGGAGGTTTCATCCAAAGTTGATTCACATAAAACCTCGTTGTTGGGGTCCATTCACACGTCCGCAAGTGTTTTGTGGTCCCCAAATTGAGGATCCACAAAACACGGACACCGGCTGCATTTTTCAGACCACACATGGCCAGCACTATAATAGAACATGTTTGATTCTTTTACGGGGCCCCGGTACGGAAGTGCGGATATGGACAGCTTACAGTTTGTGGCCCCATTGAGAATTCATAGGTCTGCACCCATTCCGCAAATCTGCGGAACAGATGCAGACTCATTTTGCAGACGTGTGAATGGACCCTAATGCCCCTTTCACACGAGCGGGAGACTCGCATGTCTCCCGCAACGCATCTACAGGGCTGGACTCGGCACGGACAGGGATCGCAGAGCATTATATGCGATCCCAGTCAGTGCCGGAGTCCAGACCTGTAGATGCGTTGCGGGAGACATGCGAGTCTCCCGCTCGTGTGAAAAGGGCATAATACTGTAATATAGACGTTTTTTGACTTTGGCCACTTTAAAGGGGTTGTCAGTCTTCAACAGAAAACCAGACAACTCAAGGGATGGCCATGTGATAAAGAATAGGTGATACTTACCTGACAGATCCCTCGATGCCATCACAGTTCTCCCCTCAAGGCTCTGTTTTCATGTCTGCGGTGGTGACATTGACAACATGTGAGCGCTCCAGCCAATTACTGGCCTCTTCAGTGCACCTCTGGGGCCAGTGATTGGCTGCATCGGTCACTTGTTGTCGACATGAAAGTCCTGGGAAAACAGAGTCCTGCCAGGAGAGGTGGTGACATGGGACCTGTCAGGTAAGTAATCGTCTGTTCTTTATCACAGATCAGTCTCATGAGTTGTCAGGTTTCCTTTTGAAACCAGACAACCCCTTTAAAACTTATAGGTTTGTCACTTTTTCACTTTTTTATCACACAGCATGCGTCTCTACAATAAATGTGGCACGTTTTTTGACTGCAGAGTCCATGTTCTCACTGTGAATATTAGACAGGCTTAGTAGACATGGGCCATTCACTTTTCATCGGGCTTAGTATTTATCCTACTCATGTGACTAGAGGAATGCCCAGAATTTAAAGGGATTATCCCATGATTAACGCAAAAAATAAAAATCCAACATCATATAGTCCATGAGAATTTCTTTCTAAGGTCTCGTACACAGGACCGTATATTTAGTCCACATCAGATCCACATTTTTGCTGACCGGATGAGGACTCATTCATTTCAATGGGGCCGCAAAAGGTGTGGACAGTACACCGTGTGCTGACCGCATCTGCACGTCTAAAAAGATAGAACACAGTCCTATTCTAGTCTGTTTTGCGGACAAAAATAGGACACTTTCTTTTGAAGCCATAAAGAATATGAGAGCACGCACACGGCCAGGATCTGTGTTTTGCTAAGCTAGAACCGGCCCTGTACCTCTCATGGATCCAGAGATCTCCCCATTCATTGTTCCAGTTGCTCTGGCAGATTTATATCATGCTGCCAGCTGAGGGGGCATTCCCTTTCTGCTGCAGGTCTCTCCCTGTCTCAGCTCAGGAGGCAGTTGAAGGATGGAACTGAGCATGTGCGTTCACCTCAGCGTGGTGGACAGAGAGAGAAGTAAAAGAACAAACAGCAGGTGGCGCTATACAGATACATTTTATTGAATAACTCAGTGGCTATAATAAATGTTTAATTACATGCAATTACAAAAGTATTCAGATCCAGGAGCTGGTTTGAAAACGGCAGAATATTTTTAAGAGGCGTTCCAGGCATTGTAATTCTTTCTCCAGCCACTTGTCTTGTCGCGTTTCTCTATAGTGATGCAATGTGGAGGGCTGTGGAGTTGGCGTTGAGTCTATTTTTGCTTATTTTTTCCTGGTACTGACTCTGATTCCAGCTTAAAAAAAAATCTTAAGGCCTCATGCACACGACACTATGTATTTAGCGGTCCGCAAAAAATACGCATGACGTCCATGTGCATTCCTTATTTTGCGGAACGGAACAGCTGGCCCCTAATAGAACAGTCCTGTCCTTGTCTGTAATGCAGAGAGTAATAGGACACGTTCTATTTTTTTGCGAAATGGAAATGGAATGCACACAGAGTAACTTCCGTGTTTTTTTTTGTTTGTTTTTTTGCAGATCCATTGAAATTAGTGCTTCCACATAAGGTCCGCAAAAAAAAAAAACAAAACGGAACGACGTTTAGACATGTTAATAAAATAATATATTTCTATTCTATGAATCTAAGGCTCTTATTTTATTGTCAGAGATGTCGCCCGTGTGGTCACTGCTTTGCCACCAACAGAGAGTCGGAGTCTGATAAAATAGAGCATTGGTGCACCGGCTCCACTGCCCTGGATGTAATGAGCTGTGTGACATGTTGGCGTAATGAAAAAGGTGACATATCTGTAGGTCATTGAGTACAAAAGGGTTAATTTCTGAAGAAAAAGCCCCTTTTGAGCCCTTCAGGGGATTTTCATTGCAGGAACCTGAGCTGTGAGGTTTTGTCTCTTGGCCAGTGACACCCAAGCCTGGTTCCTCTTTCTTCCCCTTTGTCTAAAGTTTACTTCCACCCCATGTACTGGAATGGGGGAGTAGCAGGACAATCAGTTCCAGTCCAGATCCCACATCCACGTTTTTTGTGGGCCCATTGAAATGAACAGGTCTTTGTCCACCTAACGCTATAAAATGAAAGAATATTATATACTTGCACTATTTTCTGTGCCTCCGATCCAGTCTACTTCCCGCTGCAGCCAGTCAGGGTTCACAGCTGTATACCTGCACTTCACCACTGCAGCCTGGAGGAGGAGGACAGAAAGGTGAGTATATAGTCATTTTTTATTTTACAGCATTGGTAAACATAGGCCACTCTTAATAATAAACTTAGGTATTACCTCAAGGCTCTGTTCACATTTGCATTCTGGTTTCCTACAGAAACTACAACCCAGTGCTGAATAGGTCGCTTGACAGACACAACTGACTTACAACTGGGTTTTTTGTCTGGCTTTGATGCCTTGGCCATTATTTCTGCCTGCAGCTCCATTCTTTCTGGAGATTTATCACAGGCCAGCCTGATATCCCCTGCGCTGCCGGAGGATGCACGTAATTTATGGCGAGGCTCAGCCACAGCCTCCCACAGTCTGTGCGCCTAAAGAGAAACCATAGATTTCTGTCTATATTTACACCAGAAAACTGGCATAAATGAAGATTAGCTCTCAGACAAACAAGATGCTGAACATTGTAAAAGTCACCGTACAGACAGTTTCTTCTAAGATAATACTTACGTACACCTGTATGCTGGTTAGACCTTCAAGAGATGCTTCGGGACGTCAAAACTGATTTATGCCCCAGGGAGGGCAGTGTCCCTGCCATTCTTTACCAGGCGCCGCTCTGTCTGGTTTTGTGTTAGTGGCTGTGCCTAGTATTGCAGATCAGTCCCAGTCAGCTGATTGGTTAGGGTGCCAGGAGTCAAGCCCTCACCAATTCAATATTTTATGGTCTGTTCTACTCCTTGAACATCTCTAGGGGATTGTTATGTGCCATTGTTTCCTTTTATTGCTATTATATGCACTTTTTCTGTATGCAGATTGAAAGTGTGTCTTAGGCTACTTTCACATTAGTGTTTTTGAATTCCAATATTGAGCTCTGTCATAGGGGCTCAATATCGGAATAAAACGCTTTAGTTTTGTCCCCATTCATTGTCAATGGGGACAAAACTCAACTGAAGACAAAGGAATGCTCCTAAAAGCATTCCGTTCCGTCTTCAGACCGGAGAACAAACCGCAGCATCCGTTCCAGGCATCCGCACCAAGACGGATCCGTCATGACCCCCAATGAAAGTCAAAGGGGACGGATCCGTTTGGTGTGACACAATGGTAAACGGATCCGTCCTCCATTGACTTTCAATGGGGGTCTTTCCGGATCCGTCTCCCTGCAATTTCCCCTCCCTCCAGCAGGTGGCGCTGTGGGTAAACTTACCCTCGTGCGCGCCGTCCTCCTCCTGCTGTCCGGGCCTATGTATGTACAGTGTCGGACTGGCCCACCAGAGGAGTGGAGGATCCTCCGGTAGGCCCCAAGCCACCCAGCCACTTAAAAAAAGCATACTTACCTGTCCTGCCACGCTGCCGCTGTCCTCGGCTCCCACGCTCCACTGTCTTCCCTTCTGGTGCACACTATGACCTGACGCAGCGTCAGTGGCTGGGTGGGCTGATCTGAGGTCTGAGGGGGGGGGGGGGAGACCCTGATCTGAGGTCTGATGGGGGCACAAGACGCCGACCTGAGGTCTGATGGGGGCACAAGAAGCCGACCTGAGGTCTGATGGGGGCACAAGAAGCCGACCTGAGGTCTGATGGGGGCACGAGACGCCGACCTGAGGTCTGATGGGGGCACGAGACGCCGACCTGAGGTCTGATGGGGGCACGAGACGCCGACCTGAGGTCTGATGGGGGCACGAGACGCCGATCCCTGTACTGTGACATCACTGTGTTTATTATCCCTGTACAGTGACATCACTGTGTTTATTATCTCTGTACTGTGACATCACTGTGTTTATTATCCCTGTACAGTGAAATCACTGTGTGTATTATCCCTGTACAGTGACATCGCTGTGTGTATTATCCCTGTACAGTGACATCGCTGTGTGTATTATCCCTGTACTGTGACATCGCTGTGTGTATTATCCCAGTGCAGGAAGAGGTAAGTGCTCTGTGTTTGTGTGTTTGTTTTCTATTTTTCAGGGTCGTGAATGCAGAGGACTACGTCGGATTCGGTGGACTGCGTCGGACCAGCTTTTTTTTTTTTTTTAATTATTTTTGTTAAAAAATGGTGTGGGGTCCCCCCCTTTTTTCCTTCGCCAGCCAGATACAACCAGTAGCAGCAGCCTGGCACTACCAGGGTGGGAAGGGACACGGTTATTGGCCCTTCCCAGCCTAATGGTACCAGCCTGCAGCCGCCCCAGAGCCAGACCCTCAATTTAGAAGGTCCGGTCCTGCGGGTACCTGGCTCTTCCCGGCACCCCTGGTAGCGGTGGGTGCCGAGGTAATAGATGTTGGGGTTAGTGCTGGCCTGCCATACCGGCAAGCACTAAGCCTAGTATTAGTAATCAGGCCCGTCTGTAGATAGCCCTAATTACTAAAACTGTAGTATTGTAAAAAAAAATACACACACAAGTATAAAACATTTTATTGAAATAAACACTCCCCCAGACCCCTGTTTGACCATTTTATTAAAAAAAAAAAAAAAAAAAAAAAAAAAAAGCTGGTCCGACGTAGTCCACCGAATCCGACGTAGTCCTCTGCATTCACGACCCTGAAAAATAGAAAACAAACACACAAACACAGACCACTTACCTCTTCCTGCACTGGGATAATACACACAGCGATGTCACTGTACAGGGATAACAAACACAGTGATGTCACTGTACAGAGATAATAAACACAATGATGTCACAGTACAGGGATAATGAACACAGCGATGTCACCGTACAGGGATAATAAACACAGCGATGTCACCGTACAGGGATAATAAACACAGTGATGTCACCGTACAGGGATAATAAACACAATGATGTCACCGTACAGGGATAATGAACACAGTGATGTCACCGTACAGGGATAATGAACACAGTGATGTCACAGTACTGGGATAATACACACAGTGATGTCACTGTACAGGCATAATAAACACAGTGATGTCACAGTACTGGGATAATACACACAGTGATGTCACTGTACAGGCATAATAAACACAGTGATGTCACTGTACAGGCATAATAAACACAGTGATGTCACAGTACAGGGATAACAAACACAGATATTTCTTTATGGTGGGCCCCAAGAATTATGTCCTCTGGTGGGCCCTAGGTACTCCAGTCCGACCCTGTGTATGTATGTAAGTTTATGTATGTATGTATGTATGTATGACGCTGTCTGACACATGTGGGGCCGGAGCTCAGTTCTGGCCCCACACGTGCACCTGCGGCAGCACAGATCCGTGCTGCCGCTAATGTGAAAGTAGCCTTATAGTAAATATAGAGAAAAACTGAAAGTATCAGATCGCATGGGATTCCAAGATTTTGTTTGTCCCTATTGGATAGTAGAGCCAACCACTACCACCTCATCACTAAACTGGTTTAAAACAGTCTGGACGGTGTGGGCATGAAGATCTTCCCGGTGTCCTGATAGCCCACTGGGCCGTACAAGAGGCATCTAGTATTAGGGCTCCTGCATATGGCTGTAGCAGGTTTTGTGGTCTGCAAATTCTGCCCATTATTGAACTGTCCTATCCTTAATCCTTATCCTAATACAATCTATTAAAACAACTGCATGGCACGGATGAAAAAGAATAATTTATAAAAAAAAGATTGTTATAATTAGATATACACTTTATTTCCCTTTTATTATAAGTGTAGCTATAAACGAGGTTAATTGCGTTTATGGACTTCATGTTGTTTACTATGTTTTCTCAGGCTGGTGACCTGCACGGTCGGGGAGATAAGAGGATGACGCATTCAGCTAACGTTAAAGGTAGATTGGTCACAGGTTCACCAGTGTGAGGTGTCAAGTGTATTTCTTTGGTAATATCAATATGTAATCCATTTCTTTTCATATCCTTCCATAGACAACCCCTTCAAGTACTTGGTGGAAACTCTCGAGTGCAGTCCGGATAAAACTTTTTTCAATATTTCTAAATTGCAGGGCTCAGAGTATGGTGAGTAGTGAACTGCCAGAGTAATGTGCAGGTTTAAGGAGGACCTGTCCCCACTCCTGACATGTCTGTTTTAGTAACTACATGCATTCCCCATAAAATACCAATTATGGAACATCTATTTTTCTTTTGTCATTCCTTTATTATTCCTGCTAGAAGTTGTGAATGAAGTGGAGGTCCAGATGAGTTTTACCAGTACAGCACTGGTTGGGTATTGTCAGACTGTGCAGGGACATTCCCCCAACTGGAAATACCCATCTGGATCTTCATTTCAAGCTCCTAGTAATTAATTCAGAATTTCTAGCAGGAATAATAAAGGAATGGTGCATCATATATCATTATTACAAGGAAATACAAGTAGTTGCTATAGCAGACATGTAAGGAGAGGTGACAGGTCCTCTTAAGATGTACTGTAAGGCTCCATGGTGATATCACTGTCTGTAATGAGCAGTAAAATTGAAGCATTATAGCATAGCCATGACATGCTAATATTAGTGTTAGTATTTTTATGGGAGGACATAATTTACCAGCCATTGAGTTACAGCTTTAGCGTGCTTTTAGCTGAAAACAGGATAGTGGCTCCATATTTATTTGAGGGCAAGATTAGGCACAATTGAATTAAAAATTACATTTATAATGCAACTTTTCCCAGGTAAATTGGATAAAAATATTGCTCAAAAAGCCCTTTAGGCCCCTTTCACACGAGTGAGTTTTATGGGCGGGTGCGATGCGTGACGTGAACGCATAGCACCCGCACTGAATCCTGACCCATTCATTTCCATGGGTCTGTGCACATGAGTGTTTTTTTTCATGCATCAGTTCTGCGTTGCGTGAAAAACGCAGCATGTTCTATATTCTATTTCACGCAGCCCTGGCCCTATAGAAGTGAATGGGGCTGCGTGAAAAACGCATTGCATCCACAAACAAGTGCGGATGCAATGCGTTTTTCACTGAATGTTGCTAAGAGATGTTGTTTGCAAACCTTCAGTTTTTTTATCACGTGCGTGAAAAAGGCATCAAAACACATTGCACCCGCGCGGAAAAAACTGAACAACTGAACGCAATCGCAGACAAAACTGACTGAACTTGCTTGCAAAATGGTGCGAGTTTTCCTGAACGCATCCTGACCTAATCCGTCACGCTCGTGTGAAAGAGGCCTAAGACAATTTGCATCAGGGAAGCAATAGACAGCCTAGAGCCATTTTGTTAAAGCATGGTAGGATGCAGTAAATGTGGGTTATTTGCATTAGGTATGAACGAATCGATTTCTGATGAAACGTCCGAAGTCGATTTGCATAGTACTTCGTTCTAATACTGTATGGAGCAGGAGCGCCGCACAGTATTAGAATGTATTGGCTGAGATGAGCCAAAGTTATTACTTCGCAAAGTCTCGCGAGACTTTGTGTAATAACTTCATAAATTCATTTTTACTGAAAAAGAGTTTGGGAAATGGTTTTTAGAGGGATTGTCCAGCCTAGGAGCTCACAGTAATGTGTGCCATGGCTTCCTTTCCAGCCACATCGGGTATCCACCATCCTGAAAGTGGCTTGAGCACCAAGCCACTTCTGGTCCAGCTGGGACTCAAATTGGCTGGGAAGGGAGCTGTGGCACTATGGACAGGTAAGTATATTATTATTTCTTTATTATTTGGGCACATCATAGTAGCAGAGGTTGTAAGTACCTAGGCTGGACAACCCCTTTAACTGGTTATTAGATTATATTTTAACATGTTTTATTCTATCGCAGATGCCTTGCCTTTCTGCATCCGAGTGGTGCTGGAAGCTGTGGTGCGTAATTGTGATGGTGTGTTGGTAAAGGAGGATGATGCTATAAAAGTTTTGAAGTGGAAAACTAACTGTGAATGCCAAGAAATTCCTTTCCTTCCAGCCCGTGTTGTCCTGCAGGATTTCACGTGAGTATTGTATGGTGGTGTTTATTGTATAAAACACAGGACTTATGTGCTTATATAAAAACTATGGGGCACATTTATTAAAGAGGACCTTTCACCAATCCTGACATGTCTATTTTAATAGTTTCATGCATTTCCCACGTACTAACCATTCTGGAGCATCTATTCTTAGGTCTGTATGTTGTGCCATTCCTTAATTATTTGCACTAGAAGTTATGAATTAATTGCTGTTTGCCTTCAGTAAGGGAACAGAAGGGAGGTGACCAGTTGGGGGTGTGTACCTGCACAGACTGACTCTATCCAATCAGTGCTGCCATGTTCAGACTGTGCAGGTACACACCCCCAACTGGTTACCTCCCCTCTGTTCCCTTACTGAAGACAAATAGCAATTCATTCATAACTTCTAGTGCAAATAATAAAGGAATGGCACAACATACAGACATAAGAATAGATGCCCCAGAATTGTTATTACATGGGGAATGCATGAAGCTATTAAACCAGACATGTCAGGAGTGATGAAAGGTCCTCTTTAAGCCCATGCCACACCCACTTATTTAGACCAGGCGTGAGCTGGGAAAAGTTGCAGATTGCACCCCCATCTGCATCGGAAATGTGCCTCATTTATCTAGAGGATAGATCATCAGTTTTAAAGGACTACAGAACCTCTTTAAATGATCTAATTAAAGATTTTAAATATCTAACGTATAACCTCTGTAAGAGATTGCTTAAGATGTTAGATTGGTGAGTCCCACTCCCAGCACCCACACGATTAGCTATTTGAAGAGGTGGTAGCACTTCAGTACAGCGTCATACATTGTATAGTAGCCTTCAATCACATTCACTTGGGACTAAGCCATAGAAAAGCTATAGATGTGATGTCACAGGCTGAGAAGGAGGCTGCAGTAATCACCTGAGCCTCACAGCCTCTTCCAACAGATGATTGGTAGGTGTTTGGGAGTCAGATATTGATGACATATCCTGTGAAGAAGTTATCAATATTTAAAGAGCATCTGTCAGCAGGATGAACCCTGCCTGGTAAGATTGATCCTGCTGAGTAAAATGAGGGCTTCACTGCTTCTATTTTAATCAGCAGGATTGACCCAACCAGGCAGTATGCCTGGTTTAATAGGGTTCATCCTGCTGACAGCTGCTCTTTAAGTCCAGGATGACACCTTTTAACTCTTTTGAGAGAAATATATTGGATTGTTCTTTTCAAATGTTTAAAAATGTATATATATTTTTTTCATTGTAGTGGCATTCCTGCGATGGTAGACTTTGCTGCAATGAGAGATGCTGTGAAGAAACTTGACAGAGATCCAAAACTAGTGAACCCAGTCTGTCCGACAGACCTCATTGTAGATCATTCTTTGCAGCTGGATTTTACTAAATGGTATTTTGTCTGTCTTAATAAATAAGCTTTGAATGCGTCCATGCAGGCTTAGTGCACATAACTGCAAAATATGCATACTGGCCTTCTGCATCCCGCACTTTCCATGGTCTCTCTTATAGAAATGGCTATTCTTGTCTGCAAAATGGACAAGAATAGGACATGTTCTGTAATTTGTGGAACAGCTTCCTGGATGCAGACGGCACACAGATGACATCTGTGTGCTGTCTGCATTTTTTTTGCAGACTCCTGGAAATTAATGAGTCTGCGTGCTTTCCGCAAAAAAACACGTATTGGGCGCGGTCCAGAACTGCGGTGTGTACCTGAGGCCTAGGTCTGTAGGTACCAAAACACTTTTTAAAAATTTCATAGGCTGTTTTTTAGGTTACCTAAAGGGGTATTCCAGTATTTTCACTACTGATGGCTCTAAAAAGAGCAGAGGAAGAATGCATGCTGGGAGTTGTAGTTTCACATCAGTAATGCTGCAGGTTGCCCACACAGGTTACAGGCGTGTTCAAGCCTTCTTTCTATAATGTATGCAGTCTATCTGTTTTATTAGATACTTCTATTTCATCTGAAATAATGATTCTGGAGCATGTTTTCTTAGAACTCTGCATTGTCCTTTCCTCCTGGATATGTATGTGTAAATTGACAACTAGGTAACGGTTTAACATTGTCATGACTGATTGGACATGGTAAGTCTATGAAGGGACCCCCTCCACGACTGCTATTTTATCCTGCTGTCAGTTTCTTCAAGAATTTCTTGAAGGAATAACAGAGGAAAGAGCAAGAAAAAATGCTCCAGAAAAGTTTTTTTTTTATTCTGGCACATTTGAAAGGACTTGCCTTCAGTGGTGTAGCTGTAGGGGGTGCAGAGGTAGCAGTCGCTACCGGGCCCAGGAGCCTCAGGGGGCCCAAAGAACCTTGTGCTGCATAAGAAGAACACAAAGCACTGAGGGAAGGGGGGCCCAAGCTGAACTCTTGCACCAGGGCCTATGAGCCTGTAGCTACGCCCCTGCTTGCCTTGTTTACCAATGACAGTGTTTGTTTTGCCATGTAATGTGTAATAAATGTATTTGTGTATTATTTGAATTAAGAAAGTTAAAGGGCTTGTCCAAGATATTCATTTTCTTTTTAAACTGGCACATAATCCAATTAAAGGGGTTGTCCAGCCATTATTACGTGATAGCTTGTCCTGAGAATAGGCACTCACTAGCTGATCAGTGGGGGTCTGACACCCCATACCAGCGACGATCAGCTGTTTGGGTTTAGCTGTGTTGCGGGAAGTCAGCATCAGAACTGCACAGCTCCGTCAACTGCAGCACTGTTGCCATTGCCTTCAGTGGGAGCAGTGCTGTAGTAACGAGCTCGCTTTACTAGAAGCTTGACGGAGCTGTGTAGTTCGGTGCTGACATTCAGCGACAGAGCTACACCCAAACAGCTGATTGGTGGGGGTCCGACACCCCATACCGCTGCCAATCAGCTCATGATGGCCTATCCTGTCCTGAGAATAGGCTAACACTTACTAAAGGCTGGACAACCACTTCAATTAAAAGCGAGAAAAAGGTATACTTACCTTCCCAAACCCACTCCATTCTCTGTGCCACTGCTCCTCCTCCCTGCTGGCCATTGTTATTCTGACTGTAGTAGTCCCACACGTAGTGGCTAAAGCCAATGATTGGCTGCAGCGGTCACAGCTAGCATATATGTCATCGCTCCAGCCAAAACATTACAGCTACAGAGGAGGACTGGTGTGGTGGTGCTGGAATGGAGGTGTTCAGAAAGGTAAGTATACTCATTTTTTTTTATTAATCCAGTATAAAAAAAATATATCTCTGACAACCCATTTAAGTATATGAAATGGCATATTATTCATGTGAATCTCTCTCACAGCAGTGCGGCACAGACTGTTCCTACCGCAACTTCAGTTGATTCACACAGACCAGCGTCCAAGCTCTCACCGGCTAAATTGGGAGTTATGAAGTCCAACTGTAGAGGACAAAGTAGCTGTAGAGGAGCCTGTGATTCGGGAATATCAAGCAGGAGCTCTCGTGAACAGATAGAAAACACCCCAATGTTATGTCCTTTTCATTTGCAACCTATTCCAGAGTAAGACCCCTCTAAACATATTAATTTTTTTTTTCCATTCAATTATTTACTGTCACATTTACATGTATAACTTTTTGTAATCCTGCCATTTATAGACCAGAAGCTGCACTGAAAAGTCTCGAGATTGAGTTTAACCGGAATAAAGAGAGACTTCAGTTTTTTAAGGTAAGGCTGCCGTCACGTGACTGTGATCAAGACACATTTTAGCATTGTTATGTCCTCCAGGGCCATGAACTGGATTTAGATCATAATGGGATCCTATGTTTATCTAAGGGTGCTTTTAACCCAGACAGATAGCTAACTGATTTCTGTCCAATCAGACCAAAATAAGTCTAAGGCCTCATACACATCGTGTGTGTTTTGCAGTCCTCAAACAGCAGATCTGAAAAATACAGATACTCTCCTTGTGCCAGTCTGGATGTTTTTGCAGACCGATTCCCGTTAGTGGGTTCATGGACTGCATTTTGTGGACCAGAATAGGACATGTTCTATAATTTGCGGACTGAAAAACTGATACGGTCCTGTGCATGTGGCCTAATTTGGTTGAGTAAATAGTTAACTGATCGGATTGAAATCTGCTAGAAAACTGATCTGATGTGTGTTAAAAAAAAATGCCAATTTCAACTGTAGTGTATAACTCCATTATTATAGGAAATATAGAGGTTTTATTATTATAATAACAAACGAGGACCAATTTCATCATCTGTAAGATCGGTCTAATAGGCAACATGTGGTTTAGCAAAGAGTGACATATATAGTGAAATGTATACATGAGGCGGGAAAATCAGCAGAGGAATTCCTTGTCTAGATACATGACATTCCCTCTGTAGCCATCCAGCTTTTTTACCAAATACTGCAACCTATGTATATCCTAGATTTTAGTATGTTTATAATAATCATACTATCAATTGTCATAAAGGGGTTGCCTGTTTTTTTGTTTTTTTTTTTTCTATTGATGACCTACCCTCTGTGGGGGTCCGACACCAGACAACCCCGCTGATCAGCTGTTTGAAGAGAAAGCAGCACTCCTACGAGCATTGCCTTCTCTTCTCTGTTTACCTGCTTACCGATACAACTGCAGTGGTGAGCAATGTAATTACCACTATGGCATCCCCTTTCACTTCTATGGGACAGCTTCATCCTATTCACTTGGAACAGACGGGAGCCATCAAGTTAAAGGGAATGGGTACGCCATAGTTGTAATTGCACTGTTCGCCAATGCAGTTACAACGGGGAGCAGGTAAACAGAGAAGAGAAGGCAGCACTTGTACTAGGGCTGCTTTCTCTTCAAACAGCTGATCTGATATCAATGACCTATCCTGAGGATAGGTCTTCAGTGGGGGAAAAAAAAACGGAAACCCCTTTTTAAGTTGCCAATTTCCACAGTACAAATCTGTTGCTAGATGCCCTTTTAAAGCTATGGACAGCTTTGCCAACATTTTTTATTGGAACACCTATCAGTAATAATATCCACACATTGTGATATCAGAATACTTTATTAGTTAAAAAACATATATCAATGATTCACAGACAGTAGGAGACATATGAAAGGGAAAATGGAAAATGCAGGGACGCCGTCCTGCAGGGACACCTCCCAAACAAAAAGCTCCACAACAAGACAAATACTACCTACCAAAAAATAGTAATAGAAAAATGATATTGTAGATAAATTACATCACCTATATGTGCCCAAAATATAAGATCGGTATAAAAACAACCGAATATTAAAATGAATGCACAAAGGAAACATAAATCAAAATCAAAGAAAACATAAATACCAAAGAAGGAAGGCGTGGAGCTGGTATGGAGAGTAACCTGCAGGAAGGCGTCCCTTCCCAACGCCGTTTCGCCCTAAGGCTTCTTCTGGGGAATAAGAAAGACTAAAGTACAACCTCCCTTTATAAACAGACAACACAGCTGATAAAATACAATAACCTAATCCAGAGTAATTACCTCATACAAGCAGCCATGCACGTGGGACGCCACTACCAAAAGAACCGGAAAAGTGTCACCGGAAGTCCAAAGAAAAATGTCCAAAAGGCGGACATGGTGCGCTCCAAGCTGGAACGCCATGCTCCCCGCCCTGCAACGCCACGAAAGATCAGGGAACGCTACAAGAACCACAAACAGCCGGAAGTACGTCACCGGAAGTGACGACCCACCGGTAAGTATAGTGCGCTCCAAGCTGGAGCGCAACCTCCGCCATATTAACTAGAGGCAGTGCGTTCCAATCTGGAACGCATAGCCACAGTGACACATTAAATACGCGTACCCCATACCACCAGTATGCGTCCAACGTGCATATACAATAATAGATCGGGGCACAAGACTAGAATAAATAGGTGCCCTGAGATATAATATATAAAAATATATAAAACATAATCAATTGCGTCCAACAAAAATGCATAAAAAAGAAGAATTCTTTTGTTTAGACGTTAAAAAGGGGCAGTAAAGAACATGATACAATAAAAGGAAAAAATATGAGGAATGTGTACATATAGGATATGGAAATATAACAAACAACAATTCCATAAAAGTGACCATGATTGATTAACAAATACAACCATACATTAAACATACAGTGATAGGTGCAAAGCATCGGTGCGCGGTGCGAAGTGCAAAAAGTGACAAAAAACAAGAGCATAAAGTAAATGGTAAACCGTTTACCATTTACTTTATGCTCTTGTTTTTTGTCACTTTTTGCACTTCGCACCGCGCACCGATGCTTTGCACCTATCACTGTATGTTTAATGTATGGTTGTATTTGTTAATCAATCATGGTCACTTTTATGGAATTGTTGTTTATGTTTCCATATCCTATATGTACACATTCCTCATATTTTTTCCTTTTATTGTATCATGTTCTTTACTGCCCCTTTTTAACGTCAAAACAAAAGAATTCTTCTTTTTTATGCATTTTTGTTGGACGCAATTGATTATGTTTTATATATTTTTATATATTATATCTCAGGGCACCTATTTATTCTAGTCTTGTGCCCCGATCTATTATTGTATATGCACGTTGGACGCATACTGGTGGTATGGGGTACGCGTATTTAATGTGTCACTGTGGCTATGCGTTCCAGATTGGAACGCACTGCCTCTAGTTAATATGGCGGAGGTTGCGCTCCAGCTTGGAGCGCACTATACTTACCGGTGGGTCGTCACTTCCGGTGACGTACTTCCGGCTGTTTGTGGTTCTTGTAGCGTTCCCTGATCTTTCGTGGCGTTGCAGGGCGGGGAGCATGGCGTTCCAGCTTGGAGCGCACCATGTCCGCCTTTTGGACATTTTTCTTTGGACTTCCGGTGACACTTTTCCGGTTCTTTTGGTAGTGGCGTCCCACGTGCATGGCTGCTTGTATGAGGTAATTACTCTGGATTAGGTTATTGTATTTTATCAGCTGTGTTGTCTGTTTATAAAGGGATGTTGTACTTTAGTCTTTCTTATTCCCCAGAAGAAGCCTTAGGGCGAAACGGCGTTGGGAAGGGACGCCTTCCTGCAGGTTACTCTCCATACCAGCTCCACGCCTTCCTTCTTTGGTATTTATGTTTTCTTTGATTTTGATTTATGTTTCCTTTGTGCATTCATTTTAATATTCGGTTGTTTTTATACCGATCTTATATTTTGGGCACATATAGGTGATGTAATTTATCTACAATATCATTTTTCTATTACTATTTTTTGGTAGGTAGTATTTGTCTTGTTGTGGAGCTTTTTGTTTGGGAGGTGTCCCTGCAGGACGGCGTCCCTGCATTTTCCATTTTCCCTTTCATATGTCTCCTACTGTCTGTGAATCATTGATATATGTTTTTTAACTAATAAAGTATTCTGATATCACAATGTGTGGATATTATTACTGATAGGTGTTCTATTATTCTTTCATATCCACTTCGTTGATTCGTTATGAATCAAGTTTTTTGGTGTTCAACATTTTTTATTATTATTATTGCATCATACTTATTTTGAGCTAAACACCAACAATTCACCAGCAGTAAATTAACTAAAAAGCTGAAATAGCAATGCATGCCATTTTCATATTGCTGTATTTTTAAGTCTGTGCCGGAAGTGGCCCCAAAACACAGAAAAGGTGCTGTCCTTTTTTTTGTTTTTGTTTTTGGTCTTTGTTTTTTGTTTTGTTTAACAACCCCATTGAAGTCTGTGGGGAAAACTACTCTACAGAAGGCGCAGAACAAACAAACTGAAAGTTTGTGGATTTGAAAATCCGCACAACAGATACGTTTCCGCATAGAAATAAAAAAAAAGTGTACACTAAAGTGATAATTACAATTAAACAACCTAATTACATAACTCTCGGTCTATGACTGAGAGGTTTTATGTATGGAAATGTTGAAAATGCATAGACTTTTTAGTTAACTCCACAATCAATTGCTTTTTATCAGTGGTGTTCAAAGGCTTTCAAGAATGTTACAGTGGTACCTCCGGAAACAGGAACTGTGCATCAGGTGAATTTGGAATATCTGTCAAGATTAGTTATGGAGCAAAATGGCTTCTTATATCCAGACAGTGTCCTTGGTACTGATTCTCACACTACTATGGTGAATGGCCTTGGAATCTTGGGTTTAGGTGAGTTATGTTTGATGACCACCTTGTGGAATGTTTGTACTGGTGTTAGGTCATACATAAAACACATTTCTAGTCAGTCACGCAAATAGAAATGTCAATTAAAGGGGCGCTTATCCTATATTGATGATCTGACCTCAGGATGGGTCATCAATATCCGATCAGTGGGGGCTTGACTGCTGGCGCCACACCAATCAGCTACATGAACAAAAATTCAGCGCTTGTATGTGTAGCAGCGAACAGAGTAATTACAGCTCCTCCCTCCTATTCACTTTAGTCATCAATATAGGATAAGCGAACAGTCTCTTTAAAGAAGACGACCGATGGGTAAAGTGGATGTTTATTATTAGTGAGGTTGAATGATTGCCAGTGTTATCTTCAATTGCTCATGTACTGCAGCACCTATGTGAAGGCTTTTAGGGCTTCTTCTCATTCATACTGAACAGGGCTCGCTGTACTTATCTTTTGATTTAGTTTATAACACATAGTGATCTGCTGCTGCACAACTTCTGGTTCTGATACCTTGTGTAATTTACAATAGGTTGCTTTTCACACAGACAGTATTTGGTCAGTATTTTGCATCCGTATTTGTAAGCCAAAACCCAGGAAGAGGTCCAAAAAAGAAAAGTGGTGACTATTTATTTATATAATTTTTTTACTTTTGTAGGTTCCACTCCTGGTTTTGGCTTATAGATACTAATGCAAAATACTGACTAAATGCTAACCATGTAAAAGTGACATTAGTATATGTACGACGGAGGTAAGCGAGTGCCACAGCCACCAGGTGCTGTTTCACACTGTTTAACCCCTCAGATGCCGTGGTCAAATGTGACCATTGCACCTGAGCGCTGATATTAAAATTAGGTCACTAGTTTAACCCTTACAGTACCAGCGCCGTACATGTACGGCGCTGGGGCGATGCGGGCGTCATGGCCGGCAAGTCTCTGCTGTTTCTAACAGCAGAGACCTGCCGCTACTTACTGTATCGGCTGCGTCTTCCTGGGCGTGTGATCACGGCATCTAGTTGCGTCTAAACCCGGAAGCGTTCGCTTCCGGGTGGTGTACAGACACCCCGTGTGGCCAATCGGGGTGTCTGTACACCGTATGAAAACTGTAATCCTCGCTGGTGAGGATTACAGTTTTCAAAGTGCAATTCTTATTCTGGCCACTAGATGGCAGGCCAGGATAAGAGATGAGCAATTCATGGATTTATATGAGTCTAGAAAATCCATGATTGCTCATAAAGAAAAAAAAAAAGCCACAATATATAAGCTCATATTAGAGCTTTCAAATAGTAAAAAAAAATAAATAAAAAATAAAAAAGATATAAAATATTCAAATCCCCCACCTTTCCGTATAAGTAAAAAATAAATACCTAAATAACACTAAATATAGACATCATGGGTATCACCGTGACCGAAAACGCCTGTACTTTTAAAATATAAAAAAAAAAATTCCAATACGGCGAATTGTGTGGCGGAAAAAAACGTCCAAATGGCGATTTGCTGTTTTTTGTTGGTTTTTTTTTTTCTAAAAAAAATTAAATAAAAAGTGATCAAAAAGTCATACACACCCCAGAATGGTATCAATAAAATCTTCAGATTGTCCCGCAAAAAATGAGCCCCCATACAGCTCTGTACACATAAATACCAAAAAGTTATAGGGGTCAAGATATGACAAGGAAAAAAAAAAAGGGCAACTTTCTAATTATTTTTTCACTATCAAAACGCAGGAAAAACTATACATATTAGGTATTGCCGGATTCGTACTGACCAGTAGAATGAAAGTATCGGGTCAGTTTTAATGCACATCGAACGCTGTAAATAAGAAACCCGTAGAACTGTAGCGGAATAGCGTTTTTTTTTGCAATTTCACCTGATTTGGAATTTTTTTCCCGCTTCCCACTACACCATATGCAATATTAAATGGTGGCGTTGGAAAGTACAACTTGTCCCGCAAAAAACAAGCCCTCATACAGCTATGTGAACAGAAAAATAAAACAGTTATGGCTGTTTGAAGGCAGGGAGCGCAAAACGAAATGCATGACCGAAAAAACCTCCGGTACTGAAAGGGTTAATAAACATTTTTAACACATATTGGGCCAATGTATTTCATAGATCTTCTGAAATGTGTAAATGTATGTATGTAATATACAAAGTTATTGATTATTGTAAATTGTCATTAACGTGTGGCGTTTTTATTTATTATTCTGGTTGTACCTTTAACAATTTACATGCATGTGCGCCGTTAGTTTTCTGCCTGCAATAAAGCATTATTAATGTTCATTTTTCAAGGTGTGGGAGGAATCGAAGCAGAAGCAGCTATGCTGGGTATACCCATCACATTAAATCTACCAGAAGTGGTTGGGTGTGAGGTGACAGGCTCTGTTTCTCAGCTTTCCACTTCCATAGATGTCGTTTTAAGCATCACTAAGGTGAGAATTCTTATTGGTTAGAACCTATTCCATTTTTTTTAAATTGTACCTACTACAATAGTAGCACAGTTTATTAGTACCCCTGACTCTCTGGGAGTCATATTCTTGGACCTCTCAATATTTTATGTTCTTAATGACAAGGCAGATGCAGCATGTAGTCTTACCCAGTGTTAGGAAGTGGTTTTGCAATTTTGTAGGTGAAGGGAGTCTTCAATGAATTTACTATTTTAATGTCATTTAATGAAAAGTAATAAGTTCTGTGTAAGGTTTAACCTTAACAAATATTTCCTCAGACGTCGTTCTCAAAGAACAAACTCATTCCTTATTTCTCTACAGCACTTAAGACAAGCTGACTTGTCTGGAAGGTTTGTGGAATTTTTTGGAGAGGGAGTATCTCAGCTTTCAGTTGCCGACCGTACCACAATAGCAAATATGTGTCCAGAGTATGGTGCCACGGTGGCTTTCTTTCCAGTGGACCAAGTAACTCTTAGCCACCTGAAACAAACTGGTAAGTGTTCTAGACTAGCCGTCTAGGTGGTGCTACTAAGAGTAGCTGTCCAAGAGTTGTGCAGGGGTTTTGTATTGACCCAGCACGCTCACCGATTCGCTGTTTGAAGAAGAGGTGGCGCTCCATGCGAGCGCTTCTTTCTCTTAATTCTACGGATCATCTCTGAAGCAAGTGTAATTGCAAGTTCTCGCTCCATTAATTTGAATGGAGCAAGTACTTGTAATTACACTATGCCGCCACTGCAAGGGAGACAACATGTAGTGTAATGAAGAGGAAGCCGTGCTCACATGGAGTGCTGCCTCCTCTTCAAACAGCAGATCTGCAGGGTGCTGAGTGTTGGACCCCCGTGGGTCAGATATTGATTACCTATTCTGAGGATCAGTATGAAACCCCTGCACAACCCCTTTAAGTTAGCTGCAGTCTTTTAAGAAGTCTCTTCATAAGAATGGATTTAAAGAGACCAGTGTCAGACTAGTGTTAAGGTCCTTTTACATGGAACGATAATGAGGTCTGTTAAAACGCTTGTCCCTGTAATTGGCCTGTGTAAAGCTGCCAGCAATCGTCCAATGAACAGGCAAATGCTCATTGATCGGTGGTCATGTCTTACCACAAAAAAATCATCATTTCTGTGCATCACATCTCCTGTAAACTGGAATACAGCGCTCGTCCTCGTATAGCAGAAGTGATTGCTGCATGTAAATGCAGCTCTCCTCTCCTGTGACGATCAGGCTATTATTGGAAATGTTGGTTCGTTCCCAATAATTGGCTGCAACATTGATCCGTGTAAAAGGTCCTTTAATTGATATGTGTAAAGATTTCATTGATCTGGCAGACATCTCTCAAAAAACTGATTTGTCTGGCTCAAAAATCTCTGCAAATCACCAATATTGCCATTATTGTAGAAGGTAAACAGCATTTAAAAGCCATTCCATACACTAAAGATTGTGGATGGCTGTGACAAAGGAGTATGACAGATGCTGACTGACGGCAAATATATATAATACATTTCACACATCTCATTACAAGCTCAGGTCAGTGCACAGTTTATCAAACAAATAAAAAGCTGTTCAGAAAGTGCCAGCTTAAAGGGGTTATCCTGCTTTCCACATTTATTACTAGGCCCTGGAATGTAGTCCACATAAAATAAATGCACTCAACTGCTCCCCGCTATTCAGTTACAGGACCGAGGATCCGTTTAGCAATGCTGGTCTGTAAACTTTCAGGCAGGGTTGTGTGCTCCAGTGCAGTGATTTTCAACCAGTGTGCCGCGGGGAAAGTTCCCCTTGTATTTAGAGACCCCTATCAGACCTCAGATCAGCCCACCCAGCCACATAAGATAAAAATAAAAAATCTTACTTACCTGTTCTGTGCTGCGGCTGCCCTCCGGTCCGCGCTCTGCTCTCTTCCCTGGCGGCGCGCACTATGACCTGACGCTGCACGCAGCGTCAGGTCATAGTGTGCGCGGGCCAGGGAAGAGCGCGGACCGGAGGGCAGCCGCAGCGCAGAACAGGTAAGAAAGGTTTTTTATTTTTATCTTATGTGGCTGGGTGGGCTGATCTGAGGTCTGATGGGGGCACAATACGCTGATCTGAGGTCTGATGGAGGCAAATATGCAGATCTGAGGTCTGATGGGGGCAAATATGCAGATCTGAGGTTTGATGGGGCACAATACGCTGATCTGAGGTCTGATGGGGGCACAATATGCAGATCTGAGGTTTGATGGGGCACAATACGCTGATCTGAGGT
This sequence comes from Rhinella marina, assembly GCA_900303285.1. Taxonomy (NCBI): domain Eukaryota; kingdom Metazoa; phylum Chordata; class Amphibia; order Anura; family Bufonidae; genus Rhinella; species Rhinella marina. Next base: position 56,563 of record ONZH01019023.1, on the reverse strand, counting down.
CTGATAGGGGCACAGTAGGCTGATATGAGGTCTGATTGGGGCACAGTCTGCTGATCTGAGGTCTGATGGGGGCACAATACGCTGATCTGAGGTCTGATGGGGGGCACAATACGCTGATCTGAGGTCTGATGGGGCACTACAATGATCTGAGGTCTGATGGGGGCACAATACGCTGATCTGAGGTCTGATGGGGGGCACAATACGCTGATCTGAGGTCTGATGGGGGGCACAATACGCTGATCTAAGGTCTGATGGGGCACTACCCTGATCTGAGGTCTGATGGGGGCACAATATGCAGATCTGAGGTCTGATGGGGGCACAATACGCTGATCTGAGGTCTGATGGGGCACTACGCTGATCTGAGGTCTGATGGGGGCACATTAAGCTGATCTGAGGTCTGATGGGGGCACATTAAGCTGATCTGAGGTGCTCCCATTTTCAACCACATATCTATGTGAGCTGGGCTTCTCAAGCTTGACTGCGATAAAAACTAAAAACAGGGAGAGACTGAGAACTGTTGAGGAAGAGCTTCGTGTGTGTCTTTCCACCATTCCTGCCAGGATATCCCTTTTGTGTTCATCGAAACAGGCCCAGGTTTCACACTGAGTGAGTATAAATACATTTAGAATCTATATTATTAACTATATGTATAATATGTACTGTTTTAGTGTCATTTTGTGCCATTTTGGTTGGTGGTGTGCCCCAGGATTTTTTAAGTGTAAAAAGTGTGCCGCGGCTCAAAAAAGGTTGAAAATCACTGCTCCAGTGTAACCATTCACTTACCTCAGCAGTGAAATGTCCCCAAGTGGCAGGCACGTTAAACACGTTGACAGTGTTAAATCTGGAAAACCCTTTTTAAGGCTTGCAGGCATAACACCTGTAAACCACACACTTTTTTTTATTTTTTTTTTTTAGCTGCTTTTCTTTGCAAACTGTTTTTTTTTTTTGGTGTGGCTTTTTTGTTTGCATGTGTTTTTTTGTTTGTTTTTTTCAGACAGCTATTTCCTTATACAGAAATGTATAAAATACCATAACTGGAACATACTGCAGTTAAAAAGAACAAAAACAAAAAAAAAAAAACAGTGAAATCTGCCTACGGCAACATGCCTGTACTTTGGTCATTTACGTAGTTAGTTGGTTGAAAAAGACCTAAATGTGTCAAGGTCAGCAGTTTAATAGTTGCAAACCAGAGGAAAGCCCCCAAAAAAACCACCGACAGAGACCTAATTTTGCAATAAAGTGACAACAATTCCTTTCGGATCCCCCGCTGGCAATTAGACAGATCCCTGGATCTATGTTCTTCTTTAATACCGGTAACTGTGTATGGTGTGTTTTACACGACAAATGCCTTACCTGCGCTCCACATTTATTCACACCTTCAGCCATGTTCAGTCCCTTTGTAGTTCGGACAGTAATTAATGTGGTGAATGCGTACGATTCAGTGATTTGTACTTCTTTATTTGAATATAGCTCCTAATCATGGAGGAAGTATACAACGCTTCTGTACATGTGGCCATAATGTGATATTAGTGAAAATAAATATAAAAGTGAAAATGGCGTGTAGCTAGCCAGGTTACACACAGTGCTTTACTGACCTTCCAGTATAACATATTAGCGTTCCTGTAAATGTGTACAGTGGGGCCTACTGACTCTCTTCCAATGGCAGATGTCGGTGGAGAGCCCACTCAGGGCACATGCATGTTAGGCTACTTTCACACTAGTGTTTTTAAATTCCGGTATTGAGTTCCGTTATAGGGGCTCAATACCGTAAAAAAAACGCTTCAGTTTTGTCCCCATTCATTGTCAATGGGGACAAGACTGAACTGAAGACACCGGAATGCTCCTGAAAGCATTCCGTTCCGTCTCCTGACTGGAGAACAAACCGCAGCATGCTGCGGTTTTCTCTCCGGTCCAGGCATCCACACCAAGACGGATCCGGATTGACCCCCAATGCAAGTCAATGGGGACGGATCAGTTTGGTGTGACACACCAGTAATCCGGATCTGTCCTCCATTGACTTGCAATGGGGGGTCATTCCGGATCCGGCTACACAGAAATACAGAAAGACAGACATACATACATACATACAGACATACAGACATACATACATACTCACATACTCCAGGGAGGGACGCCGGCAGCATGTCTTCATGCGCCTCCTGCGCGCAGCTATGACATTTCCCCACTGCCCCTTTAGGTGCCGGATCCGTGCTGCCGCTAGTGTGAAAGAGGCCTTAGCCAGAACCTAACAGGGATCAGGAGAGAGCTGTTGGCCAGCAGCAGAATTTGTCCATTTGTATGCATCCACGATCGAAGTTTGTAAGTCCACCCTAATAAGAAAGTTTTATTTTTTCCAACATCAAACAGAGGACAAGGACAGGTTCTATTGTAACCAGATACAATATTGAAACTGGTCTGAATGATGAGAGGTGTCTGTGAGGGTAACCCTTAGGTGAAGATACCCATGTGTGGGCAAAAATTAGTAGCATAATCTGACATGTCTCACTTTATGTGATGATAACTTTGGAACGCTTTTACTTATCCAGGCCATTCTGAGACTGTTTTCTCGTCACATATTGTACGTCATGACAGTGGTAAATTTGAGTTAAAATATTTCATTTTTATTTATAAAAAAAATTCCAAATTTACCAAAACTTTTGAAAAATTTGCAAATTTCCAAATTTTAATATCTCTACTTTTAAAATACATAGTAATACCTCCAAAAATAGTTACTACTTTACATTCCCCATATGTCTATTTCAGGTTTGAATCATTTTCAAAATGACATTTTATTTTTTTGAAGCTTAGAAGTTTAGAACCAAATCTTGACATTTTTCACAAAATTTCCAAAACCCACTTTTTAAGGACCAGTTCAGGTCTGAAGTCACTTTGTGAGGCTTACATAATAGAAGCCACCCAATGACCCCATTTTATAAACTACACCCCTCAAGGTATTCAAAACTGATTTTACAAACTTTGTTAACCCTTTAGGTGTTCCACAAGAATTAAAGGAAAATGTAGACGAAATTTCTGAATTTGACTTTTTTTTGCAGATTTTCCATATAAATCAATTTTTTCCATTAACAAAGCAAGGGTAAACGGCCAAACAAAACTCAATATTTATTACCCTGATTCTGTAGTTTACAGAAACGCCCTGTAAACTGCTGTACGGGCAGGTGGCAGGGCGCAGAAGGAAAGGAATGCCATATGGTTTTTGGAGGACAGATTTCAATGGAAAAATTTTAAAGGGAGTCTGTCACCACGATTTTGACTATTAAGTTATTTATAGCACTGGATTCAGCTGACTATAAGCATCTCCAAAACGTTATTGTTATAGGGCATAAATGAAGATCTGATGTTAAAAATACCTTTTTTATCAACTGTCAATCTCTTTCTTAAGGAGCCCAAGGGGATGTGCCAGCGATGTTGGAGCCCGGCCACGGCGATTCAGTTGGAGCCCAGGACCGCCCACCTCATTAATATTCACTTCACTGCTTGAAGCAGTGAAGCTCCGGCACGGCTGTAATCCCGCGCAGGCGCAGTACATCCTGTGAAGCTGTAGCCGGCAGACCGCACGGCGCAGACCACTTAATGTACTGCGCCTGCGCGGGATTACAGCCGTGCCGGAGCTTCACTGCTTCAAGCAGTGAAGTGAATATTAATGAGGTGGGCGGTCCTGGGCTCCAACTGAATCGCCGTGGCCGGGCTCCAACATCGCTGGCACATCCCCTTGGGCTCCTTAAGAAAGAGATTGACAGTTGATAAAAAAGGTATTTTTAACATCAGATCTTCATTTATGCCCTATAACAATAACGTTTTGGAGATGCTTATAGTCAGCTGAATCCAGTGCTATAAATAACTTAATAGTCAAAATCGTGGTGACAGAATCCCTTTAAGTTGTCTTGTCACATTTAAAGATGCACCCCTAGAGTAGAAACTCCAAAAAAATGACCCCATTTTGGAAGCTACGGGATAAGGTGGTAGTTTTGTTGGTACTATTTTAGGGTACATACGGTTTTTGGTTGCTCTATATTACACTTTTTGTGAGGCAAGGTCACAAAAAATAGCTGGTTTGGCATTGTTTTTATTTTTTATTTACAACGTTCATCTGACAGGTTAGATCATGTGATATTTTTATAGATCAGGCCGTTACGGACGCGGCAATATCTAATATGTATACTTTTTTATTTATTTATTTTACACAATAATATTTTTGAAACAAAAAAAAATCATGTTTTAGTGTCTCCATAGTCTGAGAGCTGTAGTTTTTTTTTATTTTTTTGGGCGACTGTCTCAGGTAGGGGCTCATTTTTTGTGGGATGAGGGGACGGTTAGATTGGTATTATTTTGTGGGGGCATACACCTTTTTGATCACTTGGTGTTGCACTTTTAGTGATGAAAGGTGACAAAAAATGGCTTTTTTAGCGCAGTTTTTATTTATTTTTTTTACGGTGTTGACTGGGCGGGGTGGATCATGTGATATTTTTATAGAGCGGGTTTTTACGGACGCGGCGATACCTAATATGTATGTAACAGCCGGATCTCTGCTCCTAATGGGGGCACCCGAGATGGGGGGGAAGAAAGGACCCCAGGACGAGAATGCTCGTCTTGGGGCACTGAGTACCTGCAATTTAGGACGAGCATTCTCGTCCTGGGTCCTTAAGGTGTTAAAGGGGTTTTCCAAGTTATATTTATTGATGACCTAACCTCAGGACAGTTGTATAGGAACGAGCCGCCCCATTGAAATAGGACGGTTAGGTGTAATTACACCAGCTCACCGCTACTGTTGTTACGGCTAGCAAGTAAACAATGAAGAGGAGGCAGAGCTGGTACTGCACGCGCCTCCTCTTCAAACAGCTAATCATCGAGGGTGCCTGATGTCGGACCCCTGCCGATCTGATATTGATGACCTATCCTGAGGATAGCTCATCAATAAATATAACTCGGAGAACCCCTTTAAGTCATAGTTTATAACCACTGTGAATGTAACCTGCAAAATGAGGAAGTGTTCCATTGCTATCTTTGCCTCTAATGACCGGAGCTTGGGGCGTGGGGTAGAGTGGCCAAGTGGCATGCTTTTACATTATGTAATTTATTCTGATGTCTTCCTCCTTGTCTTTTCTTCTCCATGATAGGTGTCGATCCTCACAGACTAAGGATATTTGAAGCGTATTTGAAAGCTGTGAAGTTGCTTAGAGAAGAAAATGGTACAAGAATCCCAAAGTATTCCAAGGTAATATTTGGGGAATAGTAATGCATAGTAGTACAGTGATCCCTCAAGATACAATGGCCTCAGGATACAATATTTCCAGCATACAGTGGTCTTTTCTGACCCATCGTAAGGTGAAACCAGACTCAACGTACAATGTCTCAGACTCAGATCCAACCAATCAAGGCCTCTTCTCTGGTAAAATTATCTGTATTAGTTACTAGTTAGCAGTTTCTCCTGACTGTTATATGTAAGGACTTATCTGACTTAGTTATTTGCTTATTTTTCTTAAATCTTCATTTTCTCTTCTCTTGGATGATATTCTTGGGCTTTGGAACCGATTACTCAACTTACAATGGTTTCAACATACAATGGACGTCTTTGAACCAATTAATATTGTAATTTGAGCGACCACTGTACTGATTTTTCTTATTGGTTTAAAGCAGGTCCGTCCAGTTAATATGCTGCACTAGTTAAAAGGGGTGTTGCAGGGTCAGAATCATATTTTATAAAATGTCTTCCACTGACATTTTTTTGGAGAACAAAGGAGACCGTGGACATAGCTACCACCACTAGGAGGCGACACTAAGCAAAAAAAAAAAATTAGCTCCTCCTACCAACTACAGCCTTCCTGTAGAATCTGAGGTAATCAGTTTTATCTTGGTGTCCATAGACGGGAGACATGCCCGCTTGCAGGTCTGATGCCCGCCCGGGAGAGCACACGCCAGCACTGCTCTCCTGCGACAATACATATTTGCAGCACATCTTTAGGCCCCTCTCAAGCTTGAGTGGCTTCGAGGGCAGCCGAGTACTTCAGCCCCTGGCTTGTGACCTAGCTGCCCTCAGGGTAGGTTCACACAGAGTATTTTGGGTAACGATTTTGGCACGGATTCCAAAAATGCATACAGAACTTCCTCATTGCCTTCAATGGGGAATCTGCATGTTAATCCATGTGGCGCTGTTTTATTGCATGTGGATTTAAAAACCATATCACAGAGTAAAAAGGTATCCTGTCCATTCCATATCCAGAATTCTGGGTTCCATGAAAATGGGAAGTTCTGTAATCAGCTTTAGTCTTTTGCCTCCCCCTCCTTGGAATGCTTTGGAGCGTCCCATGGTCTTCTGTGTCCCCCAATGACACGAGCAAGCAAATGTTTTGTTCTTACCTGTAAAATCCTTTTCACGCTATTTTAATTTAGTGGGAACAGCACCCACCCTGTTTTGCTGCTCCTACTGCTGTTGTACAAACTGATTAGCTCAGTGTCTGCAGGAGGGGTATAGCTGAGAGGAGCTGACATTTTCTATTGCTTAGTATCGCCTCCTAGTGGTGGCAGCTATAACCACAGTCTCCTGTCCCCCTCCCCCAGTGAATGTAGTAAGAAAAAGATTTTACAGGTTAGTCACAAAAAATTATACTTTTCTACAGTAATTGCTACAGTGATTTGTCTGCTTAGACTCTATATTCTGTCATAAAAGACAGAAGACGACACTCATAAATTAGTGTTTTACCATTTTACTTTTTTTTTTTTAGGTATTGGAAATCAATTTAAACACAATTGCTCCGTATGTGAGTGGCCCCAAGAGACCTCAGGACCGAGTATCTGTAACTGATATGAAGAAGGATTTTGAAGCATGTTTAAGTGAAAAGGTCTGTATAATAAAAAAACTAAAACTAAATTTCGCCATACGCCTTCAACAGCTGTTCTTCCTTACTTCCCCATACACGGTTTAGCCAAGCATGCATGTGTTTTCAATGGGGAGTGGGGAATAAAAATTCTGCCAGACACCTCTGCTGGTAGCTTATCTCCTGTGAAACATGTTAAAAATTGACTATGCCATATCCATTCCCACAACATCATCTGTCAAGGAAGAGTCGGCACACCCCCATACACGTGAGGTTGTTGGCTGGTCCCACTGAAATCGGTGGGTTTGCTGACTGTGGTACGTGGTGGATATTCTACAGATCTTCTGGAAATTCCGGAGTAGATATAAATCAAGAGGTTACTGACCATTATCTTCTTTAGGCCATATTCACATGACGGTATCTGTTCCGCAAAATATGGATGCCAGCCGTCTCCTTCCCACACTTTCTGCGGGACCTGTTCTAGAAATTCCTATTCTTGTCTCTAAAACGGACATGAAAAGGACATGTCTGTAATTTGCCGAATGGATGTGGACAGTACATGGTCAGCATTTTTTTTTTTTGCGGCCCCATATAAATTAATGGTTTCATATGCAATCTGCAAAAAATACGAATTGGATGCGAACCAAAAATTAATGTAAATGAGGCCTTATACTCTTTTATACTCTTTATACTCTCTGAAAAAGAATTGTGGATGTGTGAGATGTAATAAATGTAAAACTCATTTTCTAATCAGACAAATGTAACATAGTGTAATCTGTAACCACTTAGTTGGGCTCTTGCGCGTTAACTATTTCAGAGTTTCTAAATCATTTGAACATAAAATTGACTAAAATAGATTTTATTTTTTGGTAACTTGAAACTGTTCCTTCCTATCATGTCAGGTGGGCCTTAGAGGATTTCAGATTCCAGCTGAACGGCAGAAAATGGAGGTTCCTGTTACATATGGAAGATCGCAATACATGTTGTCACATGGCTGTGTGCTTATTGCTGCTGTAATCAGCTGTACCAACAACTGTAACCCTTCTGTCATGCTAACGGCAGGTAATGATATCGGGCAGTGTTTAACGTACACATATGCCAAAAGCATCCTTTTGGCAATACCTGTGGGTGGTATGGACCCAAACTTTTTAGTTGACTTTCAATAGAGATGCATCCCAGAAAGAAACTTATATCTAGGGGTGTGCATTTCTTTAAAAGAACAGTATACGGAGAGCATGTACATAAAGTATTTCAGCACTCCTTCCATTAAAAGGGTATTCTGGTTACCATAAATATAGCTTATGTTTTAGACTAATTCACCATCAATAATTACCTAATATAATGTCAGTTTCACATATTTACCGTTCAGTAGTTAAAAGATGTTTTCTTCCTCTGCTACCCACAGTGTTCCCTCATAAATTACCAGGGTATCGACCTGTAGTTCTGAGCCGTTGTCAGGTCGAGCATGCTCAGTGTGTTCCTATCAGTTCTCTAGCTAAATGTCTTGTGAAACAAAGGGAGTGTCAGTGTGCTGCTGATTACTGAGTAGAGGGGGCGTGCCCGGACTGTATACCAGGCAGCCAATCGGTAATCATCAACACCCACAGCAGGAAAGCTAGAGATTGTGGGGATTGTAGTTTTGTCAGAGAAGATCAGGAGTCATGATACTCTGTGTGTTGCAGGCTCACACAGGAGCTAGACAAATGGATTCCAAGGTAACTTAAAGCTATGGTTATATGTATAGGTATGGGCTCTGGTCACAGCTTGCAGACTTAATTTTTGAAAAACTGCATTAAGTTACTTTACCAGAATACCCCTTTAATCTCCTCCTGCTTTCCTTTGACCCGATTTGGCTCATAATACTATAAATACTGCTAAATATATATAGAAATCTTCTGTAGGTGTCTCAGGAGATTAATGTGTTATCCTTCCTTTGTCCTGTGTCTGGCTGTGAGGCAACGGGCTGGAGCAGGAGCTTCCCTGCTATGCCGGGAGATTAACCCCTCTGCTTGCCGCAGGATTTCTGCACAACAGTTTCAGGAATATGCAGAAGATGCAGCAGAATAAAAAACAGCGGAGGCATGATTATCTTGAGTATATATTTATCATTTAGTGCTCCAGTAATAGAGAACCCTAATGACGATGTAAGCCATGTACTGTATGGTATACAATTTCATATGTTGGGCACTTGTATTCACTGCATATGATTCTCCCAGTGTGTGAGTCTTAGCCTTTACTTGTATGGAAATTGTGTTTCCTGTGAAATGCTTCTGTATAGGTGGGTTCTTCATTCTATGATTTGCATTCAGTCTCTTCTGTTACTATTTTGCGGCTGAGATGCCTCCATCGAGAGAAATTAAAGTGTTTGTTTCACTACAGACATGTGGGGAGCCATGGTCTCTCGGCTGTTTGCCAGGGGAAACTACGCTTAGCCAAACTGTAGTACAACATGGTGGCCACTCAAAGAAGGACCTTCTGCTGTGGTGTCCATATGCTGTAATAGGGTATATTGATAGTGGTTGTCATTATGAGAAATACTCTTCATTCTCCTGTTCACAAATAAGCTCAAAGACATGTTTTTTGTGAGCTGAAAAGGTTTGGAGACAGGAAAGGGGTACTACATGTTGAGAATGAGCAAAGAGAGGGAGCTGACTACAGCAAATGACAAAGTTTCATGGATTATGTATTAATACAACTTTGACAGTAGTGACTTTTCCATTTCACAGGCCTGTTGGCTAAAAAGGCTGTAGAAGCGGGACTGAAGGTAAAGCCATATATAAGGACAAGCTTATCACCTGGAAGTGGAACAGTCACTCACTACCTCACTGCCAGTGGAGTGCTGCCTTTTTTGAACCAGCTAGGGTGAGTACAAGATATTCCTGCAATAGTCTCGAGTAACATAGAACGTTATAAGCTACAGACACATTTTGAGGTGATTTTTATTGCATATTTGCACTTTAGTATGGTATGGTGATAAAATTTTGCTCGATTTGTCTTCTGTGTATTGCTTGTATCCTCCTACATTGCTGGCTGCTCAGTCCTGTTCAGTGTGAAATCTGTCAGACAAGTTGTCTGCTCTCCAGAACACAAATCTAAGCTGACCTCTTTATAACCTAATACAATTTACATGACTGAAAAGCGATTTCAGCTTTGAGCTTTCAAGAGAGCAGAGAGAGACCTCGCCTGACCATTTCACTCCTGAACGTGACTGAGCATCCTGCAATATACACTGCTCACAAAAATAAAGGGAACGCTTGAACAACACAATGTAACTCCAAGTCAGTCACACTTCTGTGAAGTCAACCTGTCCAGTTACGAAGCAACACTGATTGTGAATCAATTTCTTCTGCTGTTGTGCAAATTCAGCAGGCAACAGGTGGAAATGTTAGGCAATTAGCTAGACACCCCCTATAAAGCAGTGGTTCTGCAGGTGGTGACCACAGACAATATCTCCCTTCTCATCCTTTTTGGCTGTTTGGGTCACTTTTGCATTTTGTCATTGCTCTTACCCCTAGAGGTAGCATGAGGTGGTGTCTACAACCCACAGAAGTTTCTCAAGTAGACCTTTTATTGCAGACTGCTGACACTTTGCTCATAAAGTTCTAGCAGGAATAATAGAAGAATAGCACTACATGGTTATATGTAAAGATTCTCCAGAATTCTCCAGGTTGTTACTAAAACCCACGTTGGGAGAGGCGACAGATCCTCTTTAAAGGGGTTCTCCAGGAATTAATTAAAATGGCCGCAAGCAACCTGTCCTAGAATTTTAGGAGGACTGGTTGCCCCCACTTGTAGAGTGGTTTCAATCCTGTCTATGATATGCCGTCATAGTGGAGAAGACTGACAGGAAAACTTGCCAATATGTAGTATATGCAAGTGTGTAGTGATGCCCTGTACCTCACACCCCTACGCAGCTCTTCAAGTATAGGCAACCAGTCCTGCTCACATTCTAGGATAGGTTGCTGGCAGCCATTTTAAATCGTTCTTGGAGAACCCCCTTTAAGTACAATATCTGTCTAGAGTGGAAACAAAATCCAGGTATATGTTGCTGTCTTAAAGGGGTTCTCCGGGAATTACGAAAATGAAAATACTTTAAATATTACTTTATTATAAATATATTCCCAAATACCTTTCATTAGTTATAATGGTTCATTTTGTCTGGGGAGCAATGATTAGGAGAAATAAAATGGCCGCTGTCCTATTAGTACACACATAACCTGTCCTGATCACACAGGAGGACAAGTTACTTCACAACACTGAGGTAAAGAGCTGCCTCATCCTCCTCTCTGCTCTGCTTGTCAGGGATTACGATCCTGAATACAGATGATAAGATCTTCAGCTGAATCTCTGTAGGAATGGAGTTCATGAAGAGACAAAGTACTGAGAGGACGGACAGGACAGACTGTGGTAATGGAGACTGCATACAAGTGCTACTATCTACAACCCCACTATCCTCTGTACTTCATCAGCTGAAGATCATATAAAACTGTGTTCAGGATCATAATCCCTGACAAGTTTAAGAGGAGGATGGCGCAGCTCTTTAACTTGTCCTCCTCTGTAATTAGGACAGGTTTTGTATGTACTAGTAGGATGGTGGCCATTTTGTTTCTCCTAATGATTGGTCCCCAGACAAAACGAGCCCTTATAAATAATGTAAGGTATTTGGTAATATATTTATAATGATGTAATATTTAAGTATTTTTATTTTCCTAATTCCCTGAGAACCCCTTTAAGATACATTTCTCAACTGGTCACAGATTGCTTTTCTAAATCTACTGCCCATGGTTATGTACTCTAATCATTTTTCACTAAATACTTCATAAAGGGGTTGTGCAGCAAGTACATATTGATGACCTATTCTCAGGATAGGTTAGTAATATCGGACCTATTTGGGCCTGACTCCCGACACCCCCACTGAGCAGCTGTTTGAAGCTGTTGTGGTGGCAGTGCTCGTGCGTGCTCTACTCCTCTTCAGGATTACACTGCACGTCTCAAAATCCTTAGCAGGGCTGTGTAATTACAAGTGCTTGTTCCGTTCACTTGAATGGAATGAGCATTTGTAATTACACAAGACAAGACAACGCACAGTATAATCTCGAAGAGGAAGTAGCTGTCACACTTGCACCGCCTCAAACAGCTAACTGGCGGAGGGGCTGAGAGTCAGACCCTCAGCGATCAGATAATGATGACCTATCCTGAGCATAGGTCATCTATATTTACTGGCTGCACAACCCCTTTAAGTCTTTGTTCTTCAGGAGATAACTGTAGATAAATGGATAAGCATGGTGTTTTGGAGAGCCTAGGTATGTCAGCTGACTGCAACATTTACATTTCGTTAACAGGTTTGACATTATTGGGTATGGATGCTCAAGATGTGTTGGCAATAGCAATCCTTTACCAGAGGAAATCGTCACTGCTATTAAGGAGGTATGCTGATACAACCTGTCCTTTTTATATATCTGATTCAGTTACGTTCCACACTTATACATTTAATGTGTTCCCTGTTTTTAGGGGGATCTGGTGGCATGTGGTGTTTTCTCTGGAAACAAGCATTTTGAGGGGAGTAGGTGTAGTTGTATCCGTGCCAATTACTTGGCTTCCCCACCTCTGGTTGTCGCGTATGCATTGGCAGGCACTGTAAACCTGGACCTGCAAACAGATGCTCTGGGTAAGTATTAAATACATATATCGTCAGATGTTCTAGACTCAGAGGACAATGGTTTTATCGTAATGACCAGAAAGGAAATCATTTGCCCGCCTTCTTTTTTTTTTTTATACCTTTAAAAGAACCAGATTAGTAAAAAGTTTGTTTTTTTTGTTGCCCATAGCAACCCATTACAGCCCTGTTTTAATTTCTTATAGGGCTCTTCAAAAATGAAAACTGTGCGCTCATTGTTTTCTATGCGCGACAAAGAGTTTTACTGTGAGGGCATGTTCATACTAAAAAATGTGATGCTAATTTCAAGAAAAATGTAAAAGTAGAAGTCCATATGGTTCCCATTTGCCCACATGGGCCTAATACCATGTGTCGCTACCCACTGCAGAAACCATGTCAAGATGTAACATGTCATTTTGTTTTTATATCAGTGATGGTGGAAAAATCTGTGAGATGTCATTTGTGGCTGGATTTCACAAAAACTTGGCAGATCCACATCCTCTCTTAATTGTAGACAGCATTATTGCATCTGTCACCTATGTTAGCTTTTATGAATTTGATTAAATATGTAAATTATGCACTTTGTGGTATTTTTCAGGGGTGAATGATCAGGGCGAGAAGGTCTTCCTACGAGACATTTGGCCCAGCCGTGAGGAGATCTTACAAGTTGAAGAGAATCTTGTTATACCGTCCATGTTCAAAGAGCTGAAAATGAAAATAGAGGTACAAAAAATACATATGACTCACACAACCGAGATATGCCTGTAAATCTGAACGTGTGTTGGCCGCATCTTCTAGGCCGACCACGGTTTCCTTGACCCAAACTGAATGTATCATAATACGAAACCGTCTGTCTGTCTGATGACATGAGTGCACCGCAATAGCTCTTCGATCAGTTAGAGACTGTATGATAAATTACTATCATACAGGCATTTCTGATCAGGTTTGAATCAGCTCTTAGACGTATGACTATGTTGCTAAATTAAACTGACTACATTGTTGATTAAGCTGATTTGTGATCCATGTGGTAGGAGTATGTACTTCTGCTACATTTGTTATTTTTTGCCATTGACAAACAGTATCGTTGGTAACCGTTCTTTCTTTTCTCTGTAAAGAAACAAAATACAAGGTGGAACCTTTTGGACTCACCTGAAAGCACTTTATTCCCGTGGGACCTTAGATCCACCTACATTAGAAGTCCTCCCTTTTTCAACAGGCTGGTATGTAAAACTCAAATTTTTTTTATTTGATTTTCCATCTGAACATTCATATTTCAATGTGAGCCATATTGGAGTGTCCTGTTTCCATTTGAAGAATTTCTGGGAGATGGCCTAAGTTTTTCAGTATTCTCAGTTAGGCATGTTATCACCAGTTATGTATAAAGCACTGCATTTATTCATCTCTTCGTTCAGACTGTGCTCCCTTTTGGACTTGAGAGGGAATATGTATTATCCTGTTTTGGGTACTACACTTATGTTACTTTGATTAGCTTTTATGACATGAGTGACAAAGGAACAGGGGAAATGTGCATGGAGTGGGAATTAAAGAATGTTGTTTAATTTACTAGGCATAGAGCAGGGATCTCAAACTCGTGGCCCTCCAGCCTGGACATTCTTCGGCTACCAGGGCATGCTGGGAGTTGTAGTTTTGCAACATCTGGAGGGCCACGAGTTTGAGATCCCTGGCATAGAGTATGACCAGGATACCGGAAAAATAGCCATAAGAATAATCGAGTTGTGGATATGACACATGGAGATCTTCAAACATTCTGAGAGTGTTCAGACATTTTCACTTTGCTAAAATAGTAATGTTTCCTATTGTATACATTTCACGATTGACTGTTTTAATGAAAAATAATGTGTTTTATATTCTATTTTTAACCATTGAATAAAAAAGAAATCTTATTTTTGGCATCCTTTTTGTTTTAGGACAAGGTCCCAGCACCTCTGACAGCAATTGAACGAGCCAATGTATTACTTTATTTAGGGGATTCCGTCACTACTGACCACATTTCGCCTGCGGGAAGTATCTCTCGTACAAGTCCTGCTGCCAAGTACTTAATTCAGAGAAAGTAAGTTTTCCAGATTAACGTTTCCTCAAGCTACAGTCGCACATTCAGTTTTTTCTCTGCTGCAGTTTTCAAGCCAAAGCCATAAGTACTGGTAGATTCAAAAGAAATATGAAATATAAAGGAAGGGCTTACCCTTATTTCTGGATCCACTTCTGGCTTTGGCACAAAAAACTGTATCATAAACTGCCTGTGTGATTCCAGTCTTATTTAACCACCCACATGCCCATCTCAGCAACTTGCATATTTCATTCTTATTCATTGTTGTGTAACTCCTTATTTTTTCCTCATGTAGCTTAGCGCCTAGAGAGTTTAATTCATATGGGGCCCGCAGAGGCAATGATGCTGTGATGACTAGAGGAACTTTTGCTAACATGAAACTTTTTAACAAGCTTGTTGGAAAAAGTGGGCCAAAAACCATCCATTTTCCATCAGGACAAATGGTGAGTAATAAAATGCTTTTGAGAATGTTCTTCCTGTTAAAGAGGACCTTTCACCACTCCTGACATGCCTGTTTTAATAGCTTCATGCATTCCCCATGTAATAACAATTCTGGAGCATCCATTCTTATGGCTCTATGTTGCGCCATTCCTTTATTATTTGCACTAGAAGTTATGAATGAATTGCTATTTGTCTGCAGTAAGGGAACAGAGGGGAGGTAACAAGTTGGGGGTGTGTACCGGCACAGTCTGACTCTATCCAATCAGTGCTGTCATGTTCAGTCTGTGCAGGGACACACCCCCAACTGGTCACCTCCCCTCTGTTCCCTTACTGAAGGCAAATAGCAATTCATTCATAACGTCTAGTACAAATAATAAAGGAATAGCACAACATAGAGACATAAGAATAGATGTTCCAGACTTGTTAGTACATGGGGAATGCATGAAGCTATTAAAACAGGCATGTCAGGAGTGGTGAAAGGTCCTCTTTAAGTTGAAGTTTCAAAATGTGAAGAGACTCCACTTAGGTTGTGTTCACACCACATTTGTGTACATTCAGCCAATCTGCTTGGAAATGCTCCCAGCACATATGGTAAATGTTGTGTCGATAGACCTATGATCTTTTGGTATCAAGGGGAGAACCATGATCCAAATCGCAGCATTGAATGAGTATAAACAAAAGAAAGGGGCCTCTCTTTGTGTAGGCCCCAGCAATGTGATCACTAGCGGTTAGAAGTTGTCAGTGTGGGGCCTAAGTAAGGCGCCCTGGCTGTCCAGTAAAGATGCCTAGTCGAGAATACCATAGGTAGTCCTAACACATGGCTGTACTTTTTATATGCTCTTTCAGAATGGTGTAAAAAAATAAAGCAAAAAAATTGAAGAATTGCTTTGTTAATGTGTTCTGCTATTATAAATAAAATACATATATATTTTAAAAAATTATCACTGTCCAAATGCCACTCTTACCTATCAAAATAAGTAGAAATTGAGCAAAGAATTTTGGCTTTAAAATTGATATGATGATTGAAAGTGAAGATTCACTTTTAAAGTGGTTTTCCATGGTTTCCTCAGGTTTTTAGTTGACACCCATGGCGTGTTTTATCCAATGAAAGAATCGTATTCACCTGGTCACTGCCTCGCTGCTCTTGTCTCCTGGGTGCAGTCAGCAATCTTCTGGTCTCAGGCTTGTTTAAAGGGGTATTCTCATCATAGACAATGGGGGCATATCGCTAGGATATGCTCCCATTGTCTTATAGGTGCGGGTCCCACCTCTGGGACCCGCAACTATATCGAGAATGGAGCCCCATAAGGTGGTGGCTGGAGGACTCCGGTCCGGCCACCACCAAGCCGACTCCCTATAGAAGTGAATGGGAGAGTACCGCGCATTTGCGTCCCCTGCTCCCTGGCTCGGCTATTTCCGTTGGCCCCATAGAAAATGAATGGAGGGCGGCTGCACATGCGCAGTGCTCCCTCCTTCCTTTTTGGGGCTCCGTTCTCTATATAGGTGCGGGTCTCAGCGGTTGGACTCGCACCTATAAGACAATGGGGGCATATCGCTAGGATGAGACAACCCCTTTAATTATGGCAAGGCCATTGAAGGGGTCATGTGCGCCAGCAGTTACATGTCACCAAGCAGCATGTTACCCAGTAGTGAAATGCCTGGGGACATAGCTGAGGCTAATCACTTTTTCTTTTTTTTTTTTTTTTTCTTTTCTTCATTAGGTCAAACTAGGAGGGCTAACTAAGAACTAAAGAAAACCTGGAAAACCTCATTTAGGGCCCTAATAATACTTATCCTAAGGCTCCATTCACACGTCCTGTTTTTCTTTCCTGATTCGATCCTGATTTTTTCAGGACCCATTGAAATTAATGGATCCAGATCAGGATCGAATCAGGAAAGAAAAACAGGACGTGTGACTGGAGCCTAAGGGTCCATTCACATGTCCGGAAAATGGGTCATATTTTCAATGGGGCCGCATCCGCACTTCCGTTCCACGGCCCCGCAAAAAAAAATAGAACATGTCCCATTCTTGTCCGCAACCACGGACAAGAAAAGGCAATTCTATTATAGAGCCGGCCATGAGTGCTCCGCAAAATGTGGAACGCACATGTCCGGTGTCCGTGTTTTGCGGATCTGCAATTTGCGGTCCGCAAAACACTTGCGGACATGTGAATGGAGAAAAATGTCCGAACTACCAGTGGAGACTATCAAACTGCTAGTGGAGATTATCAAATCCTTCACCTCTCCAGCTGAATGAAATTCAAACTGAACCAGCTTATCATAGCATTAAAGGGGTTTTCTGAAATATATATATATATATATATATATATATATATATATATATATATATATATATATATAATTTTTTTTAAATTTATTTATTTTTAGTGATTACCAATCCTCAGGTTAGGTCATCAGTATCTGATCGGTGGGGGTCCGAAACACGTGCCTCCCGCCGATCAGCTGTTTGAGAAGGCAGTGGCACTCCTGTGAGCACCGAGGCCTTTTCTCTGCGTTCCCTAGGCCAGTGACGACACACTCATTTGATCACGTGGCCTAGGAGCAGCTCAGCCCCATTCAAAGTGGCTGCAATACCAAGCACAACCACTATACAATGTACGGTGCCTTTCTTAGTATTAGCGCCGCTGCCTACTCAAAATAGCTGATCGGCAGAGGTTCCCGGTCGAGGTCAACAGTATAAAAGTCTCGGATAACATTTTATATATTGTGTATTGTACATAAATAATGAGTTTATGCTGTAATCTTTGTATTATTTGTAACTATGTGAATTGCTCTTGTTTTCTGAACATTCAATGCCTCTTTTTTCCTAGATGGATGTATTTGAAGCAGCAGAATTGTATCAGAAAGCTGATATCCCACTTATTATTTTAGCTGGTAAAAAATATGGATCAGGCAATTCGAGAGACTGGGCTGCCAAAGGACCATTCTTACTGGTATGTTTTGCACTTTTTTGAGCATGATTGATACATATATATATTTTGGCATAAGCACTGAGATATTTAAAGGCTATGATCACCTTCAGGAGCAAATGTTTATGATTGCGTTTTACTAAATTTATGTTAAACCATTTTTTTCAATTAGTTTTTTTTTTTCTACAGGCTTACGTTTTTGTCTGCAATTAGTAAGATTGGGTGAGCCCAAATTTGTCCTTTAAAGGTCATCTAACATAGTAACATAGTTTATAAGGCCGAAAAAAGACAACTGTCCATCCAGTTCGGCCTGTTTTCCTACAAGTTAATCCAGAGGAAGGCAAAAAACCCTGTGAGGTAGAAGCCAATTTTCCCCACTTTAGGGAAATAAATTCCTTCCCGACTCCAATCAGGCAATCAGAATTACTCCCTGGATCAACAACCCATATCTAGTAACTATAACCTGTAATATTATTACCCTCCAGAAATACATCCAGGCCCCTCTTGAACTCTTTTACTGAACTTACCATCACCACCTCCTCAGGCAGAGAGTTCCATAGTCTCACTGCTCTTACCGTAAAGAATCCTCTTCTATGTTTGTGTACAAACCTTCTTTCCTCCAGACGCAGAGGATGTCCCCTCGTCACAGTCACAGTCCTGGGGATAAATAGATGATGGGAGAGATCTCTGTACTGACCTCTGATATATTTATACATAGTTATTAGATCTCCCCTCAGTCGTCTTTTTTCTAAAGTGAATAACCCTAATTTTGATGATCTTTCAGGGTACTGTAGTCTACCCATTCCAGTTATTACTTTAGTTGCCCTCCTCTGAACCCTCTCCAGCTCTGCTATGTCTGCCTTGTTCACAGGAGCCCAGAACTGTACACAGTACTCCATGTGTGGTCTGACTAGTGATTTGTAAAGTGGCAGGACTATGTTCTCATCACGGGCATCTATGCCTCTTTTGATGCAACCCATTATCTTATTGGCCTTGGCAGCAGCTGTCTGACACTGGTTTCTGCAGCTTAGTTTGTTGTTCACTAAAATTCCTAGGTCCTTTTCCATGACAGAGTTACCCAATATTTTACCATTTAGTATGTACTGGTGACTTGCATTATTCCTTCACATATGCATAACCTTACATTTGTCAGTGTTAAACCTCATCTGCCACTTATCTGCCCAAGCCTCCAGTCTATCCAGATCTATCTGTAGCAGTGTACTGTCCTCTTCTGTGTTAATTACTTTACACAGTTTAGTGTCATCTGCAAAAATTGATATTTTACTGTGCAAGCCTTCTACAAGATCATTAATAAATATATTGAAGAGAATAGGGCCCAATACTGACCCCTGTGGTACCCCACTAGTGACTGTGACCCAATCTGAATATGTGCCGTTAATCTGTCAGCAGAGTTGTACCTATGACACTGGTTGACCTGTTACATGTGCACTTGGCAGCTGAAGACATCTGTGTTGGTCCCATGTTTATATGTGCCTTATTGCTGAGAAACATTATACTTTCAATATATGCAAGTCAGCCTCTGGGAGCAATGGGGGCGTTGTCATTACTCCTAGAGGCTCTGCTCACTGAAGCTGCTGCACTTTCTGCGCTTTGATTGACAGGGCTAGGCAGTGTAAAGATCATCACACCTGGCCCTGTCAATCAAAGTGCAGAGGACACAGCAGTTGCAGAGAGAGCTGAGGCTCTAGGAGTAACTGCGACATATGAACTTGGGATCAACACAGATGCCTTCAGCTGCCAAGTGCACATGTAACAGGTCAGCCAGTTTCATAGGTGCAAATCTGCTGACAGATGAGCCCTTTAAACTGAGCCAGTCCAGGATAAGGAGTTAGTTTATAAAACTCCAATTCACACAGTAGATAAATGCAGGAAAGTCATAGGGCTGCCATGTTTGGATGGCAAACAAATTCACTCACCACCACTACCGGGTGTAGTTCAGATTAGTCAGTGGGTTCCTAAACAGTTTTTACTCTCCTTTTAACAGGCTCCCAAGGAACATTTCACTCCATGGTCCCAATCTCAGCCGACAGCTATAAAATTGTCTCCAACATTTTTAGTACAGCAGTGATCCTATCTGGAGGGACTTAAGAAAAGGAGAATATAGTGCACACTGCTAGGAAACTTTAAAAAACAAACTTCCTCATACTGCAGAAGAAGCCGAATGAGGATGAAACTCTAGGTGGGGCTTTCTGTCAGCGTCTGAACGTGTGCTAGTAGATAAGCTTTATGCTTACCTACTTTTGTGGGTATGAGGAAATCTAAAAGTTTTTTTTTTTTTTTTTTTTTTAATATAAACTAATTTTTTATATATAGTTTCCTAGCAGTGTGCACTATACCGTCCTTCTTGCAAGGCGCCCTAGGTTATCCTGGTAAATATAAAGATGACTTATCCTCAGGTTGCTGCTCTGATGGCAATATGTGTAGCCCTGATCTCTAAACTCTTGGCAGCTCACAAACACTCATTACACTGATGATAATATTGCTTATATAAGAGTTTACCCATAAAGAGTGTTCGAGCTGTCAGAAGCTCAGAGATGTGGGCTATAGATCAGAGCAGCAATCTCACTTATTTAGTGTGAAACTGAAAGCAAAATACCGTGCAGACGAACTGAAACCTAAGCCTGTAGGACAAAAACTGTTGAACATTTTTAGTAAACACCAATTGAAAAAATAACTTTTAGCCCAAAATGAGTAAAATGCAATCATAAAAAAATATATTGTCCCCTGTAAAGGGGTTCATGGCAGTTACGGTTGACTATTGCAGTCCTCTTGGTCTAGACTCCTGCAGTAGTCTGGATATTAAAGAGGGTGTCAGGACTAAAACTTTATCATTCTCATATGCTGTTGGCCGGTAAAATAATCCAGTAACTTTTCAGACTTTCACTAATCCCTCTGATCCAGTGATGCTTCTGCTTCTTCCTCTTCCCTGGGCTATACCCAGTAATGTATTTTTGTGACTGCAACTCTGACATCCCGAATACTGCTGCAGTATTTACGGTTTTACTAGCATTATGGCTTCTGTTTATAATGGAGCTTCCCACCCTATTCAGGCGAATAGAACTGATGTTCAGTCATGGAAAATTCAGCAACAAAATCTGCAGAATGTGAAGGCAACCTAATGGTCCATACCAGAAACCCAAAATGCAAAACTCCAACGTGAATGGAGCCTTACACTCGCCAGATTCAATTTGGTCTTTGTAGACTTTGTGGTAAAGCTTTCCTTAAAGGGGTTCTCCAGGAATTAGGAAAATGAAAATACTTAAATATTACTTTATTGTAAATATATTCCCAAATACCTTTCATTAGTTATAATGGCTTGTTTTGTCTAGGGAGTAATCATTAGGAGAAACAAAATGGCCACTGTCCTTTTAGTACACATAAAACCTGTCCTAATCACACAGCAGGACAAGTTACTTCACAAGAGATTTGAAGTATTTGTCAGGTATTATGAATACAAATGATAAGATCTTCAGCTGAATCTCTGTAGGAATGGAGTTCATGAGGAGACATGAAGTACAGAGAGGATGGACTTTACCTCAGTGTTGTGAAGTAACTTGTCCTCCTGTGTGATTAGGACAGGTTTTGTGTGTACTAATAGGACGGCTGACATTTTATTTCTCCTAATCATTGCTCCCTAGACAAAACGAGCCATTATAACTAATGAACGATATTTGGGAATCTATTTATAATAAAGTAATATTTAAGTATTTTCATTTTTTTAATTCCCGGAGAACCCCTTTAAGATGTCACAGCTAGCCCCAATCCCATGTGACTGAATATATCACTAGATCAAAAAGAAACGTTCCCATTGGCATCTTATAGTATATACCAATATAGACCAATATTTGACGTCTTGCTTTTTGTATACATCAACGATTTTACAGGTCATGTCTGGAGATATTCTGAATATGTATTCTATATTTTCATCACAAGCCGAAATAATAGTTGCTAATGAAATTAATAAATGCCAGTACTTGCTGGAGGTTTTTGTACCTTTTTAAGCTCACTCTTCACTTGTTTACCCTGTATAAATATTCATCTTATTCTTTCATGACTGTCTTTCAATAGGGTGTCCGAGCTGTGATAGCTGAAAGCTATGAGAAGATTCATAAGGATCAGTTAGTGGGCATTGGCATCGTACCTCTTCAGTTTCTGCCTGGAGAAAATGCTGAATCACTTAGCCTTTCAGGAAAAGAGCAGTATTCTATATCTATCCCTGCCAAGCTAGTTCCTGGAGAAAGTCTGGAAGTCAAGGTAGGATTCCACTGGATGCCACTCACTAGTTAAAGGGTTGTCTGGCAGTTTTTAAAATGCTCAGGATGCAAATGGCTTATAAAACAGAAAACAAAGCTTAACCCCTTGCCACAAATGGACGCAGCTGTATGTCCAGATTGCAACTGTTACCGGATGCTTTGACATGATAAAGTGTCATTGCACTGGAGTCTCCCTGTCATGGACAGCAGAGACACTGGAGCAGCTAGCAAGACGAACCAATCAGGGCCTAGAAAAGTTAAAACTGCTGGTTTCAGGCTCTGATCTCCACTGTTTGTGACAGTGAAGATCAGAGCCTGAATAAAAGTAATGGTTGCCCCCTCTGTTCACACCACTGTGGTCCCAGTCACCAGAGAGGTCTGCGTCTTTTCTTATAGTGTGCAAGCACGGCCACCACTGTTGGATTCTTGGGTGGTTGTAACCCCTGGATACAAGCAGTGTACAAGGTGATGGAGAAATGAATCAAGCTAGCAAGTGCAGCAATATGGACAATCACAATACATTAGCAAGTGCCTTGTATTAACTACATGGGGTAAATGCCATTTACTGAAGTGAGACAATCCTTTTAACTAATCTGCTAAAGGTCCCCTCTCATCCAGGCCTGAAGGACCAGCCCCAGGGGCTTCCAGTCTCCTTCGGAACAGAAATAGAGTCGGCACATT
The DNA here is from genome assembly GCA_900303285.1 of Rhinella marina. Taxonomy (NCBI): domain Eukaryota; kingdom Metazoa; phylum Chordata; class Amphibia; order Anura; family Bufonidae; genus Rhinella; species Rhinella marina. The sequence goes on along the minus strand of ONZH01019023.1, from coordinate 33,680 downwards.
CATTATTCACCTCTTAGCAATGTCGGATTGGGTCACCTTGAGCCCACCAGTAAAATTTGTTCTGGGGGCCCACTGAAAAGCTACATACAAAAATGATCTCCTCACACAGTGGCAGGCAGCAGCAAGATACTACAAGATGACTTATTATGGCGGTCCTTGTAGCGATTTCAAGCAAGGCTTTGTGGAGAATAGGGATACTAGCTGGCCTGCCTCTGTACCTAGAAGTCATCTCGGCCAACTGATGCATCTCTAATGATAAACTGGGTAGTTTTGTTAAATAAGCTACCCATAAGCTACCTAGTTGAGATGCTGTACACAGTCATGTGAATGAGGACTTGACATAATCAGTTCTGGTCCATGGGGGACCGGACCCACAGTGCTGGAACACAGGAACCTTTGGCAGGAGAGTTAGAGGTATTCCAGGATTTTACTGTTTATGGTCTATCCTCAGATGTCCCCAAGTATCTGCTCTGCTATAAGTTGACACCGGAACCACACAACTCGGTCCACTGTGTAGTGGATGTGCTTGGTTACTGCAGCACTGTTCTGTTCAATTAAGTGGGAGCAGTCCTGCAGTTATCAGCTCCGTCCAGTACACAATGGATGGAGCTGTGTTCCAGCGCCAAAGCTACTCGGGAACAACTGAGCTCTGCCTAGAGATATTGATGGCCTGCTCTGAGGAGAGGCCACCCACAGTAAAATCCCGGAATACCCATTTAAGCTCATTCTTTCTTTTATAAGCCTGTCAGTTCTCATGAGAATTTTACAAACAGAGGACAACTCTTTTAATGTACCATCCGCTAAAAATATGCTCATGTTGGTCAGTGTTAGGACTCATAAAATAAGTTGAGATCCACCTGAAAAAAACCTTTATATCCGTCTTCTGTGTGAAAATATTGCCAGATTTTTACCTGTCCAAAGCCTTCGGACAACATAATTTCCAGTTCTGATTTCTGTCAGGTACTATGTTGTCTTGAAGGCAGTACATAGATTAAAATAACTACATCAATGACAACACATGAATACACACTTGCCACTGTTCACTCTTCAGGATAGATATATAGATATATAATGCAGATAGTCCTGCTGTGGATTCAGATCTTGACAGAAGTCATAGCAGGACATCTTGTCATTACACTGTCGCCACTGCAGCCCCAAACCTGGAGTTTCAGTTGATGACATTTCAGTATACAAGTGAAATTAGAAAAGTGACTCCTATTTTAATTAATGTGCACTAAAAGGCTGTTTTTTTTATTTCTGGTAGGTCTCCTTTAAAAGATGAAATTTATCATTCCATAAAAACTGGCATAAAAAAGTTGCAATTTTTGGAGCATGCCATGCTTGTGCATAAATGTTGTGACTTTGTGTTTTTAAACTGTACAGTTTATTTGGTACACGCCAGATTTTATCCACTGTAGTGGCGTGCAAAAACTGCAAGGACATAAATACTATGGTTAAAGATGCACCAGATTTATCAGTCACTGTCCAGCGTTTGATTACTTTGGCACAAATTAAACTAACTAAAAAGTAAAATGTACTCGTAGCTTGTTCTTTATTCACTACTATGAGACTTCTGAAAATATCCGGACAAGCATGCTGAACTATTTTCAGAACTCCCATTGTGGCGAATGGAGGGTGGCTGCACCCTCTTCACGTCAGGGGTTCTGTTCTGGAGATAGCTGCAGTTCCCACCTATGAAATTAATAGCATATCCTAGCGATATACCATTAATGTTGAGATAGGACAGCCCCTTTAAGAAGAGTAAATCCATCTTCTAATTGTAATCATTAACTGTGTTTCATTTCCAGACAAGCACCGGAAAGATATTCCACGTAATTGCAGCCTTTAATAATGAAGCAGAAGTCGCATTCTACAAGCACGGAGGAATATTAAGCTATGTGGCCCGCAAGTACTTATAGTAGTGTCAAGAAAGAGAAGCCATGAACTCTCAGCTTGTACAGATGCTTCCTGTGTGCTTGTACTTTTCTTGCCTCCTTAAAGACTCTGATTGATGGGAAGAAAATGAGTCACTGAAGCTTATTCCAGCACTTTCAGTAGAAGACTGGTGCTATGGGCATGCCTTCCTCAGTCCCACCAAGGGACAAGCAACAATCGTCACAATTACTTCTACTTGCACATGAATTTGCAGGTGGGGTTTCTGACTTATCCTGAAGCCTTGTGCACAAGTTTTGCTCTTTAAGTCCTAAAACTGCTATCTTTGGACTTCCAGTAGCAGTATTATTGAATGAGCGATCTCGTTTTATTTAAAAAAAATAAAAAATTATATATATAAAAAAACAAAAAAAAAAGAAGCTATTCTTCCATTTGATGAACTGTATGTCTCCATCCTGGTATGGAAAAGAAGACTCTCTTGGTTGTGATAACACGGACTCCTTGAAATAATGTTCTGAAATAAAGATGCCTAAATCATTTCATTTTGGCTTTTTTTGTTTTTCTCCTTTATTTATTAATTATTATTATTATTATTATTATTAACAGTGTTTTAAAGGTGATTATTTAGCAAGTACCTGAGCACCACTTTCTGTAAGGCCATGCATTACCAGTATAATTACCGTCTGACTTTACCCTCATTTGTTTTCCTTCTGGTAATCTAGCATGCCCTAATAGCTGTAGTCTGTTCAGGCATAATGGGAGTTGTAGTTTTGCAACAGCTGGAGGGCCACAGGTTGGGCATCCCTGGTATAGATATATAGACTGTGCTTTTATTTAGGTTTATTCCCCATTGAAAACACATGTACGCTCTACCGACACAAGCATACATGTGTATAGGGGTGTCGGGAAAGATAGTTGTCAGTCTTCTTACAGCTGTTGAAGGTGTATGGCCACTTTCAGCTTGTCTAAAAAATAAAGGATGGAAAACCCAGATGACAAAGTTAATTAAAATGTCCTCTTAAAGGGCCCCTTACATGAGCCAACAATTGAACAGATTGTGATCTGACGTTGTAAATGGACTGTAGATTATCCGATGAATGAGAAAAATGCTCCTCCCCATACTCTGGAGCAGATGGCTGCCTATAAATGCAGAAGTCCCCTCCGCCAGCAATTAGCAGATTGTCGGGAAGGAACACTTCCTTCCCGACAATCTGCTAGATCGTCGTCCCTTGTAAAGGGACCACAAGTCTTTATTCAGACAAGGGATTATCCTATCCAGGTGCTGTCTGAGTTTAGAATAGAAGGTACCTGGACTGAAAACTGACATGTTAAAGGAGTTTTACTTGGAGTACAGTATTGATGACCCTTCCTCGGGCGTGCTGTTGCCTCCTCACAGCTTAAAGGGTTTCTGTCACCAGAAAATAGCCCATATATGTGGCTGTAATTTCCCATGTGCCCATGACAGGTGACACCATATATGTAACTAAAAATCCCCCTACTGCAGCCGTTATCTCAAAAAAGTGATTTTTATAATATGTAAATGAGCGTTTGCTAGGTGCAGGGGGCGGTAATCCTGCACCTAGTATCGTCTTTAGCCCACCTCTAACCATGCCTTCCTTCTTCAGATTGACAGGGCCAGGCAGCTTCTTCTCTCCGCTGCCAGCCCTGTCCGTAGCTGAAATCCCGCGCCTGCGGCGTGCGCTTTACATTCGGCGCAGGCGCAGTGACTGCCAATACTGAGTACTATATGCCAATACTGAGTACTGGCAAACCGAATGTAAAGCGCAAGGCGCAGGTGCAGGATTTCGGCTACGGACAGGGCCGGCAGCGGAGAGAAGAAGCTGAGAAGTTAGAGGTGGGCTAAAGACGATACTAGGTGCAGGATTACCGCCCCCTGCACCTAGCGAACACTCATTTACATATTATAAAAATCACTTTTTTGAGATCACGGCTGCAGTAGGGGGATTTTTAGTTACATAGATGGTGTCACCTGTCATGGGCACATGGGAAATTACAGCCACATATATGGGCTATTTTCTGGTGACAGAAACCCTTTAACAAGCCCAGTGCCATACATTGTTTAGTGGCTGTGCTTGGTATTGCAGCCCAGGCACATTTACTTTAATGAGACTGAGCTGAACATAGACCATGGGACCGATGAACTTGACGTCACTGGCCTAGGAAGAGGCCAGAGTGCTGTGGCAGATCAGTGGGGCTGCTGGGAGTCCAACCCTCCTCCCCTTGTTCCCCACCGTTCAGATATGGATGACTTCTCCTGAGGTCATTAATATTGTGCTCTTGGAAAACTCCTTTAATAGACCATTGACATATCAGTTTTTCACTGACTATCATTCATTCAGAGAAAATGTTCTGAAAAAAATATTACATCTGATGCCATATGGATAGGAAAAAAACAGACAAACTGAATGCAGTCTGAGAGAATCCTGATTCAACTTTGATGGAAAATCATCAGTATTTCACTGACAGAACGTGGACAACTTTTACATTGTTATTCTGAATAAGCCCTAAATTTAGAAAAGTCTTAAATATCCCAGCGCTTGTCTTCCTTTATTCATATTACACTTAAAAATAGAATCCTATGTCTGGCTGGAACAGGAGCTTCTCAGACCGGTCTGTGGTCGGACTCAAAGATCACTAACTTGTACCCAAGTTTTCAACTAAAAAACTTTATTAAAACCTATTCTAAATGTGACCAGATAATATTTGTGAAACACTTTTTTCTTTAATTTTTCTTTCCTAAATGGGCACCAGAAGTTCACGTATCTATCTCACTTTAGAACACTCCTACACCTGTAACCAGGAATGAGCAGCAATGTGCTGTGTGAGCTCCTACCTCACCCTGCTCTGCTAAAGGCCTCTACCATTGTGATATGCAAGGCTTTTAGCAGAGAGGAGGCTCGAGCTCAGATAAATAGCAAATTGCTGCTCTTGCTCCACTATAGCCTGGCATAGCACATCTGTGATTGGTGCAGGCAGGAGCACAAATCGCTCACTGCAGCCCCAGTGTAATCCGTACTCCATTATAGCACCGCCATGTCACCGGTGTAGGAGTGTATGAATTCCAAAGTGAATTTTAGATGTCTATTTCGCAAGGAAAAGTTTAGGAACACTTTAAGCCCTGCCCATTATCCATTTCCCAGACGAAAATGGACAGAGCCGCAGTAGATTAAACACTCTACAGGATTTCTACAAAATAGTTTCAGGAACATGCATGAAATCCTGCAAACTGACTGATGGTCAAAAGGGGACCATCATAGGTGAAATTACTGTATCAGGAAATCCCTGCCTATGCAGTTCCCTAACATAGGTGTGTCTATACTTAAAATATATTGGAGGAAAAACATGTTTCTGGATATTGCAACATATTTTAAAAATGGAATCCTTATTACTAGGTGCCTTTCTAGTCACATGTGTAATATATGTTTCACAATGTACACATGTGCCATGTTTGCTTTTGGTGAACACACCATTTACAGCTATAGGAACAGGGGTTTTTTTCTCAATTTATCAATCATGTTTCGACTTTGTGAAAAGGGTGTTTTAAGTCATTAGATTAGTCAAACAGAAGTCAGCGCTGCATTTTCTTCATAGAATAGAAGAATAAACATAGAAATGTGCACAGTGCTGCTCTCCAAAGTTATGAGTATCCGTCCTTTCTGCAAACAGGTGATAACATTGTACAGACTGCAGGGCAAACACAAGCCGCCCGATGGTGTGAAGGACCTTCTAGTGCAGGGATGGCCAACCTGTGGCTCTCCAGTTGTTGTAAAACTACAACTCCCTCCATGCCCTAATGTAGGCTGATAGGCAGTCTGGGCATGCTGGGAGTTGTAGTTCTGCAACAGCTGGAGAGCCTTAGGTTGGCCATGCCTGTTCTAGTGGATCGTTCTCATAGGAAAATGTTTTAAAGTTTCTCTACATTGACATTATTTTAGGGTGGTTTCACACTTTCAACGCTTTTTTTTTTTTAAGCAAACTGACTGATAGGAAATTATAAAATGCCCTACAAATTTTTTTTTTTTTTTTTGCAGTGGGTGGCAATTATGTTTCCTGATTTATTTATTTATTTATTTTTTATTTTCTTTTTCCTTTTTATTTATTTAAGCCCTGACGTTTATATCACAGTATGCTCTATGTGTTTTTTTTGCATTATCCCATAGACCACTCTATAGGGAAAAAATATAAAAAAAAAAACAAAACGCAAGTAGAACCTTGTGTGTCTAAAATGGCAGGAATACTATGACCATAATATAGGGAAAGGGAATGACAATTGCTGCTATTATAAAGATGGTAAAGCTGACCTATGATCTCTAGTATTTGTGGCAAACTGTGGGAGTAGGAGTCAGTGTATGTTCCATAGGATATCTGGCTGCGGGTGTAAAAGTCTATTTTCATCTGGTTGCATTTCCTCTCAATAATATGCATACACTGTATATTCTCCATCCATGCCTACAAAACTGGTAGGGTATTCATGTTGTAACATTTCTGCTGTTTTACGCACTGTGAACCAACCAAATGTCTCCCCAACAATATAACAATATACAGTAGTGTTCGAAAAAAATAGTAGTGAGTAGAGATGAGCGAGCATACTCGTCCGAACTTGGTGCTCGTTCGAGTATTACGGTACTCGTAAGTGCTCGCTGCTCGGATGAGTATCTCGCCATGCTCGAGGAAATGGCAACTTCCGCATCGTGCATTTTTGGCGCCTATAAACTCAGCCAATCACAAGCCAGGAGACTCTGCGGTACACCCAGCATCACGTGGGGCCCTTACATGTCGATAGCAGGGGTTGGCTGGCCTGATCAGGTGACCCTGGAATATACTAGTGACTGGCCGCAGTGCTCGGCTCAGATGCTGTCTGGATGTCGTTAGGGATAGAGCTGCTGCGTTTCAGGGACAGTGTTAGGGCCTGCATTTAGTTCTCTGTTAGGCAGGAATCACCCACAAAGAACCCAACAGCCCTTCTAAGGAATACAAGAAAAAAATTTTTGTCTCCTGGCTTGGCTTGGCTGGCTGGCTGGCACTAGTAGTGCAGCTATCGCCATATATAACCCCCTTTTTTTTTATTGTTATATCTCAGTGATAAAAAATTTATTTTACACAGCAGTGTGGAACCATTCTGTGTGTCACAGTTCAGTACACTCACTACAATCCGTATTTTCTGTCCAGGTGACACTTTCTGTACGTCACAGAATACAACCAGGTCTTTTGCTCTCACGTATATACCTTGATCCCAAAAATCTCTGTGCGACACTTGTCTGGGTCGCAGTCAAAATAGCCACCGTCAGCAGGGTGTCAGTTAGCTCTACGATAGTTTCTGCACGTCACGTTCCAAAAAAACCAAAACTAACAAAAAAATATATTAAAAAAATAGTTTTTTGGTTGTTTTAGCTCAGTGATACAAATCCATTTCACACAGCTGCGTGGAACCATTCTGTGTGTTACAGTTCAGTACACTCACTACAATCCATATATACTGTCCAGGTGAAACTTTCTGTACGTCACTTAATACAACCAGGTCTTTTGCTCTCATATACCTTGATCCCAAAAATCTCTGTGCGACATTTGTCTGGGTCGCAGTCAAAATAGCCACCGTCAGCAGGGTGTCAGTTAGCTCTACGATAGTTTCTGCACGTCACGTTCCAAAAAAAACAAAACTAACAAAAAAATATATAAAAAAAATATTTTTTTGGTTGTTTTAGCTCAGTGATACAAATCCATTTCACACAGCAGTGTGGAACCATTCTGTGTGTCACAGTTCAGTACACTCACTACAATCCGTATTTTCTGTCCAGGTGACACTTTCTGTACGTCACTTAATTCAACCAGACTGAACAAGTTTGTGGGTTTCAGTACACCAGGCCCGTTTATTTTTTATATAATACACTTATATACAGAAAATGTTGAACCCCAGGGCTAAGGGTCGAGGACGAGGGCGTGGGCGTGGGCATTCAATTACTGAAGGGGGCAGAGGCCGTGGTCCTGGGCAGGGTGAGACAGTACCTGCTGATGAGGGAGCAGGGGAACGCCGCAGAGCTACACTCCCTAGCTTCATGTCTCAACTTACAGGGACACGTGGTAGAGGACTGTTGAAACCACAACAGTGCGAACAGCTGATGTCGTGGATTGCGGACAATGCTTCAAGTAATTTGTCCACCAGTCAGTCTTCCATGCAGTCCACCCACGTTACCCAAGGGAGCACTCCTCTGGCTCCTCCACCTCAACCTCCTTCCCCCCAGTCTGTCCCCTCCCAGGAAAATTTGGTATGCGATCCGGCATACTCTCAGGAACTGTTTTCTGGACCCTTCCCAGAGTCACAAACCACTTCTCAGGTTGCTGCTGACCTCGTTCCCGATGTCCAAGTTTTCCAACTGTCGCAGTCTGTGGGTGATGATGATGATGATGATGACAATGTTGAGTTAGTGGAAGAAGTTTGTAAAGAGGTGTCGGACGATGAGGAGACACGGTTGTCAGACAGTGGTGAAGTTGTTGTCAGGGCAGGAAGTCTGAGGGGGGAGCAGACTGAGGAATCGGAGGATGACGAGGTGACTGACCCAAGCTGGGTTGATAAGCCTAGTGAAGACAGTGCTTCTGAGGCGGAGGCGAGTGCTGCACCAGAACAGGTTGGAAGAGGCAGTGGTGTGGCCAGAGGGAGAAGCAGGGCCAGAGCTGGTGCATCAGCAGCAACTGTTTCACGTAGTGAAGCTCCCGTGGCGAGGCCTAGATGTTCGCAAGTCTGGAGGTTCTTTAAAGAAAGTGAGGATGACCGACGGACTGTGGTGTGCAACCTGTGCCACACCAGGATCAGCAGGGGTGCCACCACTACTAGCCTAACCACCACCAGCATGCGCAGGCATATGAGTGCTAAACACCCCACTCAATGGAACCAAGGCCGTTCACCACCTCCTGCGGGTCACACCACAGCTCCTTCCCCTGTGTCACTCGCTGCCTAGTCAACCCCCTGCCCAAGACCCCGGCACGAGCGCCTCCCGCCGGAAAACCACACCTTCGCCTCCACGATCCTCCACAGTGTCCATCAATGTGTCCCAGCGCAGCGTTCAGCTGTCTTTACAGCAGACGCTGGAGCGCAAGAGGAAATACAGTTCCACCCACCCACATGCCCAAGCCCTCAACGTCCACATCTCCAAATTGCTGAGCCTGGAGATTCTGCCCTATAGGCTGGTAGAGACCGAGGCCTTTCGCAATCTCATGGCGGTGGCTGCCCCTCGGTATTCGGTCCCCAGCCGCCACTATTTTTCCCGATGTGCCGTCCCAACCCTACACCAGCACGTGTCACAGAACATCATCCGTGCCCTGACCAACGCTGTTTCTGAGAAGGTCCACCTAACCACGGACACGTGGACAAGTGCTGCCAGGCAGGGACACTATATCTCACTGACGGCACATTGGGTTAACTTGGTGGAGGCTGGGACCGAGACTGACCCTGGGGCCTCTCATGTACTGCCCACACCGAGGATTGCGGGGCCTACCTCGTCATGGTCTCTCAGATGTACTATGCCTCCTCCTCCGACCCCTCCTCTTCCTCCACCTCCTCCTCCGAATTACCATCCGTGGGCACGGCGCCTTCAGTCGGTAGCTCTAGGCGCAGCAGCAGTGCCGTGGGTAAGCGCCAGCAGGCGGTGCTCAAACTGCTGAGCTTAGGTGACAAAAGGCACACCGCCCAAGAGCTGTTACAGGGCATCACGGCGCAGACAGGGTTGCCAACCTTTCTTTCAATTTTTTCTGGACAACTGAACCAAAATTTACGGACAGCCCCAAATTTTTACGGACATAATAAACCACACCCATTTTTAGATGTCACACCCCTTTTTAGAGGGCACACCCCTTTTACGCCCTCAAAATGCCCTTGAATTAAAAACACTGCAGAATAAAAAAGGATTGTTCAGTAATTTAAAAAAAATCCATCCCTGCTGCTAGTCTGAGTGCTTTGTTTATATGGCTGCAGTAATGATGTCTGTGACACGCTGGACTTTCTGACAGCATTTCTGCTGCCATGTCAACAAAGACTAACAGGGATCTAACAGGCAAGACTGATGTGCAGGTGTATGGCATGTGACCACTGCAGCCAGTCCTCAGCATTAGACCACTGACTGGTGATTGGCTGCAGCAGTAACATGCCATATACCCCACTGCAGTTAGTGAACAGCTGCAGAAAATGGCGTTGAAGGAATAGGTGAGGCATATTTGGATGGACATTACATTCACCACTACCAAACATACAAGATGACACATCACCACATACCTCTTAAATCCAGTGACGTCTTCCTGACGTAGAAGTTCTCTTTTCTCATCTTCTCTATTTGGCCCAGACCGCCATGATGAGTTCTTTCAGCCACTTCTCCCTGAAGAGTATGCCACAAAGACACCTTAGATTACCCACTTTTCTATCCTCCTTCTCCTCAGTGGTGCCCCGACATTGTTATCCTGCTGCTACTCCCAACACTGTGCCCGCTGTGCTCCCCAATGTCCCCAGATATTATACTGTAGAAATAACAGTGCCATATGGGCAGGACCCCCATAGTAACAGTGCTTCCCACTAATCTAAGTCCCACTAATACTAATAATTCTCTCCCAGACTGCCCCAATAGTGATAATGCTTCACGAGTAGCCCTTTTAGCAGAAGTGCCCTCCATATTGTACCAAATAATGATAACAACCCCAATAGTACCCCTGGTAGTAATAATAATTCCCCATAATAGAAATAATTTTTTCATAGTACCTGAGCAGTAGTGCTCCCAGAAATTATAAGGCCGCGCTATCATGCTCCCAGTAATTATAATACCCCTTATAGTGCCCCCATAGCTTAAACAGTCCCCTATAGTGCCTCCAGTAGTTTAGATGGCCCCCTGTAGTGCCCTCACTAGTTTAGATGGCCCCCTGTAGTGCCTCCAGTAGTTTAGATGGCCCCCTGTAGTGCCCCCACTAGTTTAGATGGGCCCCTGTAGTGCCCCCACTAGTTTAGATCCTGGATCCTGGACAGTTGGGAGGTATGTAATGCTCCTAGGATTAGTCCATAGTATAATCTTCTGGTTGACACAATAGTTCCACACCCACTGCTGTAACACTAATATAGGTCAGTGGGATCTTTACGTGCTGTGTTTGTCCTTCAGTAGGGGTTAGTGTTTTTCACTCAGGTTCGTACAAGTATAAAAAATTGTAAATGTAGACTCTCATTCACAGTATTAAGGGTGTGTCTTGGATCGCCTGATTATGGGGCACATATTCTTGTGTCACTATGAAGGCATGTATTCGTGGTTTAATTTTTAAGTACATCTAATATTTATCTGCATTCAGCTTAATAGACATCAAAAATCTTTAGAAACCTAACATGAAAGACCCTCAGCCAGCCTGCAGCAGTTTACCTGTGACAATTACTGGTTTTATGGGCTTGTGCAGTCTGCTTCTTTTATACGTGGTGTATATGCAATCCTTCTGTGTATCCTTCACTTCTACATCAATGAATTTGCTTTTAATGGAATGCAGATAATGGAGGCTCTTATCTCCCCTCCCCCACTCTACTGCTCTCCAGGGTCTCCTTTCTCTTCCACTCATCTTGATCACTGTCAGTGTTGCACTGCCCCCAGCATCACTGGACATTGTCTATATTCTGTAGTGCCCCACCTATGTTTTTATTCTGGTGAAACTTCTAATGCCCCACTTGGTTACCTGTTTCCACTCTATGGCTGGCATTGTGCTTGTTTTCTTTATCCTCTCCCCCAGTGTACTGCTTTTCCAGGGCATGTCTCCTGCTGGGTCTCATGATCACATCACATGGACCCCAGCCAGGAGCCCGAGGCGCTGGGTTTGAATATATGTCATTACCATGTGTGCAGCTTGAACTAACACCTCCCAGGCCACAGCATTAACCCTTGTTTCCATCGGAGGGTTGGGACGGAGAGTTGTAATACTTGGCTGCAATGGAATTATCTACTTACTTTGAACAAAAATGCTGCGGGAATGCTGCAGTAAAGAATTAGAAAGAAACCCGGGCTTTTATTGGTGGTCAGTGTGGGGGCGGGCTCCTCCTCTTCGTGACTTCCGGCACTTTTCCTCTCCTCTCCAGCATCGCGATGGTTCGCCTGTCGGCTCCCATCGCCCTGCATTGCGCACGCATGCGCAGTGCAGAATTCAGCTTTCAAGCCACAGGCTTTACGGACGGTGTTTTTTTCTGCCGGACGCTACGGACGGCAGAAGAAAACACCCAGGTTTTGCGGACTGTCTGTAAATTTACCTCAAGCCAGGCATGGTTGTGTGTGACAACGGGCGTAACCTGGTGGCGGCTCTGCAACTCGTCAGACTGACACATGTGCCATGCCTGGCCCACGTGTTCAATCTAATAGTTCAGCGGTTCCTCAAGACATACCCCAATCTGTCTGATTTGCTCACCAAGGTGCGCCGCATCTGTGCGCATTTCCGCAAGTCGACCACAGATGCTGCCACTCTCAGGGCAGCGCAGCGCCGCCTACAACTGCCTGCTCACCGACTGTTGTGCGACTTGCCCACGAGATGGAATTCGACATTAAACATGTTATCCAGAGTTTACCAGCAGCTCAGAGCGATTGTAGACTGCCAGATGTCAACTTCCACCAGAACTGGTAGTCAGGTCAGTCAGATTCCTCAAGTCTACAATGAGGAGTGGACGTGGATGTCTGATATCTGCCAGGTGTTGAGCAACTTTGAGGAGTCAACACAGATGGTCAGCGGCGATGCCGCATTATCAGCCTCACCATCCCGCTGCTTTGCCTGTTGAAAAACTCACTGCTCAGCATCAAGTCGGATGCTTTGCGCTTGTCACAAGAGACGGTGGAGGAATATACGTCGCTTGATAGCCAGAGCACCCTCCGGTCTGTTTCTCAGCGCGTATCGGAGGAGGGGGATGAGGATGAGGAGGAAGAGGAGGAGAATGTCGGCGAGACAGTAGAGGGTACCAGTGCTCAGTCCTTAACTCTTGAGCGTGTATGGGCTGAAGAGGAGGACTTGGAGGAGGAGGAGGAGGAAATGGAGAGTCAGGCCAGTGAGGAGAAGGAATTCTTACGTGTTGGGACTCTGGCGCACATGGCAGACTTCATGTTAGGCTGCCTATCCCGTGACCCTCGCGTTAGAAGAATTTTTTCAAACACCGATTACTGGGTGTTCACTCTCCTGGACCTACGGTACAAGCAGAACCTTTCCACTCTCATCCCTGCAGAGGAAAGGAGTATGAAAGTGAATAGATATCAACAGGCCCTGGTGCACAAGCTGAAACAATCCTTCCCATCTGATGCCGCTAGCGGCAGAGGGCATGGTTCTGTGGGCCAAGTAGCGGGGGACAGGAGCCGTGCAGGCAGCTTGTCCAGCACTGGCAGGGGAACGCTCTCCAAGGCCTTTGCCAGTTTTATGTCACCCCAGCAAGACACTGTCACCTGTCCCCAGTCTAGGCAGAGTAGGGGGGAGCTGTACAGAAAGATGGTGAGGGAGTAACTAGCTGACCATACTAACGTCCATAGCGATCACTTTGCTCCATACAACTACTGCGTTTCAAAGCTGGACACGTGGCCTGAACTGGCGCTGTACGCCTTGGAGGTGCTGGCCTGCCCTGCCACTAGCGTGCTGTCAGAGCGGGTATTCAGTGCAGCTGGTGGCGTCATCACCGATAAGCGTACACGCCTGTCGACTGACAGCGCTGACAGGCTGACGCTTATTAAAATGAACAAAGCCTGGATTTCACCGGAATTCAAATCTCCTCTGGGGGAAAGCAGCTAAAGATTAACATTACTTATGTATCCGATTCCTCTTCTCTACTCCTCCTACTCCTCCTCCTCCTCCATGTCGTCTTTGCCTAATGCTGACCAAAAAAAAGCCATTTTTTAGAGGTCCAACTGGCACTCTTTTACCACAATTTTTCAGGAGGGCCCCTTACAGGCCCTCTCTTCAAACAATTTTTCCAGAGGTCCACCTACAGGCTCTCTCTCCAAACAATTTTTCCCGGAGGTCCACCTACAGGCCCTCTCTCCAAACAATTTTTCCAGAGGTCCACCTACAGGCCCTCTCTCCAAACAATTTTTCCGGAGGTCCACCTACAGGCCCTCTCTCCAAACAATTTTTCCGGAGGTCCACCTACAGGCCCTCTCTCCAAACAATTTACGTCTTTTTCCTATCTTTCTCTCTCTCCAAACTATTTTTCCGGATAGCTGCCATATACGGTATTAAACTGAGAAGAATACAGAGAACACATGCCACACTTGATCAAGCTCATAATTTACGACTGTACCGGTTGATGCTAAATTTTTAAGTTGGGGTCCTGCAATTCACTGAATTTCACTGATCTCCTCAACGTCTCCTCAAAGAACCGAAAGACCATTGTGGAGAGAGCGGCACAGCTCGCCATCAAAGTGACGAACCCCAACGCCAGACTGCGCAGCGAAGATAACGAATAGATATCTCTGTGGTTATTTGTGCTAAATAAAAGTTAAATAAACACAAAAAAAAAAAATTGATCTGTTCCTGTGCCTGATCCACCCAAGTTGAATCTGTCCCATCATGAGAAAGTCCCCCCAAGGAGTCCCCACTGTAACTTGCTTCCCATGCAACTACCTACCCCGACACCTGTGTCTCGCCATTGTCCACCACCTCCTCAGACAACACTGGTAAATCCCCACTGTCAGCACACGGAGACGCAAAAGGACTTGCGAATTGGGGCAGAGAATGTTCTGGGGTAGCACATCAGAGAACGGGTGACTATGGGGTTCCAGGGAGTACCTGACCACATGCAATCTCCATCTAAAATGTCACCTCACCACCATGCTTTACACTGCAATCTTATTACTGAGGCTCACCACCATGCTTTACACTGCAATCTTATTGAAAGACAGACAATCGGGTTCACCGCCAGGTTGTCAGGCAGCATTTTTAAGTGGGTCACCATTACCGTGTCCCTGAAAATTGCCTTGGGGTCATCGCCAGACTATTTTTATGAAAGGCCATGGGGTTCTATACACACAGTGCTGACGGAAGCCCATCAGCCTTTCTAAACACAAATGAATCTGTCCCATCATGAGAAAGTCCCCCCAAGGAGTCCCCACTGTAACTTGCTTCCCATACAACTACCTCACCCCCCGACACCTGTGTCTCGCCATTGTCCACCACCTCCTCAGACAACACTGGTAAATCCCCACTGTCAGCACACGAAGACTGCAAAAGGTCTTGCGAATTGGGGCAGAGAATGTTCTGGGGTAGCACATCAGAGAAGGGGTGACTATGGGGTTCCAGGGAGTACGTGACCACATGCAATCTCCATCTAAAAAGTCATACTGAGGCTCACCACCATGCTTTACACTGCAATCTTATTACTGAGGCTCACCACCATGCTTTACACTGCAATCTTATTGAAAGACAGACAATCAGGGGTTCACCGCCAGGTTGTCAGGCAGCATTTTTAAGTGGATCACCATTACCGTGTCCCTGAAAATTGGCGGTGATGGACCTTCGTTGCACCTAGTTGGGTGCTTCCCTAACATGTGATGGGCTTGTGCCTCGCCTTTCTTGGTCTGGGTGAGCACAATTGCCATGAGGGTATCCACCAGGCTGTTGCCTGAGAATTTGGGGTAATGTTGGGATTAGGCAGCCTCAGAGGCATCCATGCATGCTGCCCCTGCTGTTTCCTGTCCATTTCCGTGGTGTTTCCATCATTTTCTGAGGTTTCCAGGTTTTCACCCAGCCTTCCCTAGACAGAGCCTTGGTCCCCTGCAAAAAATGCTCGAGTCTCCCATTGACTTCAATGGGGTTCGTTATTCGAAACGAGCACCCGAGCATCGGGAAAAGTTCGACTCGAATAACGAGCACCCGAGCATTTTAGTGCTCGCTCATCTCTAGTACTGAGTTTAAAAAAGCAAATAAATAGTAAAATCATTCTAATATTTATTTCCGCAAATGCACTGGAAATATTACACATTCAATTCCAATCAATACAATAGCAAAATGTATCCAGTTTGTGTTAATCCCTTACAGAAAGTGAAGGGATTAGGCTGGTCAAAAAATAGCAGTGACAACATTTTTCTTTAAAAATCAAAAATGTAATGTGTAAACTGAAAAAAATGTTTGACTTCACGTTTGAATTACTGAACTAAGATTTGGTGGCATAACCATTGTTTCTGAGAACTGCTTGACATCTGTATTATATGTAGTCGACAAACTTCTGGCACCTCTGAAATAGTGTTCCTGTCCAGAATGATTGGACTACGTTCCACAGTTCTGCGTTTTTAGGTTTTGCCACAAGTTCTCTATGGGATTAAGGTCGGGGGATTGGGCTGGCCACATCCTGTTTGTTTGTAACTAATGGTGGATGAACGCTCCTGCAAACACTCATTCCCAACAATCTGCCCATTTAAAGATGCAGCCGATCACCCAATTAACGAGAGAAACGCTTGTTCATCAGGTGCAACTGTGCAGGCAAGTAAATTATTGTTTCTGGGCAGCAGATTAAGCTGTCTAAACACAATGCAGATGTATGAGGAGCGATCACAATAGCCATCACTCATGCTTATACTGTGGAGGTGATCGTTGCATGTAAATACAGTGCTTCACCCCCACTGAATGAGCAGCCAGTTGGAAAGGAACGCTTCTTTTCTGATAATTGGCGGCTCCTCTGCACGTGTAAATCCACCTTTAAATGTTGTTTGCTTACTGGTATGTTTTGGGTTATTGTCGTGTTGAACCGCCCATTTCAAGAGCATTTCTTCTTCAGCATAGGGCAACATGATCTCCTGAAGTTTTTTGCTATATTCAAACAGCCATGATCCCCCATATGCGATAAATAGGCCCAACACTGTGGTATGAGAAACATCCCCATATCATGATTTTTGTACCATCATGCTTTTCTGTCTTCACAGTGTACTATGGCATAAATTCAGTGCTCAGGGGTTGTCTGACATACTGTCTGCGGCCATTAGACCTAAAAAGAACAATTTCACTTTCATCAGTCCACAAAATGTTGCCCCATTTCTCTATGGGCCTATCGATGTGTTCCTTAGCAAATTTTAACCTATTCAAGACATGTCCTTTTTCAACAAAGGGGAGTTCTTGCTGGTAACTTGGATTCACTTAGTTGTCTTCTGATTGTAGCCGTACTCACTGGTAACTTCAGATCTTCTTTAACCATTGGCTGAGCCTTTGCCATTGTGGCTATTCTTCAATCCATTTAGACAGTAGTTTCGTAATTCCTTCCTAATCTTTCAGGTTTTGGTTGCTACTTCAAAGCATCTAAAATTATTTTAACTGAGCAACCTATATTTACTGCATTTCTACATGTTTTCCCTACCCAATCAACTTTTTAATCAAAGTATGTTTATCAGAACAATGGAATGACCCATTTTCCTCAGTATTTCAGAAGGAAATGCACTATAACTAACATTTGCAACATTTGCCACCCTTCTACTTTAAATAAAGGCTGAAATTAACCTCTGTTATTCCACATAATGAATTACTTCACCATTTTAACGTCTCACTGCTATTGTTTTGAGCATGCCTCTGTCAATTAATGATTTCATTACTCAGAATGAGTGACATACATGTCTAAATTGTTGGGTCTGTTTTTTTTCTATTATCTAAACTTTCAAGTAAATTATTTGCTATGTACAAATATCACTTCTACTAAAAACAGTAATTTATCAGGTTAATGGTCTTGGACTGTTGTCAGTTTTTCTTTAGTCCGCCTTAGTGTAATTACCAACTGTGGCACGTATGTTGTTAAATTTGGCTCATCTTCAAACCTAACTTTTTGTCTACAAATGCTACTCCAGTTTTCTGCACCATTCCTCACTGGAGTGAGTCTGCAACTTTGCAGTGTTAAACCTATAGTGCTAATTAACATAGCTATCAGCTAGTGTAAAATGCAAAATGTTAGTACACAATGTAGCACACCCTGTAGCTATTGCAGTGAATGTTGGTGTTCGCCACTAAGGTGTCCACTGTCACAGATCACCAGCAATGTGTAGTCCTGAAGAAAGTAAGGAATGGCATTTCTTGCTGACCCTGGATCTACAATAAAACTTACATTGCATAACAAATTGTCTTCTGGAGTTCCATTCTTCTGTCTTATACTGTACTTACTTGTACTATTAAACACTATTACTACTAACAGCAAAAGGGTGGGTGCACACATAGGCCCTGATTCATCAAGACTGGCGTCTCCTATGCCGGCCTTGATTGAGCCTGTGCCGAAGATGATGAGGTGCAGGCTTTGTCATAAATTACATGGCTCCTCCAGCTCTCCATGTGCCAGAATGAAATTTCAGTCATTCTTTACACCAGTGATAAATGAGCCGGGGCTGATGGGCTCTGCTCTCACCATACCACCTTGTCAAAAAATTGGCGACGTCAGCAAGAAGTGTCAATTGCAACTAGAAAAGTCACAATGTGTAGGGAAGATAATGAAAGATTGGAGCTAAAGTCAGAAGTGTATCCAGGAGAAGCAGAAAGCATTGAACTCGCAGCGTGTGTGCGGAAGCTCCCGTACTGACCTCCCTAACACTGACATAGCATTATATTGAATTATGATGCTATGTAACCCTTAGGCCGCATTCACACGACCGTAGTATTGCGGGTCCGCAATACGACGGGTGCCGCCTGGCGTGTGTTCCGCAACGTTCAGAACACACAGCCGGGCACCCCATTAATAATGCCTATACTTTTCCGCTGTTGCAGACAAGTATAGGACATGTTCTATTTTTTTTATGCGGAGCCACGGCTGCCCCCTCTCATAGAAGTGAATGGGGCCGCATCTATTCCTCAGTATTGCAGAATAGATGCGGACCCATTCACACGGTCGTGTTAATGGGCCCTTAGGGTTCTGGAATGTGTATGCATGTAACTCTATGGGTTACATACCATCATAAATCAATATAATGCTATGGAGGGCAGTACGGGAGCTACGCAGACACACGTTGCGAGTTCAATGTGTTGAACTTGTTCGTTTGAAACCAACCTTATAGTTCTCATCTCCCCCCAACACACAGCTTGAAAAACTGCTACAAAAACCTGTGTGGACCCACCCTAATGATGTTTCTTGATCCAGAACTTTCTACTCCTAAGTCTTCAGAAGCCTCAATGACCAGAGAGAAGATATAACAAACCATGTGCCATACATATTATGTCCTTCTCATAGATTGATGCAGTTGCGTCAACCCTACAACAGTTTAAAATCTCATTCACACTTGTGTATTTTGTTTCACTATTTGTAAGTAGCCAGAAGTGTATCAAAAACAAGGTAAGAGCGAAATCTTTCCATTATAATTTTATTTTACGTGATTAATCTTGGTGAATACACCAAGCCCTTGTTCCGGCATATGTAATGAGTGTCACCCAGTGTGGGCACATTTTAACAAATCATTCTGGAAATGTTTTCTTTAGTTTCCGGCTGATAACACATTCCCTCTCTTACTTTTCACCTGGCTGAAAGCATATTGCAGGCACACCTTATGACCCATTAGTGCAGCAGCAGCCGCTGGAGACCCATGGAGTCTGCTCCTGGAAGGTGAGACAAGCTCAGTGAATGACAATGTTATTGTAATGGAGCCTGCAGATATTACATTTACTATAAATCTGTTTTATTGGGTAAGAACTTCAGGAACATGCCGTAGTGTGCTTCATATGCCCTCTAGAAGCTGGACCTTCTTACTAAAGATAACAAGTCCTTATTCCATGTGTTCAGCATTCATCACAGAACATATTGAGATATTATGTGGCCTATGTTAACTATTGTTGATGTCTTGTTAGATCCAGCCATGAAGACGCTGACATGCTTCCTTGTATTATATGAAAAGAGTGTTGACACTTTATTAATGTATTATTTTATGTAGGATTTAGGGTGCTGCCACATGTTGAGGTTTTTCCAGTGGTTTTTGAATCTGGAGTGGATACAAAACAAAGTAGCTTCTGCACTTAATACTTTCTCTCCTTTTATGGTTCACTTCTGGTTTTGGCTTCAAAAACTGCATAAAAACTTTGAACATGTGACAGCACCCATAGGATAGGGACCACACTGTAAATTCCATGCAGTAAGATTGTGATTCTTCTAAATGTTCTTATTTGGCAGATTTACTAATGCTAGTATAGATGGCTTAACCTGGATGATAAATTTGGGGTACAGCATTTTCTTGTATAATGAAAAGTTATGACTTTTCAAAATACTTTCTGTATCGTTTTCAATATATTTGCCAGTAGCGCTGTGTGTAGCATTTATCTTTCCATCATATATGATAGAATATCCTTACAGTGGCTCCTGATAGAGATGTGAGCAAAGCCTAAGGGTGGCATCTGCCTAAGGGCTCATGCACATGAATGTATTTTCTTTCCTTGTCTGTTCTGCGGAACTATTCATTTCAATGGGTCCCTATGTCTGTTCCACAAAAAAAATGAACATGTCCTATTATTGTCTACATTACGGACAAGGACAAGACTGTTCTATTAGGGGCCTGCTGTTCCGTTCCTCACACGACGGAAGCGGCTGCCTGCGCCCATGCGAGTGCAGGAGAGCCGAGCGGTACAGTTCTCGTTACAAGCACGTTCGCTCATCTCTAGCCCTAACTCATACATAGACAGTACCTTTTCTGTTCAAATAAATAATTGCTAAATTGAACCAAAAGGCAAAGTTGAAAATGTACCTAATCATGTCATGTCTTAGAAAGACCTGGGATCTAATTTGTTACTGTGGGAAAGACACACTGCTGCTTTTATATGTACTCATTTTTTAAAACTCTCTCCCAGTAGGATGTACAAAATACTAATAATCAGTCACATACATGTTCATTCCTTCATTACATATCATAGTGCCACGGATGTAACTATAGCTGTAGCATCCAGAGCAATGCTTTTGGGGTCCATAAAATAATAAAGTCCACTTACTGTAGGTGCAAAATATGCAGGGGCGTGCATGAGTGTGTGGTCAGATGGTAGTAGTAGTTCTCATGGTTCTAATGTGCATTGATTGGAAAGGTGCACTGTTCTTCCCTTCAGGGCATACTTTGATTCTGGGGTTCTCCTGCTTGATGGTGATTGAGGTGCCCTTGATGCTGATAATGTTTTGGTGCAAGGCAGGGTTCCAGTTCCTGACGCCAAAATACATTCTTTTGCACTTAGCAGTGTAATGCTACACTTTACTGGGGCATTGCAAATGTCCTTCATTTTCACTGAGTTTGATGGCTTTCTTTTGTCTAGCTGCACAATGTGGATCCTTTGTGTAGAACAGGGATCGGCAACCTCCGGCACTCCAGCTGTTCAGAAACTACAACTCCCTTCATTAACTTCTATGGGAGTTAGAAGACCAGTTGAGCATATTTGCATGCTGGAAGTTGTAGTTTCACAGCATCTGGAGTGGCGAAGGTTGGTGTGGAAGCTCTTATATATGACACAGATGTCTACCCTTTAGGGTACTGTTCAAGTAAAAGTACAGATATGTCCTTCCTTACCCTTTCTCTCAGCATATCCTGAGATGCATGATGCGAGATGACCAGTTTTTTGTTTTTTTATAGATGATTTTGAGATACTCTGTTGTTTATGCTATATGCACCTAGTTGTGGCCATCCAGTGAGGGTTTTGCTAGCATGTCGCAATAACGTATGTGCATTGTGGGAAATTGGTATCCTTAAGTAAATTTGCTGAAAAGTAAGGATGAACAAATCAGTAGTTAAGTTACTGTTTGTATTACTACAATTCAATTTACTGTCAAGTTTGGAGGACATTCCTGAAATTGCTGTGGCACTCTATGAATTCTGGTGATCCTAATGTGCATTACATGTAGACGTCTTGTCCATAATTTCTAATTTTTCACACACAGGAAAGATTTCTATTACCTTTTCTGCAAAACACATTAATTTCACATTATGAAGCATGGATGGTGTAATTTATTGCCTTTGCTAATATTCTTCTAAACATGTTCAACGTTCTCCACCATGGATGTCTAAAATATGTGTTGAAATGATTGCTGCTTTCTCATTCTCTACGGTATTAAAACAGTTAAGATAGATTACCATGAAGATAAACAGCCAGAAAAAGCCATAAAGGCTGTCGCTGCGTCATGTGGGTGTCGTCACTAGAAACCCATTCTTTTTTCTCTAGCATGAACTTTTACGTAAAGTTAATTACCCTGTTTACTAGCAATATCCTGCATTAAAGCCCATCAGAAGATGTTCTCTTTGTAAATTGTAGGACAGTGACGGATTTCTGTTGCACGCTTGTGTGGGCAATAATGAATGTATGAGGAGAAGAACTGATGGGAGGTGATGTGCTTGTCTGAAAACACAATACAATAAGATGGTTACACTATGAAAGAGTAGTATTAAGTGGACCAATAAATATTCAGAGACTTTGCTACTAGAGGTGAGTAAAAAGGTCTCCCAGGTGTAAGATTTCCATCAAAATCATTAGGTAAATGTAGGCATTGCCCAGATTTGCCTGTGGCAAGTTGCACAGACAGCAAGTACAACCATTTACTAGTTTTAGTTCTCTTGTGCAAAAAAAACCTTTACTGAAAAACGCCACTTTGGAAGCCCAACCATGAGAGACAACACATGTGGCTGCAGGATGTTGTGCACATATCGCTGATCTGTTAGTGTCCCTTATATCATTACTATGGGTGACCCACTATCGTTGGCTCCCCAGATCATCACACCAGCAGTTGGAGTAGTGTGTTGCTCCACATCAAAGGCAGGATTGAAGCACTCACCATGAGGCTTCCATACTGAAACCTGACCGTCGTTGGATCCCAAACAGAACCTGGATTCATTGCTAAATATGATAGCAGTTCAGGATTCATGTTCACGACACCACTACAAAGAAAGGTGACTATGGATGGTTGTCAACAGCAGGACACTAGTGGGCTCTGTGACACCAAGTTTTGTTCCACTAAGCACCTGGAAATGGTCTGGGCATAGACAGGGGTGTGTAATGAAGGTGTCACGTGTGTCTGGATGATGAACAATAAAACTTTGGGAACTGCTTGTATTTACCTAAGGATGATGGTCTGTCTGGACCATTTGGAGCCTGTTCACCATATGTATGGGCCCTCACTTAACCACAGCTCCTAACATCTAGGGCACAACAGTCTAGAGGGCAGGGACTATCCTGCTTATCTTAACTCAATGCCTGTCACCTGAGCAAAATGTATTTGAGCGCATCGTAGAGGCGTGTCTACCAGGCAGTTTCTCACCAAGAGGTACACTACCCAAAAGTAGCCTCTGAGATACTTTTTATAAGGCAGCATTTTTATGCCCTCTTGTGGCAGGATCCAGTTTATATTAAGAACACCCTTGTAATCATTTACATATCTGCCTGAGGCATAACTGTATGCAGAGTTTTGCAGCAATCTGACATTTTTATGTGGGTGAGTTTATTATTTTATGTCAGAGAGTGCATTATAGGGAATGTAACTGTTCATTAAAACAGACAAATTAGGAGTGGTGACAGGTCAAAAGAAAGAGGGTGTAGCAGGTCTACTTTATCTGACTGGTGGGTAGCCCTTAGAATACTGATACAGAGGAGGAAGATGAAATACTGGACAGGACCAAGGAACTCGGAGTGGATGAGGCAAAAAGGCAGAATTGATGGGAAGCAAAGATGATGATAATGTCTAGCAGATGCATGTGTGCATACTGTACGTCAAAACTCTGCCTGGATAAACATATAAACATAACCTTGGTATTAAAGGAGCATTCATTTGCCTGTATGTCTTATAGTTTGGGATCCATAAGAAAATATTCAGATGTATTTTTTTTTTTTTTTTGCAATATTTTAACCACTGTGATATATTAGTGTATTGTTCTATATTTCATGAACATAGTGAGGCATATTTATTAAACCAATGAATGGCGTAAAGTTAGACCTGCACCAGGTTTATCACAGGGGCTCAGGCTCAATGATAAATGCGATGCAGGGAAAGATGCTTTTATCTAATGCTATACAAACTATTAATTGACTTACTTTGAGAAATAATTTTATGCCAGAAACATGGCATGATTTTGGTGCAAAACACAGCAAAGCCATACCCATTTCCAGTTTTTGGACAAGGAGCAGGAACTTTATTTAAACCTAGATGCATAGTATTTATCTGCACTCACATATTTGTAGCATTTTTATTTTCAGTGAAAACAGAATAAATAAGTAATAAATAAACCATCACAACAGGCCGAACTGGATGGACAGATGTCTGTTTTTCGGCCTTATAAACTATGTTACTATGTTAACATCACAACATGGTTTTCCATAGCAGCAATTCAAGAATTATTTTTTAAATTTTTTTTAAAGAAAATTGTGGTCACCCATAGTGGCTGTTGCAGGGCATTAGCAGTGTAGTTTTGTGCTGCTTCACTGCTGGTATGTGTACTAGAGAGATTATTATTTTTTTAAGATTTTTTAAAATACAGAATTACAAAAAAAATCATAAATATTATAAACCACATACAAATTATTTGCATAAATCCAAATTTGTTTGACATTTTAAGCTTAACTTTTTTATTTCTGTTTTAAAGTCATAATGCTCTAAAAATACAATATTACTATTAATCGATAATCAGTCTTTTTAATATGTGTTGATCAATTTCTCCTTAAGCTTGACCACCTCCAATGACACCAACAATGAAACCTCGGCCGCTTGTATCAAATCTATTCGAATGGACCTCTTTGTCCACTATTCTCTGATCCCTGCGGTAAGTCACCCTGAGAAGCCATTGTGTCACATGCTCTGCTGTATTCCAGGTTCTCTAACCCATAGGATCACCTTGAACTGAAAACAATGAGATCAACTTAGAACATGGTATTTAGTAATAATCACCAGTGGTGGATACAATTAGCCAGAATCTTAAAAGTATCCCTTATATCCTACCAGCAGCACAACAATGGCGTAATTCTACCTCCGTGAACTTGAAGGACAAATTAAAATTTAATGAATAGTTAGCTAATTAATAAAAACCTTTTCCTTTACTATAAAGGGAACTAACATCCCACGCAGTGTGTTTTTTCTGTCAGGTGTGTACAAGGACATATAGTTTACTTTGCTTGTTTGTTTCTTGTTATGCTTCTGTTTTTCTTTCATTATGCTGGACTTCCTAGATTGTTCTGGGAGGTGTAGAAAGGGGTTGTATTGACCCTATACTGATTTCGGAACCTTTTAAGCCACTGCTGTAGCAGCTTGCTGTTGTGGGGTTGACCAGGAGCGGATTGGGAATTTAAAGTGGCTCTGGAAAAAAAAATAAAAGTGGCCCCATGTTGTAGGCGGGTCCAGAAATACCATATCTATCATATATAGAAAAACTATATCTTCATCCTGAGGACTGTAATACAGTTGAATTCAGGGGGACACCTGTGGCCGCTGACCAGGAGCATAAGTGCCTGAAGCTCCTCCATTATTTAATGCTGAGAGCATCAGATCTTTATATACCTTTCTGGCGGCCAAGAGGAGGGTTTGGGAGGCCCTCTAGGCATCGGCCCACTGGGAAATTTCCCTGTAAGGTCTATGGCCAGTCCGCCTATTGGGTTGACCCATGGCTCTTTCAGATGGTAGTGCCATCTCGCAGACTGCATGTACTGTACTTGGTCCAGCCATCCTGGACCCTGTTGACTACAGATATATCCCTAGTGAGTTGAGGAGCCAACCTAGATGAATTTCTAGTTCAAGGCACTTGGAGTCTTCAGGAAAGATCATTATCTTCTAATCTGAGAGAAAGAGCCATCCAACTAGACCTAATATACTTTGCCCCCCAAATCAAGGGGAAGACATGACATCTGTCCTATACATCATGGGGAGAAAATTTTGGCATATTTGGGGAGCCTTCAATGTGGTAGAAGACCAACTCAAGGTCCCTTTAGACAGGACAATTTAGCAGGCGATTGTCAGGAAGGAAGTTGTTGAAGAGGGAGATATGAACATTAATATATCAATATTTCTATTAAATATTAAGAATTAATATTCATAACTAATATTAATATTCTAACGTGAATATTAATATTTTCTATTAATAACGCCCTTACCAATATTCACTCACGTGGCTATCAGTACGGTATTATTAATATGGTTACCTCCTATAATGTTCCATTAAGGTACAATATTGATAACAGCGTCAGATCTGACTTCAACAATCAATATTATAATATAACACAGTCTCAACACACTCACGCTAGACTGTATTGTATTAATTTGTACCTTAACTGTAACGTTTCCCTGTTCCTTTACAACGTACTATTACAATTATATTATTACTGTGCTTGTATAACAGAAATGAAACAGTGCTAATAAAAACAAGTTATTTATTATACACTATGCTAAAGTTACACAAATCACACAATAAAACAATAATATAATAAACACCAACACCTACTTATTTTTCCCACCCACACTCACATACACACACCAATATACTTTTACCCTCCCAACTATCGCTAACTTTCCCTAATCATGGAATGGAAGATTGGGGATGTAGTGCAGGGGTCAGGATGCAGGGTAAGTATAGAGGCATAAGGGAATTAGGGGTATAGGATTGGTAGGAGAGAGAGAGAGAGAGAGAGGGGGGGGGTTAGGGGCTCTTGGGATACTTAGACCAATCCTTGCTGGAACTCTGTCATGGCGACCTTTCCCCCATCTTCCTTCAGGTGACTCATTCAGGAGACTGCCTTCTCTGGCCCCCAAAGTTGGCTAAATTGTATATCTAAGCCCCCTCCCCCTTCAGGTGAAAGCAGTGAGGTGTAGTGATACTAGCCTAACACCCCCTACAGGGAACCTTCTGCTGTTAGGCCACGGATCTACTTTCTTTTGATCTCATCAGCCTCCATGTCTCCGGCCATTGTAACGCCCGCCTGAAAGTTCCTGCTATCAGTTTAAGATAGAGGGAAGTGCATCACACCTATTGAGACAAAAGGTCTATTGAACCATAGTTTAACATACCTATGATACTGTCAACATATGGCCCTATTGTCTTCCCCCATACCCCAGCAGGCATATGGCATTCCTACAGGAGGGGGGCTTTGAATAGAGTGAAGTGAATACTATGTATCTTGGCCTTCTCACTACTAGGATTAAATACATATATATATATATATAGGGGCAAATATCTATGGGGAAACTCTTCCCCCTGTAACAGTTGTCCTTCCTGGCAATCGCCTGCTCGTCAGAGGAGGAGAAAGCTGCATTTACATACAGTGATTCCTTCCACAGTATGGAGAGGAATGATCGCTAATGCCATCACTCTCGGCAGCAGAGTATGTTTAGACGACACAAACTGCTGCAGGCATTTCACTCATTCATCGGGTAATCGGCGGCACCTTTACACCAGCAGATAATCTCTAACAAGTGTTCCTATGATTGCTTGTTAGCAATTATCTGGTGGTCAGGGCACTCAGTCCCAGGAGAATGGAATTTGGAGTTTTTCATCAGATCGCTCTGAAATGGGAGTGCCAGTGGTAGTTCTCAATTCCTCAATGCCAATTTAAAGCCAAGGTGGAGAAGTTCTGCTCCCTGTGTCAGGAGGACAATCTCTTGCCATTAGATGCTCTGTCCATTCCACAGCGATTCAGACTGTGTATTCCCTTCTTTTTCCATGATAACAAAGGTTTTGATATAGATCAGGCATGACAAGGCCACAGTAATAGTCAAGATACCATTCTGGCTGAAGATGTGGTTTTCCCAACTCATGCAGATGAGTCAAGATCAACATTGAAGACTTCACCTCGTGCAGAACCTATTATCTCAGGTACTCAGGTCTGGAGACAGGGCCGTATTACCAACTAGGCACCGGGGGCACGGTGCCTAGGGCGGCGGGTTGCGGGGGGGCGGCACCCCGCCGGGGTAATCTATAATGATCTTGTAAAAAAAAAAAAAAAAAAAAAATTGTAAAACCATCCTGGCTTTTTTTTTTTTTTTTTTTTTCCCGGGGGGGGGGGGGGGAATACTGTGGGAATACTAGCGAGCGCTTCCGTAATGGAAGCGCTCACTAGCCTGCAGGAGGAGGGGGAGTGAAGCGCTGGTAGCGCTGTACAGTACTTACCCCTCCTCCTGCTTGCCGGCGCTGCTGTGTCCTGACTGCCTGCAGCGTCAGGACGTACAGAGCGCCCTCTGACCTGACGCTGCAGGAGGTCAGGTGACTTCAGCGCGGGCCCCTGGAAGAGGAGAGAGCGGGGACACAGCCAGGACCAGAGGTAAGTTGTTGTTTTTTTTTTTTCTTGTCTGATCTGAGGTCTGAAGTGGGGGCCAAAAAGGGATCTGGACAGCATCTGAAAAGTGGCAACTGAATGGGGGGGATCTGAAATGGTGGGGACACAATGGGGGGGGATCTGAAAAGTGGCAACAGAATAGGGGAATCTGAAATGGTGGGACACAATGGGGGGGGCTGAAATGGTGGGACAGAATGGGGGGTTCTGAAATGGTGGGACAGAAATGGGGGGGGGTCTGAAATGGTGGGAACAGAATGGGGGGGATCTGAAATGGTGGGACAGAATGGGGGGGATCTGAAATGGTGGGACAGAATGGGGGGGGGTCTGAAATGGTGGGACAGAATGGGGGGGGATCTGAAATGGTGGGACAGAATGGGGGGGGATCTGAAATGGTGGGACAGAATGGGGGGTCTGAAATGGTGGGACAGAATGGGGTGGGGTCTGAAATGGTGGGACAGAATGGGGGGGTCTGAAATGGTGGACAGAATGGGGGGGATCTGAAATGGTGGGACAGAATGGGGGGGTCTGAAATGGTGGGACAGAATGGGGGGGATCTGAAATGGTGGGACAGAATGGGGGGATCTGAAATGGTGGGACAGAATGGGGGGGTCTGAAATGGTGGGACAGAATGGGGGGGTCTGAAATGGTGGGACAGAATGGGGGGGATCTGAAATGGTGGGACAGAATGGGGGGGTCTGAAATGGTGGGACAGAATGGGGGGTCTGAAATGGTGGGACAGAATGGGGGGGTCTAAAATGGTGGGACAGAATGGGGGGGATCTGAAATGGTGGGACAGAATGGGGGGGATCTGAAATGGTGGGACAGAATGGGGGGGTCTGAAATGGTGGGACAGAATGGGGTGGGGTCTGAAATGGTGGGACAGAATGGGGGGGTCTGAAATGGTGGGACAGAATGGGGGGGATCTGAAATGGTGGGACAGAATGGGGGGGAATCTGAAATGGTGGGACAGAATGGGGGGGTCTGAAATGTTGGGGACAGAATGGGGGGGGATCTGAAATGGTGGGGACAGAATGGGGGGGATCTGAAATGGTGGGGACAGAATGGGGGGGGATCTGAAATGGTGGGACAGAATGGGGGGGGTCTGAAATGGTGGGACAGAATGGGGGGGTCTGAATGGTGGGACAGAATGGGGGGGATCTGAAATGGTGGGACAGAATGGGGGGGATCTGAAATGGTGGGACAGAATGGGGGGGATCTAAAATGGTGGGGACAGAATGGGGGGGGGGTCTGAAATGTTGGGACAGACCAGAAAGGGGGGTCTAAAATGGGGGCCAGAAAAGGGGTTCTGACATGGGGCCAGAAGGGGGGGGGGTCTGACATGGGCGCCAGAAGGAGAGTTCTATATGGGGGCCACAAGAGTATATGGGGCCAGAAGGGGGGAGGGATCTAATTAGTGGCCTGAAGGGTCTGACTAGGGGTCTAGAGGGGTCTGATAGGGGGTCTGGGGGTCTAATGAGGGTCTGATAGGGGTCTGGAGGTCTAATGGGGGTCTGATAGGGGGTCTGGGGGTCTAATGAGGGGCTGATTGGGGCTTTGGAGGTCTAATGAGTGTCAGATATGGGAGTTTGGAGGTCTAATGGGGGTCTGGAGATGGGGGGTCTCATCTGGGGTTTGATATGGGGATCTGATCTGAAAGGTAAGGGGGGTACTGTTTTTCTGTGTGGTGCCAGTATTTTCAGGGGGGCTGTTTCTGTAGTATAGTATGGGGGGCAGGCAGGGTGAGATGTGGAGAAGGTGAGAGGAAGATGGGAAAAGTAGGAAAGTAAGATGTCTGTTTTTTGAACTCTTCAGAGACAAGTCACAGCTGAAAGAAGTCACCATGGCGGTCCGGTCTGACTGAAGAAGAGGAAAGAAAACGTGATCAGAGAAGAGAAGTCACTGGATGTAAGAGGTACATATGTGGCGCTGTATGACCCTGTATGCTCTGTAGTGCTGTATGAAATGTTTTCCAAGTCTGTCTTTGAAGGGGTTGTCTTCTTTTTTTTTTTTTGTACGAGCGCTGCTTTCTCTGCTCTGTTTACTGCTCTTCACTGCAAATTCTATGGCAAGCAGGTGAACAGAGCAGAGAAAGCAGCTCTCATATGAGCTCTGCTCTCTCTTCAAACAGCTGATTGTCAGGGTGCCGGAGGACCCCAGCCGATCTGATATTGATGACCTATCGTGAGGATAGGTCATTAGTAGTAAAAAGAGGACAACCCCTTTAACAGTAGGACTGGAGGGAAGGGATTAGGTTGAGAATTTGGCATGGGGGGGGGGCATTTCAATATTTGCCTTGGGCATCAGAAAAGCTAGGTGCACCAGCGGCAGGTGTGTGTGGGGGATGGGGGGGATTGGGCGGGGGTTAATTGGCTTGGCAGAGGTCCATTTTCAGTATCCAGGGGGTTGGGGGGGGATAGGTCACTGTAATA
Source organism: Rhinella marina (assembly GCA_900303285.1). Classification (NCBI taxonomy): domain Eukaryota; kingdom Metazoa; phylum Chordata; class Amphibia; order Anura; family Bufonidae; genus Rhinella; species Rhinella marina. Next base: position 3,144 of record ONZH01019023.1, on the reverse strand, counting down.
AGTCCAGGAGGAGGCTACTATGGGGGGTGGGGTAACAAGGCTACTATGAGGTTGGGGGCTACTGAGGAGAGGCTACTATGCTACTGTGGGGGGAGGAGGCTACTATGGGGGTGAGGGGGCTACTATGGGGGTGGAGTAACGAGGAGAGGCTACTATGGGGGGTGGGAGTAACGAGGCTACTATGGGGTGGGGGGTTTTGAGGAGAGGCTACTATGCTACTGTCGGGTGAGGGGTCTACTATGGAGTGGGGGGGGGACTGAGGAGAGGCTACTATGCTACTATTTTCAAGGATGCCTGCTGTTGTGCCATTCCAAATCTAGGGGACTAACAAAGATAGCTGAGTGCTGTACGTGGACATCTCTGTCATTCCCTCAAACTGTCAGTTCGGATGCAGGACTACCATTCTTTTTAAGCTTGACTCTCTGTTACTTTATTTATTTACTTAGCTGTTTCTAGGAAGTGAGCTTCTTACTTTGGGATTCTTATTTTAGAGCCCTATTACACCAACAGATTATCTGACCAATTTCTGTCCATTCAGACCAATAATTGGAGAATGTAACAAAAAGATCTGTGTGTGTAATAGACCTTCTGACCAATGATTGGTTAAATAATCTGTCAGATAATCTGTTGGTGAAATGGGGCCCCTACATACATACAATTTGTGTAAAACACATTAAAGGGTACCTATGAGTCTGCTGCGTGGCAGGATACAATTTCAGCAGTTCTGTAGCGCGCAGGTTAGTAAGTGGTCTATAGAATTGCCTGAAGTCCCATTGACTTCCATTGCTGTACACCTGTAATGCAGGTTTATGGGACTTCCAACAATTCCGTAGACCACTCACCAACATGCACGCTACAGACCTGCTGCAAGTTTTAAAAGGGTATCCAGCCACTGAGCAGAGTAACATCACACGTGATCACGGCATCTAGTTGCGTTTCAACCCGGAAGCATTCGCTTCCGGGTGGTGTACAGACACCCCGTGTGGCCAATCGGGGTGTCTGTACACCATATGAAAACTAATCCTCGCTGGTGAGGATTACAGTTTTCAAAGTGCAATTCTTATTCTGGCCACTAGATGGCAGGCCAGGATAAGAAATGAGCAATTCATGGATTTCTGAGTCTATAAAATCCATAATTGCTCATAAAGAAAAAAAAAAGACACAATATATAAGCCCATATTTGAGCTTTCTAATAGTAAAAAAAAAATTAAAAAAATGTTAAAAAATATATAAAAAATAAAAAAGATGTAAAAGTTCAAATCACCCCCCTTTCCGTATAAGTAAAAAATAAATACCTAAATAACAATAAATATAGACATCATGGGTATCACCGTGACCGAAAACGCCCGTACTTTTAAAATATAAAAAAAAAAATTCCAATATGGCGAATTGTGTGGCGGAAAAAAGCGTCCAAATGGCGATTTGCCGTTTTTTGTCGCTTTTTTTTTCTAAAAAAATTTAAATAAAAAGTGATCAAAAAGTCATACACACCCCAGAATGGTATCAATAAAAACTTCAGATCGTCCCGCAAAAAATGAGCTCTGTACACATAAATACCAAAAAGTTATAGGGGTCAAGATATGGCAAGGAAAAAAAAAAAGGGCAACTTTCTAATTATTTTATCACTATGAAAACGCAGGAAAAACTATACATATTAGGTATTGCCGGATTCGTACTGACCAGTAGAATGAAAGTAATGGATTAGTTTTAATGCACATCGAACGCTGTAAATAAGAAACCCGTAGAACTGTAGCGGAATAGCGTTTTCTTTGCAATTTCACCCGGTTTGGAATTTTTTTCCCGCTTCCCACTACACCGTATGCAATATTAAATGGTGGCGTTGGAAAGTACAACTTGTCCCGCAAAAAACAAGCCCTCATACAGCTATGTGAACAGAAAAATAAAAGAGTTATGGCTGTTTGAAGGCAGGGAGCGCAAAACGAAAATGCAGAACCGAAAAAAGCTCCGGGGGTGAAGGGGTTAATTCATTTTTGCAACTTTCCACTTGCAATTTTTTAAAAATAGCACGGCTCCATGGTTTCTATTGTGCTATGCTTTGCTGTGGCACTGTGTAACAGTCTCCAGCAAATGCATTTTTTTCTTTTCCCATTTTTTACAGTGAAATTCAACCCTTTCAAAATGAGTGATGGGAGAAAAAAATTGAGTGGGGCTGAATATCGCAAACGTGCTAGAGAAAGGAGCACGAAAACTGCAAAGGAGATAGAAAAAGCAGTAAAAATTGACTCTTTCTTTTCCAAAAAGGAAACTCCAAACACAAGTAGCACTACACCTAACATTATAGAAGATGATGTTATGGATGTCTCTGAAGATACCATACAGGAGCCTGAAGCAGGCAGTTCTCACAAGGAGACTGAACCTCCTGCAGAGAATATTTTATGTGCAGAGGAGCCACCTGTACTGCTAGGGATTAGCCATGATCCTGCAGAATGGCTAATGAACGATGCCACTAGAGATTATGTGGCCATCTATGGATTTAACCAAAATATGGAGGCTGACTTCTCCAAATCAAAAAGGCTGTTTGGCACCAAATACAGGATGGTGACAAAAAAATATGTTTGAAAAACAATTAGTAAATGAAGAAAAGAAAACACGTCCATATCTGGTCTATTCTGAAAGTACAGGAAGGCTTTTTTGTGCCCCGTGTCGGCTGTTTGGAGGGAAATCACCATTTGCCCTAGATGGATTTAACGACTGGAAGAACTCTGCATCTAGACTAAATGAGCATGAGCGTTCAATGGAACATAAAACTTGTGTGCTATCATTCCACACACGTGGAAGCACATTAGGGAAAATAAACAAAATGCTCACTGAGGAGTTGAACAGTGAAATAAAGTATTGGAGAAATGTGCTGAAAAGAGTTGTCTCAGTGGTTAAGGCACTGGGTACACACGGACTTGCTTTCAGAGGGAGTGATGACCGCTTTGGATCTCAACATAGTGGCAACTTTAAAATGCTGCTTGAAGTCATAGCAGAGTATGACCCTTTCAGACCATATTACTCGGTATGGGAACCCGGGTAAAGGGAAGTTATCATACCTTTCCTTCGCCACCTGTGAACAGTTCATAAACGTAATGGCTGAAGAAGTTAAAGGACCATTGTCAAAGAGATTGAAAATGAGAAATA